>CAUYVO010000021.1:0-124000 GCA_963576475.1 Molanna angustata
ATGACAGGAATGAAATTAAAGTTCGGGGACCCGACCGTGGATGCCACGACCATGTTAACGATACCTATTCTGAAAGAGGGGCATCTAAAAATTATGAATAACAGTTGACGAGGGATGAAAGTGTGTCGAGATGGAATAATGTGGTATCCTGTTCCCTCTAACTACCCCGCAAAGGATTTGGCATAATAGTATGTTCCTTAGTTATTTAGTTTTGTTAAGGGGTTGTTACTCATTTTTTGAACATTTAAATACCATATTTTGATGAACCAATAGGTTATGTTTGAAACTTTTTTTTAAAAGTGGATGTTTTTTGATGCACAAAAGTTTCCTACATATAAGTATTATTCTTACTGAAAAAATAGAACATGCATATTAAGAACATATACATGCGAATGTAGAGGGATGATTTTTTTTATAATAATAAATATGTCCTTGAAGCAAGTACGTATACACCTTCATACATTTCATAAATACTTGTGCTATACGTGAACGAAATCGGTCGTGGCTGGATTCGAACTCGCGACCTCTGGTTTACCAATCCAGTTGCAGCGAGCAGTCTATTTACTAGTTGCATGTAACACATGAGATCAAACTGCCGATGGCGATGGTTTGTCTAGTTGAAGAATACGTACCTACCAAATTATTAAACCTTACATCCAAATTATTGAAAATTTTGAGATATTTTGTTTTCTATACAGAATATTATTTATATAGGATTGTGTGGATTTCGGTCCTTTTTTTGCCACGAATATGTAAACGGCTTGATGCTATGCATGCATGTATGAAGATTAAGTAAACTATTGAGAGATCTCGTAGAAATTGTGTATTATGCCGTACAAATTGTATTAATGCAATTTTTCGGGTACCGCCGAGTGGGTCGTGCCGACCAATCATCACGGGGGGCTCCTCCACCCCTTAGTACTCATGTTGGCGAATTTCAGGTACACCACCGGACAGTACTTTCAGTGCTTCGATTTCCATCGCCCGATGATGCATCCTTTTGATGAGTCACCGCCGAGCGAGGCATTAAGGCGTCTGCCCTGCTCTTCCATAGGTAAAAATTAAAGAGGGTACTGACCTGTTACCCAGAATCCTAGGATGGGGCTGCAGCCACCCTCAACTTTACTGGCTAGGCCCCTATGGCCGCTATGACGAGACAGGTGCAGCTGACGCTGCGCCTGGTGTGGAAATCGAAGAACTGAAAGTACTACGGGCGTGGTGGAGGCTCTTAGTGGCAGTGGTATGAAATATGCATGGTGGTAGTTCTTGTTTCGTCCGACGAGCAGCCGCTCCGGGGATGAACAGAACACTTTAGTTCTATAACGTTCCCTATGGAGTGGGGTAGGTGACTGCGACTTTCCATAAATAATGCAATTTTTATGAAAAATGTTAAAATAATGTAAGATGTATGTATTTCTATTCATGTATTTATTTTTATAAAATTAAACACAAATTAATAAATATTTTGTTTTACATATCGACAAAGTATCAAGCCAAGATACGCGAGATTTGTATGCAGGGTCTATGTATATTTTTCACGGTTCTTTTTTTTTTGATACAGTTTCTTCGTTGATCTTTATTACTTTACCAACTTTAAAGTCAAAAAACACCAACTTAGAGGCTTCGCAACATAATATATGGATTAACTCATAATTCGGAGCAGAACATTTAGTGTGTCTTTGTCACAAAAAAAAAAACACAAAAAATGTCATACTTCAAATTCCGAATTCATCCATGTATAGAACATAAATACATGCTACGAAGCCTCTAAGTTGGTGTTTTTGGCATGCAAAAGTCTACTACACCATACAAAATGTTCCTTGATACACGCATCTTGGCTTCAAACTGTCGATTCATTAAGAGAATTCAATTATCTTAAACGAAGAAAACAGTTGGACTAGGGTAATGTAGGGCAAAGAAAATAGACTAGCTGACTTGCGATAACTATTCATGCCACGAAAGATTCCAAGATCTTTTACAGCCCTGGTATAAGCAATGCATTGCTTATTGATATACATAAGTGGGAATTGCAAATTCCTCATAGATGACAGTAGACGAGGACTACCGATTATAATTGCCTGGGACTGTCGGATTAATAAGAAGACCATGATTCGATGACCAAGAAGAGATAAATTTAAGATTTTCGTTCATGAGAAGGACTGCATCTTATGGTTTTTGAGATATACCATTTATATTATTTCACAGTATAAACGATACCTCTATTGGGTCACAATCCTAGGATTGGTCTGCACCAAACACTCGATCTTTCCACTTAACTCTATCGTCCGCCAGTCTCTTCATCTCTTTGTTACTGCTACAGCGCACGTCACCGATTATCTGGTCTATATAGTTGTTTCTGGGGCGACCTCTACAGTTACCCCCATCAATCATTCCTTCGACGATGGTAAAAAGCAGACCTGGGTTACGGATGTTGTGGCCTATCCAAGTTGTTCTTTCTTGGGCAATTCTTTTCATAATTTGCCTTGTCTCTCCAAACCTACTTAGTACCTCGTCGTTGCTGATGTGTTCTGACCAGTGAACTTTAGCCATGCGACTGTAGCACCACATCTCGAACCCAGACAGATGACCCGTTTCGCGTTGTATGATGGTCCATGTTTCACAGCCATATAGCAGTACACTCCAGACAAGAGTTTTGATCGAATTTTTCCTAATTTTGATGGAAATATTAGGGGATTCAAAAATTGTTGATCTTTTGTTGAAGGCGACTCTTGCTTGGTGGCTGTCTGCTGTTGAACGTCCGTCTTGAGATATTCAGTGCACACAGTTTTCTTAAAAAGGATCCTTCACAAATTCACATATAGGTCAGCACAGATTTTCCAAATTTTAACTGTTTTTGACCTTCACGGCATTCAGAAACAATTATTAGATATTTTTGTGTGTAGAACAAAGAAGAACCTCTGTGGAACAAAGTATGTACTTATCACAAATAAATAGATCTATACTATGCATAATAAACTAGTAACGAGGATTGGTTTTTGTTTCATTTTGCAATAGTTTCAAGTCCCAAATCTTGCATAAAGGTTATTTTACCTAAACCTCCAGAGAATATGAACCAAATATCGAACTATATGATATTAGGTATAGACAAGCGATGTCTAACCAATGACACACGACATAATTATATTGACACGTCATTAGTTAAATATCGAAATCGAAACAATTTATTTTTTCGTCTATATTTAAATAGTTGAAATGTGTAATTCTATTCCAGACAATTTAAACGGAGTTTGATGATTTAATTTTTTTGATCAAATTAATATGGTACTACCACTGAGGTACCCCTTTACAAATATAAACATATCATTATTCCAAAGTTTTTTTTCTGTTAAATGAGTGGATATCCATTTTAAAATTATATATTATTACCAAACGTCTTCGCCGAGGTACATCGGCATTATCATGGTCTATATTAAACTATTTATTAAGAAATATTAATATAAATAAAAAAATGTAACTCCGCACACACATTTTCCAACATTGTATATACACATTTGAAGAAGTATTGGATTAGTCCTGTCAAATTAATTTTCATTTAGACCTTGATAATGCCGAGGTACCTCGGCGATAACGTTGTATCATAATAAATTGAATCTGTGAAAATATACTATGTTCGATATTATTTGTTAATTTGAAAAAATAAACATTGAAATTATTTTTATTTATTTATTAAGAGGACAACATACAGCGTAAAATAAATTATATAAAATAAAGATGATTTAAGTAAATATTATTTACCAATTACATGTTGTCACTGGAGTTATTGCAGTATATTAAGATAAGATAGGAATAGTTACATATTATGGTGAGATATTGTGTGAATGATGTGTGAAATTGTATATGTATGCAAGGTGTCTCAAAAGAAAGTTCATATTTTAATTCAGAGCGTTATGTGGCGATGTTAGACGACTTCTTGGTGCATGAACTGCAAAACTTTCCAAGCTATGACCAAAGAACATGGTTCCAGCAGGACGGAGCAACGTCACACACGTCCAATACATCTCTGCCACGAGTTGCTGAAATTTTCTCAGGCAAATTGATCTCCAGGAGAGGTGACATAAATTGGCCTCCATGCAGTCCTGATTTAAACCCTATGGACTATTTCCTATGGGTTTATCTTAAATCTAAAGTTTACGCCGATAAACCGACTTCCCTGGTGCATTCGAAAGAAAATATCCGTCACGATATGGTAGCCATCACTGAGTCCACCTGCCGAGCCATCATAAGTAATTTTAAGGGTCTACATTTGGACGATATTATTTTTAAGAAACAAATTCCCAAATTGTGTACTTGAATAATAAATAAACATTTTTTCGATACACGGCTTACTTTTTTTAACCGATCCCCTAAATATAAACTTTATTTTGAGACACCCTGTATAAATGTGTGCAGTATCTTAAGTGTTGAGTTTGATTATGAGGATGAAATTTTAAGTCTGATGTATTTGTTTAAATGTGGGGGCGCTTAGTAAGAATATGTCGATCTCTTGGAAATACCTATTACAGAAATATTTCAGAAATCGGTGAATGTAGTAAAGAAATTATCACTTTGCATTATGTACATAAAATAATATTTAATGTTTATTCTCCTTTTCTGGAATAGGTATTAAAAAATGGCACGTAGATCAAAAATCTATCCAGTTTGCCATCCCTGCTATATAAGCGTGTAAGTAACAATATTATGTTGAAACATCACAACCACCAGTGTTACAAGAGAAGGTCATACATGATGGCATATTTTCCGCTGGTCTAGATATTAGGTATATACATACAATCTGGTCAATATTGAAGCGTTATATTATTCATGGAGGTCGCATAATGTTATTTCTGCAAAGCTTCCGTCTATTACCTACCTACATATATTATTACAACACCCTTTTCAGAGGAAAACATAAACAGCCTGATTACGGAAATTATGTACAATTTCACCTGTGAGATAAATTTGTATCAATGCAAATTGCGATGTTTGACTTTGCAATATTACTATATACATATATTGTAAAATTTGGGCAAAGTATTACTATAGGTACTTACCTAAAAGTAAAGCTGTAATACCAGGGGGATTAGTACGGTCAAACAGTGAAATAAAAAAAAAATGCTTGTGCAGAGGAGATTCGCCTTTTCGCACATCTAAAACTTAATACAAGTTCGTCTCTTTCGCAGTCATTTGTTTTAAGAGAAAATTATTAATGTGATTACACGGGAGCAAAAGAGACAATACGTCTGCAGTATGTGTTTGAATATTTATTGTTGTCTTATCTCTTTCTCACTAATGTATTCCGTCCATTCTTGCTCTTTCTTGTGTGATGTTGTATACGAATTCCTTAAACTGTACCTGCCATTTTTTTATAGAGCGTTTTGTTATCGATTTATTTTATTTTATTTGGGACACTTACAGACATTGACAATTGCACACAAGAAAGTATATATTTGTATATAATGTCAATGTCTTATTGAAAGTTCATCAATATTTCACACAAACATATTAAAGCATCCGAGATAAAAACAGTAAAAAAAAAACATTAAAAATAAGACATAATTAGTAAACATACAGAATCATATATACAACAATAAAAAAGTAATGAAACTTGTGCTCATAACAATAAAAAGCAATGGAACATGACCTCTTATGAACAACACATCAATAGAAGTTCTCCTCTCTACTCAGAATCAATAGCATTCTTCTAAATACCTCTCTTGTGTTGGAGAATATATCAACTATGTTGGAGTTGCTGTGACTATTGTAAATACGGCACATGCGATACAATGGATTAAAAAACGATATGTTAGATTAACAGAAGCCTATGTGAAAAATATTTGGGTTTCTTAGTGATTTAATATTGACGTTATATTTCAATTCATTGACGAGCTGTGTGTCCATCACGTTATTTATTATATTAAATAAACATGCCACGTCCGTCACTCTTCATCGAGTACTTAGCTTATGTATATTGCGAGTACTTAACGTGATTGTGTACAATTATTTAAATATTCACTAATGCAAATAAATGACAAATTTTATTTTAAAAATAAAATAAATCTCCTGAAATTTGGTGTCCAATCAAAATATACTGCAGACCTCCCTTTGACTGGAGGATGGCATGTCCCTGATCCGAAATTGGAATGTAAACAAAAGTTTCTTTGGAGGAAAAACTTTATTGAATAAAGAACTGAGAAGGGTCCGGCGTGTTTTGTATTCATAGAAAGTAACTGAGAATCTAAAACTTACACAACGACCCACGTTTGATATAAAAAAAAAGTTTAGTTATTTTCCACCCGATATCACGAGGTAGGTATCTACAATAAAAAAATTCTTTGATATAACTATGTACTATAATGCTCTGTGGATTTTTTTATCTGTCATCTCAGACTGTCTTCAAGACTTTTAATTGAAAAGATTAGTCTCATACTTTGAGACAAGTCTTTTCAATTCAGTTTCTTTCAGACCTTGATAATGCCGAGACGAATTGAATGATGTAAAAATCGAATGAATGCAAAAGTACTTACCTTTTAAATTTTATTTGATAATTTTAAAACTGAATTTTATCCCTTATTGAAATACTCAGCAACTTTCTCTCCGTAGCTCTCTGTGTCACTAACAGCTCGTGTAGAATTCAGAATGTCATGATAAGAGAAAGAACCAAAGTAGCCGATGTAGCGGAAAGGGTCGCTGGTCTTAAGTGGAGCTGGGCTGGGCATATTGCCAGATGCCAGGATTCACGATGGACCAAAAAGATAGTAGAATGGCTACCGAGAACAAGCCGAAGAGGTGTCGGCAGACCCCAGGCAAGGAGGTCTGATGACATCAAAAAATGTGCCGGATGGAGATATATGCAGTGTACCCAAGACAGGGAGTTGTGGAGAATCAAGGGGGAGGCCTATGTCCAAGAATGGAAAAAACAGGCTGAAGAAGAAGAAGAAGAATTTTAAAACGGATTTACCCAACAGAGTAACTAAAGGCTTTGTTTTGAAAAAATTCAAGTCTCAATAGCAATGATATATATTTATAGCAGAACCGCAAAATCAGGCACTTTCAGGGCTCATGACTTGTCATCGACTTGTTTACGTAATCACGCTTGCGCAACGTTATCCAATTATGCTTTTTATTGATTTTTCAATTCTTCTTCTTCTTCCGATGACTCTACAGCCCATATCGAGCCTTGGCCTCCATCTCCTCATGTCTCCTGCTGCTGTCCTCCAGTCGGCTACTTACAGTGATTGTTCTGCATCCTTTTTCACCTCATCATCCCATCGTAGCCTGGGTCTGTCGACCTTCTTTCTTCCACCCGGATGTCCCTCAAGGATCCTCTTGGGTGCCCGTGTTGATGATTATGAATCCAAATTCGAAAATTTAATATAATGTTGCAAGGCGACAGCACATAGTATGGAAATAAGCTTGGCAATATCATCACATCTATATTCAAGAAGATAATTAAACCTATTTTCAACGCCATCTATTGACAATTTGTTTGGTAGGTAATTGATAATAGAAGTCAAATCCAAAAAATATATATTCAACTTTAAACAAGTTCTATAAGTCTTAAAAAAAAACTTCAGTTAGTCATTAAACGGCATGGAGTTGAGAATGTTTAGGTAGTTTCAACTGTATATCGTTATTTTGGCTGTTGAAACTCCCCTTGATTCTGAAATAAATTGAAAATTTCCTCCAATTTAGTGTTGATATAAAGAGTAACATGTGTACTGTGTAGTGTCATATGCACTGACAGACGCGGAATTGTTGGCAAAGCTACATCTGGTTGGATGACAGACATTCCATGTCCGTTTTGTTAACTAGAAAATCTGAAAATATATCAAATTCAGTTTGAAGCAGGAAACAGCGAAAACCGACATTAACAAGTTTTATTTATTACGTTGCTGAAAAAGAAATGGACATGAATATTTTTACTTTGCAATATCCTGGAATAGAGGTGATATTTATTCAATTTTGAAATATCCGTGAAAAATTCAGTAGGTACTTTTTATTTAAAATATCAAAAATGATTTATATTAGAAGCATTCATGCCGACATTTTAATGACAATGGTTAAACCATGTAAGTGATGTAATCTAATACCACGTTGATGTATTCTAAGGCCCGAGTTATAGATTCGTTCTCCAGATTGAGACTGGTCTTGAGCACATGCTCTCAACCAAAATGGTATTAAAGAAACAAAAGTCACTGAGCTTGATCTCAAGACCGGTCTCGAAATGTATAGAAGAGTTGAGATTGCTTCGAGACAGCTATCCCGCTGTCTTGAGCACGGTTTCAATGAGAGAAAAGGAGACAGCGCTTTACACGAAAAGAGACGCATATAGACATGGACGAATTTCGCATTAATTACTATTTTGACGTTTACATTGTTAGCGGTACTAAAATGGATCAAGAATCATTCATAACTAATTATGTGAATTAAATTTTGTAAGATTTCATAAAATTTCTGGTACATCCAGTAAATATCAGTTGTTATTATATGTATGTCGTTTCATATTTTGAAATGGCTCCCATTCCTGGATCTATTAACTGTAAGGTACACATATTCCTACAATATGCTATATGACAGATAAACGAAAAATCAATATTTCTTTTCCTCTTTCAAATAAAATGTTCGACATTTTCACTATTTAATCACGTATCATAATATTATGATCATTAATTTCTGTACACTTTCGAAGATTACCAAGACAACGAATTGTCAAAATATCTATAAATAGATATTCCAACTCATTGCTACCAACATAACGATGCTGAAATTATTGCCATTCACGAGAAAAAGTACCTAATTATTAAATTTATAGAGCTGCATCCACATTTTTTTCGAGTACGCTTTCTCGAATGAGACGGCGCCGTACGTATTTTAATTTTAATACGGATTTTCGAGCATGACGGAAAGACGGTCAAGACGGTCTTGAGAATAATTATTCTATAATTTGGGCCTAGAGTTATCAATCCTAGTAGGTCAGGGGAGGCAATCTTATTATAATTATTATTATAATATTGGATAGAAACATGAAATCAAGAAAAACCCTTCTATAGTTATATTAGTATTTTAAATGATGAAATTTTTACTTTTGGAGTCAGCTAAGCTTGGGGGGGGGGGGGGCGGGGCAAGTCTGGTCAAACAGTGAGATAAAAACCTTTTAAATTGCCCATATCATGGATATGATTATCATAAATCCATATGAAAATTATATCCACGATATGGGTAATCGTGAGGGTTTTGATTTCAGTGTTTGACGGGACTTGCCCTCCCTGATATGCTATAATAACTCATATAAACTTATCGTTCGATCACGTGTAGATATATTTTCTGAATTATATTGTACAAAACAATATAATATTTCCAAATCAGTATTTTGTCTGTGTCAGTTATTATTTCAGATCAATCTATTCTCTTCCATCATTTTCCTCTATTTTTATTAATATTATTTTCTCCTTTTGATGTTACGTACCTATATAGTTCATTGTGTTACCTTCAATATACACAATTCATCTGGGATTTCACTCCACTGCTGAAATATTAACAAGAGCAAATGAATTTTTTATATTACATATATTTCTCCTTACCATTATATTTTCTTCAATCATACACTCATACTATCACTCATAGCATGAAACTCGTTGGGTAGGCAAAGAAAACCGACCTCACGCAACAAATACAGATGAATTATTATTCAGCATCAATGTAATGCTCAATGCAAAATGATTTGAGTGCGTATAAAAACATGAAAGGAACATTAAACCACTCGTTACTATGAAGTAACGTGTTAGTAAGGGTTACTATCGCGTGCGTTAATACGGGTTTAAACGTAATTTAAATGATCAGAAACACATTTTTTTTTATTTTTTGAATTTTAAGAACAAATTTGATTTGAAATAAAAAAAATAGTGGTCATTCGTTTTATTTTAACGCCCTCTTAAGCGCGTAAAACATTAATTTCTTTCTCTACGACATATTTTTTTAAAAAATGTGTAGCAGCACCTTGTCGGCTGCAATATGTACATATCGCCTGATATCATGATTTTCAAATACTCCCGAAGATTTACGAGAATCAACTAACCATAACCCACCGTCATAAATCTTCGGAAGTATTCGAAAATCATGATATCAGGCTATATATTATATTACAAATGTATTATTTTAGAAACACACTATTCAACGTATTTGACTAAGTTAAAAGCTTTGATCGCTAGTGTATTTTTTGAAAAATATCTTTAATCCGTGGTGAAATTCTTTAATCCATGGTGAAATTCTTTAATCCGTGGTGGTGAATCTTATTGCTGAAATATGTGCGATTTTTATATTCGATTACCAGGCTCTTGCGAGACACCCGAAAACGGCAATACAAATAAGTAGAAGCACTATTCTAAGCCAGTGCATCAAAGCTTAATGATATCGTTATCAAAATTATCGTATGAAACCTTCCATAAAAAGGAAACCTTCCACAACAAGGAAACCTTCCATAAAAAGGAAACCTTCCACAACAAGAAAACCTTTCACAAGATATAATGAAGAGTAGGAAATAATAACAGAGTACCTGGTTCTTCTATGATATTCCAACTTTGTCTCTATTGATATGTGGAAAAATTTGTCAAAATAAAAATATGATTTGAATCCCGACAGGGAAAAATTCCAATGCAATTAAAAAAATATTCGATTTACATACACATTGGTACAAGTAGGTAAACAAACCGAACATGAAATAATATAATATATGGCGCAGTTCAGACACTGTCACCTCATTTATAAGGACTGTTGCTTTCATTGTTTTCAAATAAACCAATCTCTCAATAGATGACGTTACAAAAGGGTTTCTTCGTTAATTCATAGATGGCAATAGTAATAATGTCGTTTTTTCAGGTGATTAGTTACTCATTACCTATTCAAATATATAGAACTTGATAAGGTAACTCAATAAGATAAAACTATTACAAATAAGATTTTTAAAAATAATTGCAACAAAAAGAACAGTGGAGGCAAGTAAAAATAACATTAACGAAATATTCAAAAGATGCAATATTTTACCTATAGAAAAAAAGGTGAATCTTTTACTGACCATAGAAGAACTTTATAACGAACGATTTAAATTAAAGATCACTCACAAATATACAACTAGACAAATAACGAAAGACTTACTGACAATACCTAAAACAAATAACGTTTACGGCGACAGGACAAAAGCAACGATAATTCCGAAAGTATTTAACAAACTGACAAAATATTCAAATATTCAAATTGAAAACAAAAAAAAAATAAAAAAAATGTTAAAAGAATTTTATATATAAGATTGTATGTTTTCTTTGTTATATTGTGTTAATGGTTTTAATTATTGTTATATTAATTTTTGTTTGTTTATAATTATTTTTTGTTACATTATCAAATTTATATAAGTGTACGAGAGAGCTAGCACTGTTAAACTGCTTTTGCAGTTTAGTGCAAGAATACTTATTGTTTTAAAAAATGTAAATAAAAAAAAAAACAAAAAAAAAAAAAAATAAGAAAGCATAATTGGTGAACGTTAAAAACCAGCCGATTACAGGTCGTAAGCCCTGTATGTGCCTTGATTTCCTGGTTCTTCTATAATAATCCAACTCCGCCTCTATTGAGATATTGAAAAGTTTGTCGAAAAAAATTCATTTGACTACCGACAGGGAATGAAATCCAATGTTTGCGTATATGCAATTAAAAAAAATATTCGAAATAATTACAGTTTATTGTTTGAATTATTCATTCATTCATACCATCACGGCATATCCCACAATGTGGGGTAACCAGCGAAAGGTGTGCGGGTGTGCATTGCCTTATAAAAAGGAGCACAACACATATGTGTATACCCACACACCAGTCTCGTCTCACCTAAAAAGGCACTACATTCAGAATGGGTGGAGAACTATGTCAGATGTTATTGTTGCCTGTTGTATTTTCGGTTACCCGGCTCTTACGGGACACTCGAAAACAGTAATAGAAAAGAGTGGAAGCACTATTCTAAGCCGGTGTCTCACAGCTAATTTTTTTAATTACAGTAAAAAAATATAGAAGTGTACCGTACCACTGTCTAGGTATATATTTTTCTTCAATCAAAACCTGTGATTCTCTGTCTTAAATAATATATAAATAGGTATCGGATGTATTTCTGAAATACTTTGCAATCGATATCATTTTCTTGGTACGTATGGATACATACATACATTATATTATATCGTTCATGGAAGGAAGCAATTTTACGGTGAAATGAACATACAGATTGAAGGTAGATCTACAGCGAAATCGAGATAAAATTGCACACAACTTATCATACTTAATACCTTTAATGTATGTGAAATCACTCGTGAAAACAAATTAATTAAAATTTCACACCACCAATCATATATTCATTTATGTATTTACCTTTCTGAAATCACTCCATAAGACGAACTTGCACACAACTTATCATACTGTATTTTATGTAAAATTTATATGGAAACGAATTAATGAAAATTGCACACAACTTATTATACTGTGTTTTATGTTCATACATAAAAATTGCACAATACTTATTATACTGTATTTTATGTTCAATTATATATGGAAATGAAAACATAAATATTGCACACAACTTGTCATACTGTATTTTATGTTATTTTTATATGGAAACGAATTAATAAAAATTGCACACAACTTTTCATACTGTATTTTATGTTAAATGTATATAGAAACGAATTAACAAAAAATGCATACAACTTATCATACTGTATTTTATGTTCGGTACCTAAATAACTCGTACCTAATTAAAACCCATGTATAAAATGAGCATACGAATGTCTACAAATATGCCCACTAAATTATCATATTATGTATGAAACACGAAGACAATATTTTATTGTAAAGAAAAGGTAAAATTTAGATGTATTTTTTGTACAGCAAGAATAGTAATTAAAATATAAAAACAATTATAATCTCAGCCGTTGATTGTCATATGCTCTTACGATTGAAACTACATAACTTTACAAAAAAGGTATTGAATTAATTCAAATGTCAAAAAACTCACGCAATAGAATGAAGAAGTTAAAATAAACATGTTAAAATAAACTGTTTTTTTATTTCAAAGACGTATGTTTTGAGGATACTTGGGAAGAGATATAAAAAAAACTATTTAGCCTACATGAAGTCTTAATCAAAATAACACACAACTTATCATAATGTATTTTATGTAAATCGAATATTTTTTAAAAAGTAGGTTCATCGCAAACATCGGATTTTTCCCTGTCGGGAGTACAATGATATTTTTGACAAATTTTAGTATCTAATTAGAGACGAAGTTGGGATATTAACATAAAATAATTGCGTTATGTAACCGTCATATAAGTATTTTATATTAAATCACTCGTGGAAACGAAATAATCAGAACTGTATTGAACTTAAAATCACAAATAGAAAGTTATAATTTTTTTAATACGTGAATATAAAATTTGTTTTCCTGAAGCGAATATCTCTTTGGTTGCATTGTCAGTAGTAAATTTAAATTTTAATAAAAGAAATGTTACTAAATAATTGATCCTAGATAGCCAACTGTTATTATGATAAATAATATTATGTCAATTAAAACAATGTCAAGTGCAATTTTACATAAGTTTGTCTACATTCGTGGCACGTCTATTTTGAATTGATTTTTTTCTTTGTCATAGTAAAAATGAATAATTACATATAAAAACGTTCTCCCAATATGTTGGCGACAAGAAACGTGCAACAATTTTCAAGTTACGCACTCGATATGGGAAATTTGTGAAGTAGATTAAAGGAAAAAAAAAGTGTAATATATCAAATGGAGTGTTCCTATCCAGAAATCGTTTATTTTCGGATGATAAATTTTCTGATTTGTTACTTCGTGAAATTGGCGGTAGCTATTATAGCTTATTGAGTCGATTTTCTTAGTAGATGTTATCATGACAAAAATATTGATCCATCCGACGCATTATTTAATGACATTAATATACTAAACATATCACAATTTTATGCAAAGAACGCTTGTACATACATATATAAGAACAGAGACAAACTTGACTCTACGCAAACATCTAGACCAACTAGACAGACCGAACAGGCTAAACTCCTAATACCTAGACTCAAGACAACTTTTGGACAAAGAAATTTCCTACATTTTGGAGTCAAATTATACAACGAACTACCTTTAACACTTAGACAAAATAGTAACTTGAAATATTTAAGCGAAAAATTAAAATTTGGATTAAAAAAAAGGGCAGAGACTATATTAAAAATAAATTAATCACCTGAACTCTGAAAATACTCCCATAGTTATTAACCAAAACTGAAAACTAATAAGATATCTATACACTGTCTCAGAACAGGTTTTACCTAGTGAGGCAGTTTATGACAATAGTAAAATATCTGGTAACTATAATGTAACCTAAGTTAAATATATTATTATGCATTAAAAAAATTGTTACTAGATTTCAGGAAAAATTGTATTTTATATAATAATAAATAAATATTTTATGAAGTGCCTCAAATATGTTAAAATACAATTATCTTTACATTGAAAATATTCTGATCTTATTTATTATTTAGTATTAAATTTAATCCACTTAATAAAATTCGCAGTTTCAAATTCCACTTAATAGAATTCAAAGCAGACATTGTCCGTATCAAAAACCTCTTCGAACCAGCGAAATGAAGGTATTTTTAGAAACTTCGCTGGCTAAATCATTCGAGATCCGAAGGCAATGTTAAGTTGAGGATATCGTAAGATGGGGTCGACAGAGAAGATGGAGAACAGATTCAATATTCGCCAAAGTGCCCAGGAAAAACAAACTTCTCAAACGTCCTCTCAAGAGATGGAAGGACAGCTGACAATCCACATCACAGCAGTGAAGCTGACGCATGACTTAAACAGGTCTTAAAAGATAGGGAGATTAAAAATCTAGGACTAATGGCATATATATGCCTCTTCTTGAGTCCAGTATTGGACAAAGGCCTCCCGTTTGGACTTCCACTATGGTCTCTATCCTGTGCCATTCTTCGCCATTCTGGACCTACCATTTTTTTATATCATCGGACCATCTGGTCTGGGGCCTTCCCACGCTTCTGCTTCCTGTTCTTGGCCTCCAGTCCATCACAACTTTTGTTCATCGTCCAACTCCACTTTAACTCCGCTATTCTTTTGGCCACATCCGCTACTCCTGTATTCTTCCCTAATCCATTCATTAGTTTTGTGGTCCCTTAGCGAGATATTCAACATTCTTCTTTCTTTTCCATCATTCTCTTAGTCAATGCGGATGTTTCAAAGCCGTAAGTGAGCACAGGGAGTACGCTAGCGTCAAAACCTTTTTTTAAGTGGATTGGGATATTTTTAGATTTCAGAACATTTGATAATTTGCTGAACGCAGCCCAATATATAATAATGATACTCAAAATTTAAATCCAGTACTATTGATTTGTACATTAAAGCATGTTACTCTCAATTTAAATCTTCCACATTTTGGCATATAACTCATTATCAAAATCGAGCATTATTGGCATACATATGAAGTATGTTAACCATAGTCAAAATCTAGCACTATTCGCAAATATAATGTGATATGTTTTGTAGCACTATTAGCATAGAATATTTAGATTTGTTATACGCAATAAAAATCTAATACTATTGGCATTTATATGATTCACACTATTTAAATCTATCAATATTGGCATACAAAGATATGATAGATACTCTCTATCAAAATCGATTTTCACATTTACATTCAGTACTTATCGATACCTACCATTTATTATATCCCGGTTTTATGTCAATTTAATCGTTAGGAAAATCTTTGCACAAAGGTGGAGTTTCTAAAGGTTTTCCGTAGAGTAAAGTTGATTGGATATTGGATAGCTTTCAAAGGATCAACTATACGTCCTAGGTATATATGTAGCTACCTTCCTACATCCGGTACAGTTGCACATTCAAACATCGCGTCCTATCCATTGGAATTAATTCAATCTCACTTTAGATCTATTTTCAATTTAAAATTTTCAATATCAATTGAATATTTTCAACAACTTTAGAAACAAGTTTGGCAAATATAGTTAAAACGGGTGTAGGCATCCTAAATGGAATGTCATTTGTTTTTTTCTTTTGCATATTTGATTGTTTTTAAACACAACAAATTCTTTATTTGTTCATTAGCAACTTTCGTATGTTCAGATGCGTGGTCGTGTTGATTTCCTGCTTGAAATAAAATCTATGACATTTTTTATAAATTGGAAAATATTTGAATTGATTAGATGAATTATTTTTTATTCCATTCATCACGGCATGTCTCCCACAATTTGGGGTATCCAGCGGCATGTGTGCGGGTCTGCAGTACCTTATAAAATGAAGCACAACACGAGCGTGTATCCTCACCAATCTGTCTCATTTCACCAAAGAGTCACTACATGAGTCACTATGGGTGGTGAACCTCAGATTGCATTGAGATGTTATTTTTGCCTGTTTAATTATAGTTCTCTTTTTTTATTTAAAAAAAAACTTTATAAAAAAAAATAATGGAGTTGAACTCAATGGATGAATTGACACAATTAGAAAATGACAGATTTAAATTAGGTGAGGCAATATAACAATTAAAAATATAACAATTTAACTGTCATAATCCTTTTCCCATCCTTTTTTTTTACTCTTCCCTTCCTTTCCCGTCACAGGAAAACATACATCTGAGTTATATTTAAATTTATGATGCTTAAAATGTTTTATATTTAATATCTGTGGACATATTTAATTGGTCTGTTTGTTTTTATTTTATAGTGTATTATTCTATTTTAGTATTTTAAGACTGTATTTGTCCCTAAATAAATAAATAAATATGAACGAATGCAATAAGGATCATTGTCTATAAAGACAGATATCCGATATTTTATAACTGGGTCAAGGATCATGAAACATGACGCAGACCTGACCCAGTTATGGAATAAATATACATAACATTATAATCCTGGTACATTTAGATATAGAATAATAATCGACTATTCCAACTGTCGATTTGTTCAGGAGAACTTTGTTCTCTTAACATATCGACAATGTATCAAGCCAGAATACGCGAGAATTGTATGGAGAGGTCTACTTTTTTCACGGCTTTTCCAACTTTGAAGTCAAAAAACACCAACTTAGAGGCTTCGCAGCATATATGTTCCATACACGGATTTACTCAGAATTCGGAGTAGAACATTTCGTGTGTCTGTGTGTGTGTGTGTCTGTGTGTGTGTCTGTGTGTGTGTCTGTGTGTGTGTGTCTGTGTGTGTGTGTGTCTGTGTGTGTGTCTGTGTGTCCGTCCCCCCCTTATAACTTTTGATCCGCTCAATAAACAGAGCCTAAAATTTCAGAATATATAAACAGTAACAGGCCTACAAAACTTTTATACTCGGAATTTTGAATTTTTGTTTCAGTCAGGGGTTATCAACTTTTGAATTTTTATTTTATTTTTCCATATATCTCAGAAACCATAAACGCTAGAACGCTGAAAATTGGTACAAGCATAGACAAATACAAAATCTCAAATTAGTTTTTTCAAAAAAATTCCAGGGTTTCTCAAACATTTTTTATTAAGAAAAATATTTTTTTTATGATAAATTTATGAGTTTAACTGCCTATATTTCCAAAACTTTTACAATTATCGAAAAAAGCCGAAACACCCCAACTAGATAATTTAATTTTCTATAAAAAATATCAGCAATGTAGTAGAAGATCTCAATTTTTTTTTAACATTTTTTTTAAAAATTGAATTTAGTGACGACATCGCTTCATACATTTTGTATGGCAGTCGCCTATACACAATATGTAAGAAGACTTAATAGTTTGATACTTCGACTCCAAACATACATACATACCATCATGCTATTTGCATATTCTGGGTAGGAAAAAGGATCTTCCTCCATACTATCCTATCTTGACATACATACCTACATATGTTGTATAGAAAACAAAATATCTGAAAATATTCAATAATTTGTATCTATGGGTTTATAGTTTGGTACATATTCTTCAACTATACATACTATCGCTATCGACAGTTGGATCTCATGTGTTACATGCAACTAGTTTAATATTAATACTAGTTGCATGTAACACATGAGATCCAACTGTCGACAGCGATAGTATGTATAGTTGAAGAATAAGTACCAAACCCATAAATACAAATTATTTATTATTTTATGATATTTAGTTTTCTATACAACACATGTACCTAGGTAGTCAAGATAGGATAGATAGGTCAGTCTTTTTTTCCTACCCGGAATATAAAAACAGCATGATGGTATATGTATATTGTATGTTTAGAGATGAAGTATCAAACTATTAAGTCTTCTTTGATATTGTGTATAGGTCACTACCATACAAATTGTATGAAGCGATGTCGTCACTAAATTAAATTTTTATAAAAATTGTTAAAAAAAATTTTAGATGTACTGCTACAATGTGAATATTTTTTATATAAAATTAAATTATCTAGTTGGGGTGTTTCGGCTTTTTTCGATATTTTAAAAAAAAATGGAAATATAGGCAGTTAAACTCATAAATTTATCATAAAAAAAATACTTTTCTTAATAAAAAATGTTTGAGAAACCCTGGAATTTTTTTGAAAAAACTAATTTGAGATTTTGTATTTGTCTATGTTTATACCAATTTTCAGCGTTCTAGCTTTTATGGTTTCTGAGATATAGGGAAAAATAAAATAAAAATTCAAAAGTTGATAACCCCTGACTGAAACAAAAATTCAAAATTCCGAGTATAAAAGTTTTGTAGGTCTGTAACTGTTTATATATTCTGAAATTTTAGGCTCTGTAAATTGAGCGGATCAAAAGTTATAAGGGGGGGACGGACTCACACACACACAGACATACACACACACAGACACACAGACACACACACAGACACACGAAATGTTCTACTCCAAATTCTGAGTAAATCCGTGTATGGAACATATGTGCTGCGAAGCCTCTAAGTTGGTGTTTTTTGACTTCAAAGTTGGAAAAGCCGTGAAAAAAGTAGACCTCTCCATACAATTCTCGCGTATTCTGGCTTGATACATTGTCGATATGTTAAGAGAACAAAGTTCTCCTGAACAAATCGACAGTTGGAATATTCGACATTATATTGCCTGAGAAGGTAGTGCAAAATAACATAGAAAAAATAAATAATCAACCTTCAATTGCAATACTCGAAAAGTATTTGGTCGATCGACTTGAAATTTTTACACAATATAAAAATTTTAACACCATAACAATGTTTTATAATTTATTATTAACATACATACAGAAAAAAAAATAATCAACATCCATTTTCACAGATTTTTTTACTCCTGATTTTACGCAATGTGTATAACACACTTTATATGTATTTTCTTCTTATTTTGTTTCAATCTTGAAGATTGGTTGGCAGCATTAAATTGATGCATCTCCTCCTCCACTCCGCTCGGTCTTCAGCGACTCTTTTCATCTCCGTGTAAGAGGTACAATGCATGTCGCGGCACACCTGTTCTAAATACTCCCGGCGGGGACGCCCTCTGCCAGTTGTACCCTCAACCATTCCCTCCAAGATGATATTTAGGAGATCCTCGTGTCGCAACACATGGCCTATCCAATTTGCACGCCTTTTCGATATGGTGTTTGACAGGTGCCTGGTTTCCTTAATTCTGCTGAGAACCTCATCATTTGTTATATGGTCCCTCCAAGATATGCCAAGCATTCGGCGATAGGTCCACATCTCGAAGGCCTCCAATCTTTTGCGTTCTCTTTCACCTATGCACCATGTCTCACAACCATATAACAAAATACTCCATACAAATGTCTTCACTAGTTCCTTTCGGAGTTTAAGGTCCATGTTGTTGGACTCGAACATCTTGGATTTTTTGTTGAAGGCGAGTTTTGCCTGGTGAATGCGACTGTCCACCTCTATACTTGAACGGCCATCCCATGTGATTCTACTCCCTAGATACACAAATTCTTTCACATTCTTGAGATCAGCTCCAGACATCAGTAGATTCATTTGGCGTTCATCCCTGCCTACAGTTAGTACCTTAGTTTTATCCTTATTTATTTTCATGTTGTACTTTTCGTTTAGGACTAACTCCATATATTATGTATGTAGACATGAATTTCACTATCGTTTCTGGATATCAATGATGTATTTATTTATTTGACACATAATAAAGATATTTATCAAAAATGATCTTGTTTCTGTTGACGGAAAATCTATACAAGACGGGACGAACTGTTGAAATATTGTAACGCATGTCCAGTGTCCAGTACGTGTATTTACCTTTCCATGTTGATTAGGAGGTTTTCTTCCATATTCAATAATTAATTGCCTTTAATTAAACATGTATTAACAGGAAAAGTTTGCGTTGCGTTTATTTAGAAGACACGTGCCTTGAATTGAACAAGAGTTTTTAAGTGCATTAGCGCAACAATCTAGCGCCTAATTCGAGGCAGTAATTGCCTCCTAATCAACACGGAAAGGTAAATACGCGTCCAGCACCAGCTGCAGCTAGTCATAAATAGACAACTTAAAACATGGATACCTTCGGCCTTCGTGGCTCAGTTGGTTGGGTATCTGACTACTGATCCAAAGGTCCCGGGTTCGATTCCCGGTGGAGACACAGTTTTTAATTGTGTTTTCAGTCTGGATCTGTGAGACGATTAATATCGTAAGTACGTAAGTCATCCTGAAGATGAGAACAACGTTCTCGAAACCGGTCGACAGTTATTTGTGCTCAAAAGTGGTGTATACCAAGTTATTATTATATATATTATAAAATAAAAAAAAATATCGTAAGTCTCCAGAATGTGGCAACTTG
This sequence comes from Molanna angustata, assembly GCA_963576475.1. Classification (NCBI taxonomy): domain Eukaryota; kingdom Metazoa; phylum Arthropoda; class Insecta; order Trichoptera; family Molannidae; genus Molanna; species Molanna angustata. The sequence continues at coordinate 20,838 of CAUYVO010000021.1, forward strand.
TCATTGGGTGCGTGTTAAAATAATATTTGACATAGTACCAGTTAGTTGCCCGAAAAATAATATATAAATAAATAAAGAAATAAATAAATATATAAATACCTTAACTCAATTTTCACAATATTATTCATAATATTGATGATCACGTAAATAAATCAATATTATGAATACGTAACAGCGTGAATTGAGCCTAGGACATCGGAATAAAAATCAAAAGACCCACCACTATGCGAACGGTAATAACTTCCCGCGAAAAAACATCTAAGTTAAAATTCCAAAGACCAGTGAAATTGAAAAACATGGCGTAGGTGGGTTTAAGTTTTTTGCTAAATAAATTCGAGTCTTGTGTATCTGGTGTTGGAAAGAAAAGTCGAAAGTAAAGATAAACTTGAGAATTCTCAAGACAAACTGAGCCACGTCGAAAAGTTGGAGTAGCGAGTCTTAAATCCACGAACATGATGCCTATTTTGTGTACTCAGTTCAAATTTCTTGATCGAAAATTACTCGCTAATAATAGCTAACTTATGTAGGTACATTATGTTAAAATAATTGCTACAGGAATCCCCCGTGTCCGTCCCCCCCTTATAATTTTTGATTTGTTCATTGCACATAGCCCAAAATTTCAGAATATATAAAAAGTTGTTGGCCTGCAAAACTTTTTATTCAGAGTATTGAATTTTTATTTCAGTCAGGGGTTATCAAATTTTGGATTTTTTTCGTTATTTTTCCATATATCTCAAAAAGCGTAAAAGCAAAGACGAGGAAAATTGGTAGAATATTATAAAGATAAATAAAAAATCTCAAATTTACTATCCAACTGTCGATTTGTTCAGGAGAACTTTGTTCTCTTAACATATCGACAATGTATCAAGCCAGAATACGCGAGAATTGTATGGAGAGGTCTACTTTTTTCACGGCTTTTCCAACTTTGAAGTCAAAAAACACCAACTTAGAGGCTTCGCAGCATATATGTTCCATACACGGATTTACTAAGAATTCGGAGTAGAACATTTCGTGTGTCTGTGTGTGTGTGCCTGTGTGTGTGTGTGTGTGTGTCTGTGTGTGTGTGTGTGTATGTGTGTGTGTATGTCTGTGTGTGTGTGAGTCCGTCCCCCCTTATAACTTTTGATCCGCTCAATTTACAGAGCCTAAAATTTCAGAATATATAAACAGTTACAGGCCTACAAAACTTTTTTACTCGGAATTTTGAATTTTTGTTTCAGTCAGGGGTTATCAACTTTTGAATTTTTATTTTATTTTTCCCTATATCTCAGAAACCATAAAAGCTAGAACGCTGAAAATTGGTATAAACATAGACAAATACAAAATCTCAAATTATTTTTTTCAAAAAAATTCCAGGGTTTCTCAAACATTTTTTATTAAGAAAAGTATTTTTTTATGATAAATTTATGAGTTTAACTGCCTATATTTCCATTTTTTTTTTAAATATCGAAAAAAGCCGAAACACCCCAACTAGATAATTTAATTTTATATAAAAAATATTAACATTGTAGCAGTACATCTCAAATTTTTTTTAACAATTTTTATAAAAATTGAATTTAGTGACGACATCGCTTCATACAATTTGTATGGTAGTCACCTATACACAATATCAAAGAAGACTTAATAGTTTGATACTTCATCTCTAAACATACAATATACATAAACCATCATGCTGTTTTCATATTCCGGGTAGGAAAAAAAGACTGACCTCCATACTATCCTATCTTGACTACCTAGGTACATGTGTTGTATAGAAAACTAAATATCATAAAATAATAAATAATTTGTATTTATGGGTTTGGTACTTATTCTTCAACTATACATACTATCGCTGTCGACAGTTGGATCCCATGTGTTACATGCAACTAGTTTATCCAACTGTCGATTTGTTCAGGAGAACTTTGTTCTCTTAACATATCGACAATGTATCAAGCCAGAATACACGAGAATTGTATGGAGAGGTCTACTTTTTTCACGGCTTTTCCAACTTTGAAGTCAAAAAACACCAACTTAGAGGCTTCGCAGCATATATGTTCAATACACGGATTTACTCAGAATTCGAAGTAGAACATTTCGTGTGTCTGTGTGTGTGTGTGTGTCTGTGTGTGTGTCTGTGTGTGTGTATGTCTGTGTGTGTGTGTGTGTGTCCCTTATAACTTTTGATCCGCTCAATTTACAGCGCCTAAAATTTCAGAATATATAAACAGTTACAGGCCTACAAAACTTTTATACTCGGAATTTTGAATTTTTGTTTCAGTCAGGGGTTATCAACTTTTGAATTTTTATTTTATTTTTCCCTATATCTCAGAAACCATAAAAGCTAGAACGCTGAAAATTGGTATAAACATAGACAAATACAAAATCTCAAATAATTTTTTTCAAAAAAATTCCAGGGTTTCTCAAACATTTTTTATTAAGAAAAGTATTTTTTTTTAAGATAAATTTATGAGTTTAACTGCCTATATTTCCATTTTTATTTAAAATATCGAAAAAAGCCGAAACACTCCAACTAGATAATTTAATTTTATATAAAAAATATCAACATTGTAGCAGTACATCTCAAATTTTTTTTAACAATTTTTATAAAATTGAATTTAGTGACGACATCGCTTCATACAATTTGTATGGTAGTCACCTATACACAATATCAAAGAAGACTTAATAGTTTGATACTTCATCTCTAAACATACAATATACATATACCATCATGCTGTTTTCATATTCCGGGTAGGAAAAAAAGACTGACCTCCATACTATCCTATCTTGACTACCTAGGTACATGTGTTGTATAGAAAACTAAATATCATAAAATAATAAATAAAATATTAAATAATTTGTATTTATGGGTTTGGTACTTATTCTTCAACTATACATACTATCGCTGTCGACAGTTGGATCTCATGTGTTACATGCAACTAGTATTTAGTAAACATTTTTTCATGTTAAATTTGTGTGTTTAACCGTCTGTATTTGTGTGTTTAACTGTCTATATTTATGTGTTTAACTGCCTATATTTGTGTGTTTAACTGCCTATATTTGTGTGTTTAACTGCCTATATTTGCAAAATATCTTGGGATTAAGTTGGCCAGCAAAATTAGCGAATTAAAATTGTTAATCAATATAACGCATTTAAATATCTTTGAAATGCTTTGAAATGAAAATTGTAATAGTACTCGACACTAATACCAAAAAGTATATTATGTTGTTTATAAAGTCATCCACCACCTAGACGCCTCAAACCTCGGAGGAGCTTCCTAAATACGACAAAACTCCTTAGACTGTAAGAGTGGGACTGTGGAGGGACGCAACGGAGGACACACAAGAAGCCATTATCAATACACCAACTGAACCACTGCCCCCAGGACATGACCAACCGCGGCCAATGTGGAAAACCCTCAACAGGTTTAGTACTGGAGTCGGTCGTACAAGGAAAAATCTCCAAAGACGGGGAATGGCTGAAGACGCAATGTGCGACTGTGGACAAACGCAGGACATTGAGTACCGCCTAGCATGTCCAATGGCTCCTGGGCGTTGTGATTGGGATGAATCCCTCATTATGTATATGCAAAATGTATATGTAAAACTAGATAATCTGGAAGCCCTAGAAATTAGGAAGGCTCTGAACAGAAATAATAAAATTATAAATAATCAAACAATTTTGAATAATTCACCGCTTCTCAATATGTTTCCACTAGCTCGCCATAGCGGTAATCCAACTGTCGATTTGTTCAGGAGAACTTTGTTCTCTTAACATATCGACAATGTATCAAGCCAGAATACGCGAGAATTGTATGGAGAGGTCTACTTTTTTCACGGCTTTTCCAACTTTGAAGTCAAAAAACACCAACTTAGAGGCTTCGCAGCATATATGTTCCATACACGGATTTACTCAGAATTCGGAGTAGAACATTTCGTGTGTCTGTGTGTGTGTGTGTCTGTGTGTGTGTGTGTCTGTGTGTGTGTGTGTGTGTGTCTGTGTGTGTGTGTGTGTGTGTCTGTGTGTGTGTGTCTGTGTGTGTGTATGTCTGTGTGTGTGTGTGTCCGTCCCCCCCTTATAACTTTTGATCCGCTCAATTTACAGAGCCTAAAATTTCAGAATATATAAACAGTTACAGGCCTACAAAACTTTTATACTCGGAATTTTGAATTTTTGTTTCAGTCAGGGGTTATCAACTTTTGAATTTTTATTTTATTTTTCCCTATATCTCAGAAACCATAAAAGCTAGAACGCTGAAAATTGGTATAAACATAGACAAATACAAAATCTCAAATTGACTTTTTCTAAAAAATTCCAGGATTTCTCAAACATTTTTTATTAAGAAAAGTATTATTTTTATGATAAATTTATGAGTTTAACTGCCTATATTTCCATTTTTTTTAAAATATCGAAAAAAGCCGAAACACCCCAACTAGATAATTTAATTTTATATAAAAAATATCAACATTGTAGCAGAACATCTCAAATTTTTTTTAACAATTTTTATAAAAATTGAATTTAGTGACGACATCGCTTCATACAATTTGTATGGTAGTCACCTATACACAATATCAAAGAAGACTTAATAGTTTGATACTTCATCTCTAAACATACAATATACATATACCATCATGCTGTTTTCATATTCCGGGTAGGAAAAAAAGACTGACCTCCATACTATCCTATCTTGACTACCTAGGTACATGTGTTGTATAGAAAACTAAATATCATAAAATAATAAATAATTTGTATTTATGGGTTTGGTACTTATTCTTCAACTATACATACTATCGCTGTCGACAGTTGGATCTCATGTGTTACATGCAACTAGTAATAATAATTTAGTACAAGTCTGTCCTGAGGAGGGAGCGGTCAGCTCCGAAAACCGGTTAGACACCAAGTATTCACAGTGGTTAAAACAAAAAATATATTTGTACCAAATTTCAATTTGCGAAAATATTTAAAATGTGCCACAAAGTTATAGCAACGTATGAAGAAATTTATTTAGCCTCTTATGTGTTAACCGAAACGACAAGAAGAAGAAGAACAAACCGATTTAAATTTAGATAAGCAAATACTTTTGCTGCTACATAAATGTATCATTACCTCATAATACCCTGGATTACACCTCGTGCTACCTCTTTCTGTCTACCAGTCCCCTGACCCATAGTAGTAGTTCACGATTTCAGGTCTGTATATTCCTTACCCTGTGGGTGCTCATCACTATTCTGTTATAACTCGTAAATATTGTTCAAGTGGAGATGCACAGAAGTATAAAAATGTGACATTAAGAGGGTAGATGTTCAGCGGAGGGATGGTTGGTACCAATATACAAGTTTTATATGATCATTTTGTTTGTATTGCTTAATGTTTGTTGTTTTATGAATCATTTATCCATCCTTCATTGTTAGTGTTCCACTTCCCAGAGCTCGACGAAGATAATAAACCAGGTTGTAAATCTATTCAGATACTTCCCATTCTTTTATATTAGGTAGGCAATTACTATTGGTGTTTTATATAATATGTATTTGATGCATACCATCACGCCATGCCATAGGCAGAGAGAACTTTTGGAGGTTTGTAGGCTCACCAGAGTGCCAGAGTGGACACTTGGATTGGAAGCGTTTGCAAACCAGCTGAAGCTGATATGCAAACCTATATATGAGGTGGTAAGGTCGGTCTGTTGGACGTGTAGGTATAACCTGTCTTTGGCTACATACAACCAAACGATATCTCACCTGCCTGGTTCGAACCTCGATACCGTCTGTTCGGAGAGTCCCGACAGCTGGGCTACAGATTGATCGACCAAGCAACTGCGATACCGTATACAATAGATTATTAAATATTTAATGCAAATCAGGTAGAAATAGATGACAGATTAAAAGATGCAACAGGAAGTTTAACTTACTCTTTTATTGGAATAGTTGTACAATGACGATAATTGATATAAGTAGATATAGACAATATTTAATTATTATAATGTAAATTTACATAGAACGCGGACAATTTTAACGACGGCGAGCGATCGGCGTAAGGACAAGCCACGAGGTTTGGATGATCAGCGGAATACCGGGAGCTCTGTGCTCCTCCTTATATATGTAGGTGTTGAGCTGTGCATACGGCGCAGGGCAAGATGGCGTCTGCTGGCGTAACGCAGCTCCATAGCGCAATTGGTAATCGCGCCACAAACTATAATAATAATAATAATAATAATAATATTTATTAAAAATAAAAAACACAAACAACAAATACAATAATAACAGTATAAACAAAAAATAGGAAAAAAAAAATAACATCAATTAGGAATTCTCCCCGAAAATAAGAAAGCCTTGTGCTTCGGGGAGGAGTACAGAAGATGACACCACAAAAATCACAAAAACAACAAAAAAAAGAAAAAAAAACATATACATATTTGATATAAAGAGAGAAAAAAATACACACATACATATATACATGCATATACACACACATATACATACATACACATATACATATATACACACACACATACATACATACACATACATACACACACATACATACATACACACACATATATATATAACACACATACATACACACACACACACACACATAGATATATACACATACACACACATACACATACAAAAATAGTACAGTTAACGATACACAACCATGCCTATACAATGCACTCAATCATTCAAGAATATTTAATATGGCACAATGAGACGAGAAGCTATCTAAACCTTTTCTTGAAAGCTAACAGTGAGTCAGAAGGTTTCAATTTTTGTTTCCTTTCTAGCTCATTGTACCATTTTACGCCTAGGAATGAATAGTGGCTCTGACCCAACTTTGTACGTCTCATCGGGAGTCTTAAGCAACCCTCGATTTGTAGCCTTGGAGTTATATATCGTTCGTTATCTATATTAGCGATTAGTTCTTTGACCATCTGACAGACAGCAACCTTCCTGTATATACTCTGCACCGGAGGAACAGGCAATTCATTGTACAACAGGTTAGTGCTATAGTCGCGTGGTCTACTAAGGATTATCTTCAAGATGCTCCTCTGGACCACATACAATTGGTTTAAGGTGGTTACATAAGCTCCTCCCCATGCTACAATTCCGTAACGTAGGATTGAGTGCACCAACGCGTAGTAAACAGAAGTTATTGTTTTTTTATCTAATATGTCACGAAGATTATAGAAAATATAGTACATTTTTCTGACACGGTCAGTGACACAGCTTACGTGTTCCTTCCACTTAACAAGACAATCCACAATCACTCCCAGGTATTTTACTTGTTCAGCTCTAGAGAGGATCCTACAGTCGCCACACAAGTCAGACGAACCAGCTGAACAGATCGAACATTGGTCGCTATGTATAATTATTTTAATATCTGATGGTATTGATTTATATTGATGGGCAAATGGGACAAAGACGGTCTTGTCCACATTAAGGGATAGTAAATTATAATCAAACCACTTTTTTAACAGAGATATATCCGAGCTAGCTATTTCAGACACTTGAGACCAGGAGTTGCCTTCCACAAGTAGGACGGTGTCATCTGCGTACGCAAGTATCTCTGATTTAAGACCAATCTCAAATAATTGGTTTACGTATAGGATAAAAAGTAATGGTCCCAGAACCGTACCCTGAGGAACTCCGTAAGTGGGGATTTCACAGTTGCTGAGGTGGTTCCCTACCTTTACACGCTGACGTCTATTCAGGAGATAGCTTTCGATCCATTTTTTCGCTGCTCCGTGTATCCCAACGACTTTAATTTTTTCTACTAACTTAGCGTGGCTCAGACTGTCAAATGCCTTACGTAAATCCACAAATATACCCAGACATTTCTTACCCGAGTCCAATATTTTATAAATATCAGAAGACACTCTAGCCAGAGCGTCTTCTGTGCCCATATGCTCTCTAAAGCCAAATTGCCCGCTATGGATTATATTGCTACATTTCAAACTCAACGCTACATTTTTGTATCTTAACATCCTCTGGGAATGCTGCCCAAGTTTGTCCTACAACAGAACGGAGCTCCTCGCTGCAGTCCGTGGGCCTCTTCAAAGTCCCATTGGGCATTCGGATTTAGTGGTCTCTAAGAAGAACTTTACAGCCTTCAAATTGTTTTGCCATGGCTATAGTGCCCTTCTATCTGCTGAATAAAAAAAAATGAAATTCCAGAATGTCCTTGGTCAACTCTCTGATGCCCAGTTTTACAGTCACAGGCTTGAACTACTCTCGCGACAATCCATGTCTGTGAACATTATCTTCACCGAGGTTGATTGTTATTTTTTGCACAATTGTGCCGAGACCACGAGTCTAGAGGAGCTTCTAGAGCTACTCTTCGTACCATGCATTCTTTGTCATTCATACTAGCGTTCTGCGAAGGGGCCGTTTCAGTCCCCATATGCGGAGCGGATGGAGGTGGACGTAGCTATCTTAACAAACGTCATACATGTTCGTCTGTAGTTCACGCTTCTAACATTTCCGACTTTCCAACTATCGTTCACATACTCGTGCCATTCTTTTCAAGGGACTCCCCAACCTCTCATTCCGTTTCTGCCAATATTGTTTATCGATGGCTTACCGGTCAAACATTGCATGTCCATTATCCAACTGTCGATTTGTTCAGGAGAACTTTGTTCTCTTAACATATCGACAATGTATCAAGCCAGAATACGCGAGAATTGTATGGAGAGGTCTACTTTTTTCATGGCTTTTCCAACTTTGAAGTAAAAAAACACCAACTTAGAGGCTTCGCAGCATATATGTTCCATACACGGATTTACTCAGAATTCGGAGTAGAACATTTCGTGTGTCTGTGTGTGTGTGTCTGTGTGTGTGTGTGTCTGTGTGTCTGTGTGTCCGTCCCCCCCTTATAACTTTTGATCCGCTCAATTTACAGAGCCTAAAATTTCAGAATATATAAACAGTTACAGGCCTACAAAACTTTTATACTCGGAATTTTGAATTTTTGTTTCAGTCAGGGGTTATCAACTTTTGAATTTTTATTTTATTTTTCCATATATCTCAGAAACCATAAACGCTAGATCGCTGAAAATTGGTACAAACATAGACAAATACAAAATCTCAAATTAGTTTTTTCAAAAAAATTCCACGGTTTCTCAAACATTTTTTATTAAGAAAAATATTTTTTTTATGATAAATTTATGATTTAAACTGCCTATATTTCCAAAACTTTTACAATTATCGAAAAAAGCCGAAACACCCCAACTAGATAATTTAATTTTCTATAAAAAATATCAGCAATGTAGTAGAAGATCTCAATTTTTTTTTAACATTTTTTTTAAAAATTGAATTTAGTGACGACATCGCTTCATACATTTTGTATGGCAGTCGCCTATACACAATATGTAAGAAGACTTAATAGTTTGATACTTCGACTCCAAACATACATACATACCATCATGCTATTTGCATATTCTGGGTAGGAAAAAGGATCTTCCTCCATACTATCCTATCTTGACATACATACCTACATATGTTGTATAGAAAACAAAATATCTGAAAATATTCAATAATTTGTATCTATGGGTTTATAGTTTGGTACATATTCTTCAACTATACATACTATCGCTATCGACAGTTGGATCTCATGTGTTACATGCAACTAGTTTAGAGAAAACTCAACATGAATTTTCACAATGCTGGAACATTCGCTTGTTATATTCATTTTTAAATTTACAAAATTAACAATAAGGGTCTGAAAAAAAACACAAAAGAAAACACTTTAGTCCATTATGTACTTTGTTTCCATTTATTCTACTTACTAGTATATCTTTCTTCAGCTAAATTTATTCTACTTACTAGTATATCTTTCTTCAGCTAAATTTATTCTACTTACTAGTATATCTTTCTTCAGCTAAATTTATTCTACTTACTAGTATATCTTTCTTCAGCTAAATTTATTCTACTTACTAGTATATCTTTCTTCAGCTAAATTTATTCTACTTACTAGTATATCTTTCTTCAGCTAAATTTATTCTACTTACTAGTATATCTTTCTTCAGCTAAATTTATTCTACTTACTAGTATATCTTTCTTCAGCTAAAATTATTTTCTTGTATTTCTTTGTTATCCTGTCATACATCCTTTTATTACTAATTCTTCTCAGTGATATCATTTTAACTGCTTTTCTTCTGCTGTCGTGCGACTTCATCTTTCATGTCCAGGTTTCACTTGCATACGTCCACGTTGACTCAACGATTGCCTTTTGAATGGCAATGAAATATATGATATTTTTTGACAAATTTTTAACATATCAATAGAGACGAAGTTGGAATATTATAGGAGAAACAAGAACTCAAGGCACATTGATGGCTTACGACCTATCATCGGCTGGTTTACGTGATCTCTTTATGCGCTTGCGCAACGCACACTAATTATGCCTTATCAATGCAATTTTGAAAGTTCTATATGTTTTAATAATGTGAGAGGTCGATTGAAAATAACATAGTTTTACTATTGCCATCTATGAAGTAAAACAAAACTTTTTTTGTACCATTTTTTGCACTATTGTGCCGATACCACGAGTCTAGAGGAGTTTCTAGACCTATTCTCCGTGCCATGGATTCTTTGTCATTCTTGCATCCTGCGAAGGGACCGTTTTCAGTCCCCATATGCGGAGCGGGTGGAGATGGACGTATCTTGAGTAGCTGTTTGTTGCACGAGAAGCAAAAAAAAAATCCTTTAAATAGATACAATTCATTCAAAATCTCGAGGACCTACTTCTCAGAGTGAACTACCTTCTATTCTTTCAAGCGACGTTCATTTTACTGTACAATCTTATTCAAATTATTCGGCACCAGAGAATCTACATAAAATATCTAGAAATGGATTAAAGAACTGTTCCGTGCTTTTCGTAATTACTGCTGACGTCAATCCGGAACCCTCAAAATATTTCACCGTCAATTTCTGTTTATTTGAATTATTGTATTACTTTTCGTAAATAATGGCGACCCTGATTGCGAACGCCACAAACAATTATGAATGTTCCAGTCTAAGAAAAATGATATTATATTACATGAGCAATAAACAACACCTGTGAAAAACGAAATTCACAATCTTATTCATAATAACTTATGTTATGTTTAAAACAATAAAAGTAGAATAAAAGTGTTCCGTGTAGAATAAAAGTAGAGAACGAATGGCTAGAACAAGTAGAGGAATATTTACTTGGGGAGTATATATACTTGGGGAGTATGTTTGAACGGAATGGAAGACCTGATAAAGACATTGAAAGAAGAGTTATGGCAGGTAACAGAATAAACGGAGCTCTCAGGCCAGTAATGTCCGATCCAAGAATCTCAAAGGAAGCCAAAATTGCCGTACGTAATGCAATTGTAGTGCCCACTTTAATGTATGCCAGTGAAACATGAACGTGGCAAAAGACGCATGAAAGTAGAATAAATGCTGTGGAAATGAGATCACTAAGAAGAGTATGTAATAGAACGATATATGATAGAATAAAAAATGAGGACATAAGGAGGGAATGCAAGATGAAGAAGAGTATTATAAATAAAATGAAAGTGAATTCCTTAAGGTGGTTTGGACATATTGAAAGAATGAATTATGAACGACTGACCAAAAAAATATAAATGGGTGTAAGAGATGGAGTGAATAGCAGGGGCCGCCCCAGAAAGGGATGGCATGACCATGTGAATGATATTTTGAAAGAAGGAAATATAAGAAGCTTGAATAATCGATGAGCATGTATGAAACGATGCATGGATGTAAAGGAAGCTAGGATTTTATGTAAAAATAGAGGAGTATGGCGCTCGGTTCTCTCTGCTTACCCCGTAAGGGATATGGCGTGATGGTATTTACATATGTATGTATGTTTAAAACAATGTAATTTACAAAAATTATCTTCTTGGGATTGTCATTGAATTTTAGGTATTCGTTCAGCGAATTGTGAATAAATAAATACATAAATCAATAAATAATTAGAAAAAAATCCTATATATCCATATATAAAAATAGTATATTATATTAAAATGAAAATGGTTAAAGTTTTTTTTTTTGAATAAGTAAATAGAATGATAAATGAATGAATGAATATTGACGTAAGGGAATGAAGGGACTGTAGGGATGGAAGGGAATTAAAAGACGGAATTATAATTAGCGAATGTAGAAAATAATGTTAAAAAATAAAAAGGAAACATACCGATCAACCATTTTTATATATTTGCAGGTAAATAATTAAACAGGCAGGACAACGTCTGCCGGGTTTTACTAGTATTTTTATATAATTTGGTGAAAATTTTTAACGTTGAAACGTAAAAACATGCAGTTTATTTTTGGATCTGTGACAGTGAAAGGATGGCCCTGCATACCATTGTAGGTGGAACTCTCAGAGACAGCATCAGAAATGATAGTCAGATTTATACCCATGAGGTTTTTTTTTTTTTTTAACGTGTCTACGTAGGGGACGCCAGCTACTAGGATTTGGGTCCATTTTACTCTTCCGAAGAAGCGCACTACGTAGCGTTGGAAGGGGTTTGCAATCTAGAAATGAGTTTATTAATTCGGATTTTAAAAAGACCCGGGTTGTACGAAGATGGAAACACAGAATTCGGAAGATCGTTCCACAGTCGGGCTGCTGTATTAATAAAGGAGTTCGAGAAGCGACTTGTTCGTATATGTTGAAGGTCCACTGTGAATGGATGCTGCGATTAAGTGAGGCGAGTGACTCTGTTGCGAGTGGGTGGAGGAGGGACCAAAGATGCAAGTTCTTCTGAGCAATTCCCGTGGTAGTATCTATAGAATAAACTTAAAATACCGACTCTGCGTCTGTGTTCTAGTGGTTGCAATCCATCAGTCAGTGATGGATCATCAATCAGACGTATAGCACGCCTTTGGACAGCGTCGAGGGTATTCAGTAGGTATTGGGGAGCGCCACTCCAGAGGTGACTGCCATATTGGTGTCGAGAAAATACCCAACAACAGAAGACTAACCGGAAGACCTGCCAAGAGATGGAAGGACAGTTGTACCTCCTCGGCCCGGGATAGTCTACCCTCACAACAGGTCGAATGACCTTATACGCAACGAAGAATAAACAAAGTTAAAAAAAATCTACGTTGAACAAAGCGTGATGTAAATAATTCATCATTTGAATGTTGAAAAATGGGGTAATTTTAAAAGCTCCGGTCATAAAAAAATTATCGTACTTTTATCGCCTGTGAGAGGGAGAAAGTATAATATTTATTATGTGTGTCGCTCGAATGTTGTAAATCGCTTTTTTAATAAAATATGTCCTTCGAATATAAAACCCCGTTATTTAGTGTTAAGGAAAACAGGAAACGTAAAACTCCATTGATTTACGTCAAATTGCTTTTAACGGAAAAAATACAAAAATTGTGCGAGTGAAATTTTTTTTAATGATAATTTATTAACCTTCGTTCATCATGTTAACTTTTGTACAGATGTGAATTATTTATTAAAAAGCTTTGATTATTTGTATTCGAATCGTGTTTTTGACACTTTGATATTATTCTTCTTGTTTATTGTTATGCCGCTCCTAACGGAGGTTGACGACCGTCACACCTTGCGCCGCATCCGGAATCCTGAATCAATGCCTAAGATTTTTAAACCACGATATTCTTTTACCCTCCTAGAGAGCGGTGACAGCTCAGCGGTAACGCTACGTCCTACGTAGGCGATTCAAAGCGAACGCGATTGCGAAGTGATGCGGTGCGGATAAAAGCGAATCCAATGCGATGCGGTGCGACGCGGCGGCTCTGTCCTACGTGTGCGCGAATCGTTACTGTCATGGATGTACGTATATAAAATACTCAAGAAGTATGTACGGCAGAGAAGTGAAACTAATATTGTGTACTTAGAGAGGCATATTTATGGGGGATATCACAATTTGTATGAAGAATTACGTGATCTTGAATTAATAAATGAGACTGAATTGACATCTTTCCGGGTAACATATCGAAATTTGACATTCGTGCAAGCATGAGATAGCTTTGTGTGTTTTGAACTTAATCCTATTGTATAATAGCAATAATAAATAAATGTGTTTACTTGTAGTCCCATTTATTTTTGCCAAATCCTAAAATCCCGCGGTTCGATAATAATAATTAGGTATGTTGTCACATAATATAGGACGTTCATATACAGAAATTAAAATTTCTGTTTCTGACATGTCAAAAAAACAATGGCACCGCTATCGATTTGCGCGAAAATATCAAACCAACTGATCGCGTTCGCTTCGCATCGCGCAGCGCCGCATCGAAACCAACTCGCGGTCGGTAACGTAGGACATTTCCATAGTTACCGACTGTTTGTTATTTTCGCGCCGCGCCGCGCCGCTTCGCATTCGCTTTGAATCGCCTACGTAGGACGTCGCCTTATATCATCGCCTCACATGCGTTAGGTCGACGCTTCGAATCCGGGCGGGGCACGCACCTCTGGATTTTTAAAAAATCTATGTGCGAATTTATATCACTAACTATGTGTAGCCATGATTCAATTTGTCTGGTTCCCCTTTCTAAGGGTTACGAAGGTCAGATGGCAGTCGCTTCAATGTCATGGTCAAAGTGTACCCCGATAGAAACGGGACAAAAGCGCTAAGGGGGGGGGGATATTCTTTTACACTCCATACTCCATCTTCTCTCTATCTTTCCCTCCACGAAAAAAAGAAAAAAAAAAGAAGTTTTTGAAGGTCATATTAGTTTATCACCTCGGAGTATGTGGTCAAAGAATGCATCTTTGCGTCTGTTGACAGTGATCAGCAACTCTATCTCTACTTTCTTCATCATATTAAAAATTCTTTCATCGGAGACTACATTATTATTGAACCATGAGATATTAATAAAGTGAAAAATAACTTATTAAACTCGTATATAATGATGTACACGTATTTCACGGCGTGTGTCGCGCTTCATTTTATAAGGAAAGCCACAACCGCACACCTGTCGCTGGTATGATCACATTGTGAGATGTGTCGTAATTGCATGTTTTATTGATTTTTTTTCACATTATACTTTACAACGACTTGATTACTGCTGCCCAACTAGGAAATCCTTTTCTAGGACAAGCAGTTGGCAACTTTTACAACCACAATTAAAGCATTCTCTGTAGGTACCCATAATTACCACTTCAATTAATATAATAGCAGAAACATAGCTCACACAAAACAGATCGACATGGTGGGCAAGTCTGGTCAACCGGCGGAATCAAAACCATCCATGTTTACCCGTAACATGGATATAATTATCTTATGGAATTCTATAATATCTTAAAATGTTTATTTTTTTATTTTATTTGGTAACATAACAGCTTTTGTATATAAAATATAATACAGTTAAAAATGAATTAATAAGAAGCCTATTATAATGTTTCACAGAGTTACAAATACATTTACGTCTAATTTATGAGAATATTGATCATGAAGGGTTTGTTTAGGAATGGGGTATGGTTAGGAAACTGGGAATTGAGGAATGAAATGGGAGAAGGAAGAGAGGGAAAGGACAGTTTCCCTAACCGATGCTTGTAGGCGCATTTAGAATTTGCTTAAATGCTTGTAGGGATAGATTAAATAGATCTGGCTGGAGGCTAAGAATGTTATGTTATCTTCTTCTTCTTCAGCATTCTGTCCTCCACTGCTGAATATAGACCTCTTCCATCTCTTTCTGTCGGAGTTGCTGTTTGCAGCCAATTTTTTGAGGTCTTCCGACGCCTCTCTTATTTTCCCAAAGTCTCCTACTTAATATTTTAGTGGTCTATCTTGTGGCGTCTTGTCTTGCAACATGGCCCGCCCATTGCCACTTCAATCTTGCTACGCGATCCATGACTTCCGCTACTCTGGTTCTCTTCCTAATTTGCCTCATTTCTTATTATATAATATCTAACGCGACGTCCTACGTAGACGATTCAAAGCGAATGCGATTGCGAAGCGATGCGATGGGGTTACACGCGAATTCAGTGCGATGCGGTGCGACGCGGCGTCACGCCGCCGCTTCGACTTCGCGTTTAGATCGCTCACGTAGGACGTCGCGTTAGGCTTATCTTTGGATATTTCCATGGATCGCTGTGTGCATTTGAGCTTTTCTACATTTCTTTTTGTAAGGGCCATGGTCTCCAATGCATCACTGGCAGTATACATGTTTTTCTTTCAGACAGATCGGAATCTCTTCACAAACAGATGGGTCGATGGCAGAGCGGATAGCGCACTGGGCTAGTAATCCAGTGGTCGCGAGTTCGAATCCTGCCTCGACCGATTTCGTTCACCTATAACACAAGCATTTATTTGCTTATTTTAGGGAATGTAGGAAGATGTATATGTACTTGTTTAACAAGGACATATTCATTTTTTTTCTAAAAAAAAAAAAACTCCTTTCAAAGATGTCATAGAACTTCGAAAATAATTATATTCGTGATATGGGTAAACATGGATCGTTTTGATTCCGCCGGTTGACCAGACTTGCCCCCCTGGTCCAAATGTTGGTATAATATAGATTAATATAATCGTATAATGATTGAGCGAGACGTCGGTTCCGGTTTTAAACTACAGACACACGTCATGTTTGATATTAAAATCGTTATAGAGGGAGTAATTTTACAATGGCATTAGAGTTGTAAAATTAGAGTAGAGGAATTTATATGGGTAATTAAACTGGCGGGCGCTCTGTGTCTATGTCTGTGTGATAATAAAGTTATAAGGGGGGTACGGTCGGTACCTACCTACTAGTGAATAAAACGAACGCCTTGGCGTGTGCAGCCTCAGCTTGCCGTTAATAATGAAACACTTTATCGGTTTTATACAGCCAGCCTGTTGATTCGGGGGGGAAATGAATTGTACAATTTCGTGCTGTGGTTGTAAGGAATGAATGTTACGTGAACTTGGGTCAGGGAATCTCGGCCGATTATTAGAAAGCCGATGTGAATCGAGTGACGGACTACAAATTACTTACGTGAAATACCTATATATGTACCTACCAAATAATTGAAACCCTTTATAACTATAGTTATAGCGGGTGCGATTGAAAGTTAATAGTTAAAGTTGGACCTAGTCTGACAAACGAACATGTCATAACAATTTATTGACAAGTTTCATGTAACACATGAGATCCAAATCTCGATAGCGATAGTATGCATAATGAAAGAATACGTACCTTCCAAACTATTAACACTTATTTATTTATTTATTTAAAAAGACAACATACAGCATATAATTAATTATAAAACATAAAGATAATTTGATTAAGAATAAAGCCAATTACAGGTTGTCGCTGAAGTTATTGTAGTATATTAAGATATATTAGGAATGGTTACATATTATGGTGAGATATTGTGTGAATGATGTGTGAAATTGCATATTATATAAATGTGTCAGTATAATTAAGTGTTAAATTTGATTATGACGATGAAATTTGAAGTTTGATATATTTGTTTAAATGTGGGGGCGCTAAGTAAGAATATGTCAATCTCTTGGAAATGCCTATTGTATGTATTACAGATTCTGTAGATTGTTGCATGTTGAGCATAGTTGGTGTGTTGAGTGGTAAGACGGAAAAGAGGAGTGTGTCTAAATCTACGGGTAGGGATGTTGAAAGATATGTAATTTAAGAGAGCAGGAGAATCAATTTTATTATTAATAATATTGTGGAGAAGCATCATATCAGATTTATATCATATCAGATTTATAACACTTATACTCAAATTAATATTTTTTTTCTATATAAAATATGTAGGTATATATGTCAGGATAGGATAGTATGGAAGTCAGTCAAAATATGAAAACAGCGTGATGTATGTATCGTAGATTAAGTAGGTATCAAACTATTGAGTGAGATATTGTGTAGTGGGCACTTTTCAATCTTTCGATTGTGACGGCTTCTAATTTGTAGAATTCCATTATGACAATGATTAATATGAACACATATATAATTCCACAATTTATTTTATTTTTCTCCCGACGACCGTTTCGGCTTATAAGGCCATAATCAACTGGACCAGTTGATTATGGCCTTATAAGCCGAAACGGTCGTCGGGAGAAAAATAAAATAAATTGTGAAATTATATATGTGTTCATATTAATCATTGTCATATTGTGTAGTGTTTACTACCTTACAAATTGTATGAAACGATTTCATCAATTAAATTCAATTTTTGAATTTAATTGATGAAAAAAAAATTTGTGATGTACTACTACAATCTTAATATTTTTTAAGCAAATTAAATTATCTATTTGACGTGTTTTAGCGTTTTTCGATATTAAAAAAACTTTGGAAATATAGGTAGTTAAACACATAAATTTATCATAAATATGTCGACCTGTATGATTCAGTGGGTTGGGTATCTGATTTCTGAGCGAAAGGTCCCGAATTCTTTTCCCGATGGAGACACAGTTTTTTAATTATGTTTTCAGTCTGGATCTGTGAGACGATTAATATCGTAAGTCTCCAGAATGTGGCAACTTGTTATTAGGTGCGTGTTAAATTAATATTTGACATAGTTTTGTTTTATTTTTTTGCTTTATTGCTTGATATATTCTTACTACATACATACATACATACCATCACGCCATGTCCCTTGCGGGGTAGGCAGAGAGAACCGAACGCCACATTTTTCTATCCTGGCACGCATTTCTCGCCTCGTCCACATTCATGCATCGTCTCATACATGTTCGTCTGTTGCTCACACTTCTAACATTTCCGTCTTTCAGAATATCGTTCACATGGTCGTTCCATCCCTTTCTTGGGCGTCCCCGACCTCTCATTCCATTCCTTTCCGCTCTGTATATTTTCTTCGTCAGGCGCTCCTCATTCATTCTCCCCATGTGACCAAACCATCTCAATGTGTTCACTTTCATTCTAGTAATGACATCTTTCTTCAACTTACATTCTTTCCTTATGTCCTCATTTCTTACCCTGTCATACATCGTTCTATTGCAAATTCTTCTTAACGATCTCATTTCAACTGCATTTATTCTGCTTTCATGCGTCTTCTGCCATGTCCAGGTTTCACTTGCATACGTCAAGGTTGGCACTACGATGGCGTTATGAATGGCAACTTCGGCATCCTTTGATATGTTGCGGTCATTCATAATTGGTCCAAGTGCTCCATTCAATCTGTTTCCTGCCATAACTCTTCTTTCGATCTCTTTATCAATCCGTCCATTCCGTTGAAATATGCTTCCCAAGTATACATATTCGTCGACTTGCTCAAGCCATTCGTTCTCTACTCTCACTTTACACGCTGTTCTGCTTTCACTCTTTTCAAAGACCATTGTCTTTGATTTGCTGGCATTCATCCTAAGTCAATTCTCTATGCATCCTTCATATACCATACTTACAAGATGGTATATTACTGTACATACTTACAAGATGGTATTGATTTCTTACTTACAAGATGGTATTGGTACATTGATTTCTGCATAAGAGCCCTTAAGGATGAAAGCAAGGGTCTGAAATTGAGTACTGTAATGGTGCGAGATTTGATGTATGCAGACGATAAAGTTCTATTAGCAGAAAGTATGGAAGAGTTACAGTATATTCTTACTAACTTCTACATATATAAATCATTGTTTGATGAACTATTCTTGTTCACCTATATATACCTAAATCATGTTATATATAATGCATAGATACTGTCACGAAAATTGAATGAAATACGAAAATATTGTATAAATATGTATTAATGTGAATGTGAAATATACCACTTCGGTACAGGCTAAGCCTAGTGAGGTGGATATATATACCTAATATTATGTAAAAAAGGATTTTGTAAATTATAATAAATAAATAGTAGTACCTGTTAGTATTTTAAATAAATAAATAAATAAATGTTTTTCTTAATAAAAAATGTTAGAGAAAATCTTGATTTTTTTTTTGATGATAAAACAAGTTTAGGATTTTGTATTGGTCTATATTTATACAACGTTTTCGCTTCACGTATTAATATATAGATTTGAGGGTTTATTGTTGACCACAACACACTCGTTTAATCTTGTTCTGATTTCAATGTATTTGAATATTAAACAACTGCATTAAAATACATAGAATGATACATATGTCAGCATACCTACTGTGGTAGTAATCGATTGATAGGGATTTGTTAATGTATTTTTACTAAAAGCTGTGTTTTGAAATGTTACCAGGTCACACATGTCAAAGATTATCATCAGGTGATCGATTTTCATGTAAATAGTATCTATGTACCTAACTTATTTTATCGCGATCTAATCTCATTAAAATATATATATTTTTTATTACATTTACCAAAATTTACATAATTTTATATACATAAGTAACATAAATAAATTGGTTTGTTGGTTTAGACCACCTCACTAGGCCAGGCCTGTTCCGAGGTGGTAGACTAGTTACATAATATTAATTACTAAGTCATTTAAGCTGTTATATAGAATGATTTTGTAGCCCATGGTCCACTTATCGAGTCCTATGATAGTAGTTTTGTCGTGTATGTTATTATGAATTGAGAATTTGCTGACAATAGTTGATTCCTTTGTTATGTAATCATGTAGGTATGCTTTGTATGTTAAAGTCTTGTGTTTTCTATTAAATGTATGTTCTTTATGTCTTTTTCAACTAAATTAAGGATCTTTGTAGCAAAGTATTGATAATGTCTTTGTTCTTATGTAGTGTTTGTCTTCGGAGTGATTAGTTGATGTCTGTGTCTTGTATCGTGAGAATGTTAAGAAGTGATATGGTTTTTATCATTTTTAAAGTGAATATAGGTATATTTCTATTCCGTTGAATTGAATATTATAATTATTAAAAACTACTATGTAAAACCGTAATTTAAATAAATACAATTATCAGAGTGAGTACTATCTTTTATTATATGAATTATCAGTTGCCCCAATAGTCTGTAGTATATCTTAATATAAATTCTTCAAAATTAATTACATACATACATACATACATACATACCATCACGCCATGTCCCTTACGGGGTAAGCAGAGAGCATCGAGCGCCATTCTTCTCTATTTTCGCACACATTTCTGGCTTTTTTTACATCCATGCATCGTCTCATCATACATGCTCGTCGATTGTTCAACTTTTTATGTTTCCTTATTTCAAAATATCATTCACATGCCATCCCTTTCTGGGGCGACCTCTGCTATTCACTCCATCTCTTACACCCATGTTTATTTTTTGGTCAGTCGTTCATCGTTCATTCTTTCTATATGTCCAAACCACCACAAAGCATTCACTTTCATTTTACATATAATATCCTTCTTTATGTTGCATTCTCTGCTTATGTCCTCATGTTTTATTCTATCATTTATATCGTTCTATTACATACTTTTCTTAGTGATCTCATTTCCACAGCATTTATTCTACTTTCATGTGTATTTTGCCAGGTCCATGTTTCACTAGCATACGTCAAAGTAGGCACCACAATTGAAAATTTATTTGAATTGAATATATATTTGAAAAAGTCAAAAAACATAACACCAATGTCATACGAAACTCGAACAATTATTTGTCTAATAGTTGCGTGTAACACATGAGATCCAACTGTCGATGGCGATAGTATGTACCTATAGTTGAATAATACGTGCCAAACTATAAACCCTTATATCCAAATCATTCAATATTGTACCGAAATTTATGTTTATTTATTTTATTATGGTTCAAAGTCTTATTTATTTTTACAATTTATATTTTTACAAGGTTTGTCTAGTTTTTCCAACTCACTACTCAAATCTTTTGTTTTCATTTTTCTTGGGTTCTTATTTTCAAAATATTTCTATTTAAATTTTCAATTTAAATAGAAATAGTACTTAATGTCATAACACTATTTTAAGATTTCGTTTTGTTTTCTATAGAAAACAAAAATATGTCATAGTACGATTGAATGAAGGTCAGTCCTTTTTTCATTCCCCGAATATGCTCGATGGTATATATTTTGGAGATTAAGTCTTCAAACTATTGAGTCCCCGTAGATATTATGTATTTTGCCATACAAATTGTATGAAACGATGTAGTCACTAAATTCAATTTATACAGGATATTTTGAGATGCACTGCTACAATTTTTGTAATTTTTATAGAAAATTAAATTATCTAGTTGGGGTGTTTTGGCCCATTTCAATATTTTAATTTTTTTAGAAATACCGGCATATTTTTAATTCTTTATAAAAAAATGTTAGAGAAACCCAGGAACTTTTTTGAAAAAAATAATATATTATTTTTGTGTATAGTTATAGAAATTTTCAGGATTCTTGCTATTATGGTTTTGAGATATACGTAAAAATGTACAAAAATTTTAAAAATTGATAATCCCTGAGGCGAACAAAAATTTAAAATTCTTAGTAGGTACCTATAAATGTTTTGTACATAAGCCTTCTTTATTTTCTAAAATTCCCCTAAATATTTGACAACATTGTAAAATCCACTCATCAAAAATGCATTCAAGGATTGTCAAAATTTAAAGAAAAAAAATATGGTCTGCCATATCAATGTGAAATAAATTTCATATTTGTATAAAAATGTATATAACAGAAGTAAAATAGCTTCTCATTCATATTATCACGGCATATCCCACAATGTGGGGTAACCAGCGAAAGGTGTGCGGGTGTGCAATGCCTGTATGGAAAAATTGAGTGATCAACATCATATTGATATTGTATGTGTCTCTATAGACAAGTGTATTTTTTACTGTCTACTTCTATCTTCCTCAAGGGGTAGGCAGTGAGAACCGAACACCGCATTCTTTTATCTTGACACATACTTCGCCTCATCATCATTGGTACACTGTCTCATACATGCTCACCTTGCTAGTAATGCAATTGTACTTAAAATTTCTTAACAGGTATCACGTAGAAAATGTAAAATATGAGTTTCGTGACAATATTTTTGTGTGTATGGTGTATTGTGAAAACTTTTGTCCTCTGGGAATCTTCTATCTAATAGAAAATAATCTAATAGACATGTACTTCATAATCAGCGGAGTTCATTCCTATCAGCGGATACTTATAATTGGCTGTTTTATTATTACTTAAAATGTTAAACTAGAAAAACTTTAAATATTAAACAAAAAATAGAAAAATAAAATAAAATAAAAATGCATTTAGGGATTGTCAACCTTTCAAGGAGAAAAAAAATGAACACTAACTATGGTGTGGAGAGTTTAGTGTTGGCTATGTATTGTACCGAATTCACTCAACCATTCGCCATTACACAGTAGTGGAGAATAAAAACGACATAATAAACATTATGTACCTACAATGTACGTAGGTATATGCCGAGACATCTGGTTATATCTTCCAATTACTATTCAATGTCCATAATCGATTCAGATTTTATGTATTCGTTTAACAATATAAAGTTTATTGCAAACGCCATTATCTATCTCTCGAAAAATTCCACCTGGAGCAATCGCAGTTTGGTTTTTCAATTATTACGGAATAAAATGTTGGCAAAAGACATTAATGGCAACACCTAAAACAGTTAAATGCCAACTGGCAACAGGAAAGATTCCATTATCACTTTAGAGTCACCCCCCACCCCTCCAACTGTAGATAGGTACCAACCCCTGAATGCTAAACAAAGAAAACAGCAAAATGTAAATTAAACACTCCTGTTTTTTATGTTTGTTCAACTTTAAATTAACATCGTAAAACACGTCGTTTTCACGATTTCAAATTTTGTGGACGGAATATGAATTTCGCACATTTCAAGGGGAATAAACAATATTGAAAATATCAACAAAGAATTAATTAAGGTCATCACGTGGAAGCCAACTTACTGTAAATAAGTACATATGACTATGACCTATAACGTATCTTATCCAACTGTCGATTTGTTCAGGAGAACTTTGTTCTCTTAACATATCGACAATGTATCAAGCCAGAATACGCGAGAATTGTATGGAGAGGTCTACTTTTTTCACGGCTTTTCCAACTTTGAAGTCAAAAAACACCAACTTAGAGGCTTCGCAGCATATATGTTCCATACACGGATTTACTCAGAATTCGGAGTAGAACATTTCGTGTGTCTGTGTGTGTGTGTGTGTATGTATGTCTGTGTGTGTGTGTGTCCGTCCCCCCCTTATAACTTTTGATCCGCTCAATTTACAGAGCCTAAAATTTCAGAATATATAAACAGTTACAGGCCTACAAAACTTTTATACTCGGAATTTTGTATTTTTGTTTCAGTCAGGGGTTATCAACTTTTGAATTTTTATTTTATTTTTCCCTATATCTCAGAAACCATAAAAGCTAGAACGCTGAAAATTGGTTTAAACATAGACAAATACAAAATCTCAAATTAGTTTGTTCAAAAAAAATCCAGGGTTTCTCAAACATTTTTTATTAAGAGAAGTATTTTTTTTATGATAAATTTATGAGTTTAACTGCCTATATTTCCATTTTTTTTTAAAATATCGAAAAAAGCCGAAACACCCCAACTAGATAATTTAATTTTATATAAAAAATATTAACATTGTAGCAGTACATCTCAAATTTTTTTTAACAATTTTTATAAAAATTGAATTTAGTGACGACATCGCTTCATACAATTTGTATGGTAGTCACCTATACACAATATCAAAGAAGACTTAATAGTTTGATACTTCATCTCTAAACATACAATATACATATTATACCATCATGCTGTTTTCATATTCCGGGTAGGAAAAAAAGACTGACCTCCATACTATCCTATCTTGACTACCTAGGTACATGTGTTGTATAGAAAACTAAATATCATAAAATAATAAATAATTTGTATTTATGGGTTTGGTACTTATTCTTCAACTATACATACTATCGCTGTCGACAGTTGGATCTCATGTGTTACATGCAACTAGTCTATGTAAATTCCATGAAAAAAATCATCAAGAAATGCAAACTATACATGTTCACGGATGATACCGCTTTGGTAATTGCCGGTAGAAGAATTGAGCACGTCATGCAGGATCTACGAGAGGATTACAACAGTGCTATGAAGTGCAACAGTGCATGATAATGGCCTAACAAAGACACAACTAATACACATACATATCATCTCCCCATATTAAGAATATAAGCAGTGTAAATTTAGTATCCCACAATTATAAATGCCTAGATAACCGTCAAAAAGACTGTTATTGTAGTATTATTCTACCAACTAAAAGCGTCAAATATTTGGGAATTATGATTGATGATAAATTCAATTGGCTACCACACATTCAAAATATATGTAATAAACTTAGATCAATACTAGCAAAAATGTACATTATTAAAAATTATGTTCCTTTTAAAACCCTAAAAACAATATACATGGCTATGGCTGAACCTATTATATCGTACAGCATTCTTGTGTGGGGACATACATTTAAAACATATCTTATGCAAATAGAAAGATTACAAAAACGTTTAATTAGATGTATGTTACCCAAAAATAGAGCTATTTGTTTGAAAAGGGAGGGAAAGAGCATTTTCGCAGAAACCAAAATAATGACAGCTACACAAATTTATAAATACAGATTTATTCTACAAAATTACTTAAAAAATGAACACAAAACACCTGTAACACATAAGTATAAGACCAGACAAGTAACTTCCGGTAAATATAATATACCTAGAGTAAATAACTATTACGGTGAAAGAACACTGCAGTATTCAATACCAACAATTTTTAACAGCTTGCCCTCAGACTTAATTGGATTAAATTCATTTTATAAAATCAAAAGATCCTGTAAAAAAATCATTTTTAACGAATAATGGTCTCTTCCTTCCTTTTATTTTATTATTTTATTTTATTATTTTATTACTTTTCCTTTTGTTTTTGTTCTTACTCTATTGTATTTTTTGGGTTTTCTTCTATATGTTTTTTTTTGTTGTTGTTTTTATTCTAGTGTTGTTTTGGATCTATCAAAACATTTTTATATTGTCAAACCAATTTCATTTCTTTTTGTCATTGTTGGTTAGTTTAAGTTAGCACATATATTGTATGATATAGAAACCCACTGATAACCATATATGGTTAGTGGGATCTTTTATAAATGAAATTTTCTTGAAAAATAAATAAAATAAAAAAAAATAAAAAAAATAAAAAAAACTAGGTACAGTTGGAATACATACACTCGATCTACAGATCTCCATTATTTAACGACTGAAGTTTTTAGAAATATCTTACAGATTTACAAAAGTCTCGCGGTGACATTCCCTAAACTTGTTTGTATCGTATAAAAATCCGGTAGATAATATGTTATGTACGCTATCGATATTTGAAACCTCGTTTATACAATGACTAAATTTCGATATTCACTGAGCGAATTTTGCCTAAACAAAGTCTAAGCTCGTTCATAACAAAACCCATTAAACTTTCATTTTGTCGTGGCACACATTCATCTCATAGATACAAACTTAACTAAATATGTACATTTCAATATATGTTTTTACATAACATTCATCAACACGTAATAATACTTCATTACCTCACACTTTGAATTCAATTTCGAATTTGTTTTATTGTTGATAAATATTAACCAATACTGTCGTAAGAATGAATATTTGTTCATTATTAACAAGCGGCCAAAGTCGCCAATTTTGTTGATTTTTTTTTCTAAAGATAGATAATCCAACGGTCGATTCGTTCAAGAGAATTAAATTGTTTTAATGAATCGACAGTATTACGCCAATACGCGTGTATGAAGGAACATTTCGTATGGTGTAGTGCACTTTTTGCATGCCAAAAACACCATTTTAGAGGCTTCGTAGCATATATTTTCTATATATTATATGGATGAATTCAGCGTTTGAAGTAGAACATTTTGTGTGTCTGTATGTGTCCCTTATAACTTCTGATCCGCTGAATAGACAGAGCCTAAAATTTCAGAAAATATAGAAAACTATAGGCCTATAAAACTTTTATACTTAGAATTTTGAATTTTCGTTTCAAGGATGGTATATCAACTTTTGAATTTTTACATTATTTTTCCATATATCTCAAAAACCATAATAGTTAAAATTGGTATAAATATAGACAACTTGTTTTTTTTTTAATTTCCAGAGTTGTTTTTCCAACTTGTTTTTTTTTCAAATTTCCACACCAATCTTATCTCACATAAAAAGGCACTACATTCGAAATGGGTGGTGAACCTCATAATGTAGGTACTTATTGTTTTCCCAAAACGATGAAAGTTTTTCTTGCATTATTCTTAGCCGGAATCTCACAGCTTCCTAATATTATTCTAATTTGTGCAATACGCAATTCGACATTTGGAAATTAGTCCTCAATTTCACTTAAAAGGAGAAAATTATTTTAACACTTACAGGGAACTTCTACGAGGAATTTTGTAAATCAACATCAAAATATTATTTTATCGCTCGACACCAAAGTACGCCCAAGAGGTGATAAAAATATTTTATTTTGTTCAAACGATATCACTTTAGTGCAAACAACAATATACAGTTATACAAACAAAACAACCTACATACACACATATACATACAGTACAGGGCTACCAACACTTTTCGATAAATTTCAATTTTCTGGGGATAGTCAGACAGACTGACCAATGGCAGTCCGAGTCAATTCTCCTGGGCAGCCTTCAAGTAAACATCTCTTATTATCTATTAGTACACGCATTTCAATAATTTATAGGAAAATTAAAATACAGTGTTACTTTGGCCGTGCAGAGGGTCTTTATGTGGAGATCGACTACTGGGAACGAACGAATCGGCTAAATATCTCTACATGTTCTTTAACCATACACGACTGTAACTGACAATAGAATTGGGTGTAAAAATAAGCGAATGATTTATTCACAAATATAATAAACACACTATCTACTGGTATTTGCAATATGATCAATAATATTTAATAAAACACGTTGGATTATTAAAGACTTCAGGATCATGGCTGAGCCGTAACGAATTCCGGGCGGGCGAGTAGGTGGTACAGAGAGACGGATTTGAATGCCGATGGGTGGCCCGCCGCGTATTTTTATATGAAGGAATAGAAGGAATGATATAGGAAAAACAAAACCTTAAGTGGTGACCCCGACGTGGACAAAAACACTGTTGCATGCATGTATGTAATACACGCAGTGAAAAACACAGCACGCATTTTGTTAAAAGCTACTCTCTGAAGACATTAAAATAATCAAATACATACATATCAATTATTTTTAACTTTTATTTTATAATGGCCTAGAGGCCGTATATGTACTTAAATAAATAAATAAATAAATAAATAAATAATCTGGTTCAGTAATGAGTTTCACCACCAATTCAGAATACTGTGACTTTTTAGGTGAGACTAGACTAGTGTGTGGAGATACACGCATGTTTTGTGCCTTTTATAAAGTAATGCACATCCGTACACCTGTCACTCGTTGTCCCACATTGTGCATTATGTCGTCCCACATTGTGAGTTAATCTTTACGGCCATTTCTGTAATTTGTCTAAATTGTTGACAAACGGGACATGTAGGGAAACGGAACACGATGGTCAAATACGGCGACAGATCCGTTTATATAATAAACGTGTGACAACCCTGCATGTACATAATGTTATTCTATAACACCAGACATTCCGTTTTGCCATTTTCGCTGTAATGGAATTTTGTACGGAAAATTTATGACATCCAACAGTGTGTTTATTTTTACAGTGAAATATATTATGTAGCTTCGCACCGATGACAGCTTCGGTCCGGCCAGCTGACCTGGCCTGGCCTGGCCTGGATACATTCAAGATCAAATAGTTATGGAAATAAAGATTAAGGGACGATTCGCAACACTGTATTGCATACATAGGGCATATCGCAAAATATGGAGTAACCAGCAACAGGTGTGCGTGACAGTATAAAAATATACGCACGACACATGCGCGTTACTGCACACACTAGTCGCGCTTCACCTAAAAAGGGAAACATTCAGGCTGATACCCGGTGCCTCGCAGCAATTCAAAATCCTCTATACATAGATATTTGTTTAAAAAATTGAAAATGATTTTTCGAAAGATTATGTTTAATGATTTTTATGTATGTAGGTACTAACATATTGTAGCAGTGCCTGGTCGGCTGCAACACGTATGACCTCAACGAACCATAGCCCACCGTCGTTGATACGACCCGATCGACAGATTTTTATTAATGTGTTGATCGTTCAAAAGTGTAGAGTCGCGTTAAATCTTTATTTATTAGTTCCGACCCACGACATCACAAATTAATTAAGTTATTATCTATATTGTAATTTCATTTCTTTCGAATAAACCAGAGTTGTTCGTGTAAGTAGTTCTTTGATGGAAACCCATCATCACTATAAATTATGTATTATTATCAATTATTTAATGTTTTCAAATGTTTGAATGTTAACTTTGTGGTTCATATTTAACAAATTAAATTTAAAGATATAACTTTGTACTAACCACTTTTTTTAGTTGAAACGATGCGACCGGTTTCGGAACTAACCGTTCCCTCATCAGGCTAACTTTCAACTGAAACAGAATGTGACGACGTGCTTACAAGAAATCTATGGGGGCGGAGGTAGAGGTAGGGTGGGGGTACTTAGGGTTGGGTCTTGTGCAGGGTGGGTCCGATTGGCTTTAATTGTCGATCAGTACCGGTAAAAATGCAAAATATATCGTCCACGTATCTCTTCCATAAAAATATATATTTCAATAAAACGGTAAAATAAAAAGTAGGTCTCCGTCTTGATAATTTAGAGTCGCTAGAAATTAAAAAGTGTATTAATTCAAAACAGAACATAATAAACAATCAGTTAAATTTATCTTTCAGTCCATTATTAAATATGTTTCCTTTTACTTCTAATCCTTCAGCCAATCGGACCCACCCTGCACAAGACCCAACCCTAAGTACCCCCACCCTACCTCTACCTCCGCCCCCATAGATTTCTTGTAAGCACGTCGTCACATTCTGTTTCAGTTGAAAGTTAGCCTGATGAGGGAACGGTTAGTTCCGAAACCGGTCGCATCGTTTCAACCAAAAAAAGTGGTTAATACAAAGTTATATCTTTAAATTTAAATTATTTAATGTACTGACATAAGCAATATCATACTTGGAGGTATATTTTTTAAATAAAATAGAATCCTTTTGAACACCCTTCTTCTTCTTCTTAATGTGTCGCTCCTAGCGGAGGTTGGTGACTATCACACCAAACTCGTCCCGATGTTGCGCCAGCTCATTAGTGACGCCGCATCCGGAATCTCGAACCACTGCCTGAGATTTTGAAGATATATTTAATATTTCTTTTACAGGATGTACCTAAAATTATGAGGGCTGGTAGTGCAGTTCATAAGTGCCTGATTAAGTCATTTCAACTTGATAAAAAAATTCGAAACTATTAAAATTTACATATGTAGGTGTTTTAAAATTTGTTTTTTGAATAAATCTCTTGAAAAATATAAATTAAGACACTGCCTGCGAAAGTTTACTGTACCTCCCGATATTTTATTTTGTCTATGTTGAGATATAATTAGATGCGTGGTGGTGAACATATCAAATGTTGCTTAAGTTGCCATTTTAAATACTATCGTAGTGCCAACCTTGACGTATGCAAGTGAAACCCGGACATGACAGAAGTCGCACGAAAGGAGAATAAATGCAGTTGAAATGAGATCGCTAAGAAGAATCTGTAATAGGACGATGTATGACGGCGTCAGAAACGAGGACATAAGGAAAGAATGTAAGATAAAGAAATATGTCATTAATAGAATGAAAGTGAGCACATTGACATGGTTTGGCCACATGGGGAAATTGAATGAGGAACGCCTGACGAAGGAAATATACATTGCGGACAAGAATGAAATGAGAGGTCGGGGCCGCCCAAGGAAGGGATGGCACGTCCATGTGAACGGTATTTTGAAAGACGGAAATGTTAGAAGCGTGATCAACAGAAGAACATGTATAAGATGATGTATGAATGTTGACGAGGCGATGAATGTGTGTCAAGATAGAACTAAGTGGCGTTCGGTTCATTCTGCCTACCCCGTGAGGGACATGGCGTGAAGGTATGTACATACATACCATCACGCCATGTCCCTTGCGGGGTAAGCAGAGAGAACCGAGCGCCATACTTCTCTATTTTTGCACACATTTCTGGCTTCCTTTACATCCATGCATCGTCTCATACATGCTCGTCGATTGTTCAAACTTTTTATGTTTCCTTCTTTCAAAATATCATTCACATGGTCATGCCATCCCTTTCTGGGGCGACCTCTGCTATTCACTCCATCTCTTGCACCCATGTAATTTTTTTGGTCAGTTGTTCATCGTTCATTCTTTCTATATGTCCAAACCACCTTAAAGCATTCACTTTCATTTTACATATAATATCCTTCTTTAACTTGCATTCTCTCCTTATGTCCTCATTTTTTATTCTATCATATATCGTTCTATTACATACTCTTCTTAGTGATCTCATTTCTACAACATTTATTCTACTTTCATGTGTTCTTTGCCAGGTCCATGTTTCACTTGCATACGTCAAAGTAGGCACCACAATTGCATTGTGTATTGCAATTTTGGCTTCCTTTGAGATGCTTGGGTCGGACATTACTGGTCTAAGTGCTCCGTTTATTCTATTCCCTGCCATAACTCTTCTTTCAATATCGGGTCTTCCATTCCGTTCAAACATACTCCCCAAATATAAATATTCCTCAACTTGTTCTAGCCATTCGTTCTCTACTTTTATCATACATGCAGTTATACTTTCAGTCTTTTCAAATACCAATATCTTAGATTTACTAACATTCATTCTCAGTCCATTTTGCAGGCATCCTTCATACACTTTATTCACTAAATGTACATATGTATGTATACATAAAATTAATACAACATTAAATCAATGTAAATATTGCAGTGGAATCTATTTAACAACCTGTAGGTATATTTTGCATCAAAATTAATTCATTATTCAACCATAAAATGGATTCTATAAAAAATAATCATTATTATGCCAGATACCAAGGAGATGGATGTTTAAAAAAACTACCTACTTAAAAATAAATTAAAATAGTGTTACTAATCTAGAGGGCTCTATTACTTATCTTCGTCCTTTGCTTCTTTTGCTGCGGGTTCTGTTAGCAATTATTCGTTCTTTGCATTAATTTGTTTTTGTTGTTGTCGGTCGATTTTCTAATGTTCGGAATGGGTTGTGTTTGCGGTAGTGATTTTTAAACAACTCATTGTACGTTAAATATTGAAAATGACTTGAAAATGAAAAATGATGTGGTCAATACAAACTCAACCCCCAAACACGAAAAAGGTAATGACCGAAAATACATTAATCACTCTCTTAATAAACAACATCAAATTTCTATAGCGACGTACAATGACACCCGTTACTTTTACGGGATAAATATTACAAATTTTACTTTTCAATATAATCCAACTGTCGATTTGTTCAGGAGAACTTTGTTCTCTTAACATATCGACAATGTTTCAAGCCAGGATACGCGAGAATTGTATGCAGAGGTCTACTTTTTTCACGGCTTTTCCAACTTTGAAGTCAAAAAACACCAACTTAGAGGCTTCGCAGCATATATGTTCCATACACGGATTTACTCAGAATTCGGAGTAGAACATTTCGTGTGTCTGTGTGTCTGTGTGTGTCTGTGTGTGTGTCCGTCCCCCCCTTATAACTTTTGATCCGCTCAATTTACAGAGCCTTAAATTTCATAATATATAAAAATTTACAGGCTTACAAAACTTTTATACTCGGAATTTTGAATTTTTGTTTCAGTCAGGGGTTATCAACTTTTGAATTTTTATTTTATTTTTCCATATATCTCAGAAACCATAAAAGCTAGAACGCTGAAAATTGGTACAAACATAGACAATTACAAAATCTCAAATTATTTTTTTTCAAAAAAATTCCAGGGTTTCTTAAACATTTTTTATTAAGAAAAGTATTTTTTTTATGATAAATTTATGAGTTTAACTGCCTATATTTCCAAACTTTTTAAAAATATCGAAAAAAGCTGAAATACCCCAACTAGAAAATTTTATTTTCTATAAAAAATATTAACATTGTATTTGTTAATCTCAAATTTTTTTAACAATTTTTATAAAAATTTAATTTAGTGACGACATCGCTTCATACAATTGATATGGCAGTCGCCTATACACAATATGTAAGAAGACTTAATAGTTTGATAGGATCTTAATATCCAAACATACATACATACAGAACCATCATGCTGTTTTCATATTCCGGGAAGGAAAAGAGAACTGACCTCCATTCTGTCCTATCTTGACATACATACCAACATTTGTTAAAATTTTCAATAATTTGGATTTATGGGTTTATAGTTTGATTTTTATTCTTCAACTATACATACTATTGCTATCGACAGTGGGATCTCATGTGTTACATGCAACTAGTTATATCAAATATTTTTAAAATGCCGAGTCAATTCGGCGAACGTTCGGTCGTAATGAATCGAATCGTTCGGTCATAATGAATCAAATTTTGTGGAATAATTCATTTTCTATTTTATTTGTTAATTTCAAATTAGCTATAGGTACATATAAAAATACCTACGATAGAATATTTTCAAATAGAAATGAGAATTTTATAAATGATAATTAAAAACACTTACTTCATATTTAGGTTTCATAAGGTCACATCACACATATGCATGCTGTTCGCGCCACAAATTTTAAATAAAAAATATCACTGCATTTGACTTATTTGGTACCTCTATGTGTCATTCAAATAAGCAATGCACCGACTCTGCCAATCAGGAAGGCCGGATATTTATCAAGACCGCCGTCAGTTGTCTATATGGACGACATTAGAACAAGTGTTCGCCCCGCTAGCGCTGTGTAAAGAAGACTTTCTTTCGCTGTTAATTCGCTGACGCATCTATATTATTGCAATATATCTCGCTGCAAGTTCGCATCTCAATTGAAACATCTCCAGCTGCCCACACTGCAGAAAAGGTCCATCCAGCACCCTGGTCAAAAGGTAGGTGCATTGTTTCATTTTGGTGTCACTGGAGGTTTTAAATTTGTTAATTGCAGTGCTTAACATTCATACCCTCGCATTTCTATCTCTACAAATCAAATACATAAAAAATCGAACCAGCGCCGCATTCGCTCAACACCATACCTTAACATACGTATCCTCACACACATTCACTCTCACACAAACATAGGTACATACTACACATATAAATACAGTGACTCCATGAGATACGGATATATGTACATATACCTATAAAATATTATACCTATTACTTATCATGATAGTATTGTAAGCTTATAATTGATGTATGGAGTGGGTATTTATGTAAGTTATTTTATGGGTATTTATGTAAGTGTGTCTTTCGTTCATGCCACTACCTTTTCTTTTCTTTTCGGTCAAGCAAAGTAAGTAGAAATGAGGTCTCTAAGACGAATGTGTGGTAAAACGATGTATGATAGAATAAGAAATGAGGATATTAGACGAGAATGTATGATTGAAAGAAATATCGTAAGTAAGATGAAAATAAATGCCCTAAGGTGGTTCGGCCACATAGAAAGAATGAGTTATGACCGTCTGACAAAAAAAGTATACAAGGCTGATAAAAGAGGAATGAAAAGTAGAGGTCGGCCAAGAAAGAGTTGGCACGATCACATAAATGGGATTTTGAAAGATGGAGATGTTAGAAGTAAGAATAATAGAAGAGCGTGTATGAGACGATGTATGGACGTGAATGAAGCGAGGAATGTATGTCAAGAGAGAGGAGTCTGGCGTTCGGTTCTCTCTGCCTACCCCAAATAGGGAAATGGCGTGATGGTATGGTATGGTATGGTATTTTATATTCTCTATTTCATTTTCACTTCGTACATTGTTAGCTTCAATTTGAATAAAAAATAAAACTAAAATAATGTATAAAATAGGAACGAAGGGTAGGGGACGACCAAAAAAAGTTGTCACCATCACATAAACGGATTTACGAAAGATGGAGACGATAGAAGAGCGTATATGAGACGATGCATTGACGTGAATGAAGCGAGAAATGTTTGTCAAGCCAGAGGAAGATGGCGTTCGTTTCTCTCTACCTACACCAAATAGGGCATTTGCGTGATAGTATGGTATGCCTATACCTATCTCATGCCTTATTTTCCATTATAAAGTAAAGCTCTTAGCGAAAATTTGAAATTGAGTCATGGTAAAAGTTACATATGTTTATTATAGAAATAAGTAAAACATAATGTAATATTAAAATTAGGCATAATTGGTGAACGTTGCGCAAGCGCATAAAGTCATCACGTAAAACAGCCGATGAGAAGTCGTAAGCCCTGTAGGTGCCTTGATTTCCCGGTTCTCCTACAGTAAATATTCCAACTTCGTCTCTATTGAGATAATTAAAAATCTGTTAAAATTATTTATGTAAAAAATAAACATCAATTAGTTGGATTAATGGCAGAGCAGCTAGCGTGCCGGATTAGCAATACGGTGAACTCGAGTTCGAAGCCAGCCTCGATCACATTCTTTCACCTACATATTTACACACAAGCAAGAATTATTCTGAATTTTGGCAGGTTTTTGTTCTTTTTACAAAGAAATATTCATTAAAAAGCGGTTAAACAACTCTTTGAAATAATCGCTCAGTATAAGAGTTTCGTACTGTCTCTATAATTAATCGATTGCAAACTATTTGAATTAAACGTATGTAGATTCGCATTGTTTAATGTCTTTAGAATGACTTCTTTTTCTTATTCTTGTGCCGCTCCTAATTTAGGTTGGCAAACATCTTGCGTCAAACATCTCGTCATGATCTTGCGACAATCTATTTGTGTGACGCGCGTCCGAATAACGAACCACTGCTTAAGACAGACAGTCATTAATCCAGAATTGTAATTAGTAATAGATCAATGTGAATTTATGTGATAAAGAATTAAACTATGTTGAAATAATATCAAGGAGTTATTAGATTTAGTTGGTACTCATGATTCGAGCAAGATTGTAAGTCACTATAATGAAACTCATTTTCAGATCCCATGTCCATAACGTCCATTCAGCACGAAAGCAGAATAAATACAGTTGAAATTAGATAGCTGATCATATGTAGGTTGGTGGAGACACCCTCGACAGACACCTTAAAAAAATAGTAATTTTTGTGATTTACGTGTGTGCTATACACATTGCCAATTCACAAGTAAACGACAGGCGCAGTGAAAATTACTGTCTGCCGGTCAACTTTGAACGATTGAACTTCAAATGTGTCTGTCGAGGAGCTTCCATCAAACAGAATCGATTTTCTTTGAATGGAGGACGTAATTTCTATTAGCCTCCACTAGAAAATATATAAAAAAAATCACACTTCATACTAGATATGTATATTGCGAATGATATGTATATCGCAAACTGACTGACGTAAAAAATACTTGGTACTAGTTCTATTGAAATTTGTTTGATTATCGACGCATTTCGTGCAAGGCACATCGTCAGAATAATACTCTACAAGACTGAGACTAGTGGTAATATACAAAATTTATATGACAGGTGTATAAAAAAGTTATATAATGCAAATGAATCTATACAAATGTACGTTTTAATACAATGAAAGTAGTTGGGTCACTGGTTGTAGTCCCCTGTGTCCATTAGGTCTGTAATAAAAGAAAACGACAGCAGTAAAATTCGAAAGGTAAATAATATTGTACTTATTGGTTTATTATTATCTTTTAAGTGTGGTTTAAACCAATGTATTTCATAGATATTTGGTAGTTATAATTATAAACAACTTAATTTTAATCTAAATGCATTTAACAACAAAGGAAGATATATGTCTGTATAACTATAACTGACGTGTTAAATAGCAATATTAAATAGTTTGAAATCTCCGAATGACACCAGTAATACCAATCGTTTGTTACTTGCTGTGGAATCCTTTTACAGAAAAAATCAGTCATTATACCTACTTTGACGTAAATCTGACAGTTGTTGGCTATAGGTCCATAAACAGCGACATTTATAAAAAGTAAGTATCCCTTCGCTGGGGGATCTAATTTAAAATGACAGAAGGCAGATGGCGCCATCTGTCGCCGCGGAAGCAAACTATTTACTTTGCACATTAAAACTCCGCTAGCGGAAAAATATAACATAAATTTAATAAAGGCTTTCAACACCAACAGAAGTAAGTACACAATATAAGCCACCTTCGTCCTTAACTTTCCCAGTACTTAACCTACACATGTCTTCTATTCATGTTACACAACCATGTTCTAAGGTCGAGGATTCACTCGAGAAAATCTCCAACTTTAATATATTTCTTCAATGTATGAATTGAATTGTTAATCTTATTTTCTTCATCGAAAGATTTTGTGGCGGCAGTTTCCTGCAGCACCGACACAGAGCTGCGCGCGCACACTGAATTACGCACATGACATTGCAGCTGACCAGGTGCAGCTACAATTGCTACGTTCCCTAAAATAAGCATATAAATGCTTGTGCTACAGGTGAACGAAATCGATCGAGGCAGGATTATATTATGTACTTCCTATGTATTACTATTATGAGCAGAAATATTTGGGCATTCATGCCTGTCTGTGCTCAATTAAATACAATAAAACAAAATAAATAAATATCACAGAAAACAAATAAATATCACAAGACATTATCAAAAAACATCATAATATCACAAATACATCAGTTAAAAAAGAAAAAAAAAACAATTTAAATTAATTGACGCCAATCGGAATGTAAAGAGTTTGTTTCGATAGGCATCTTGTCAAAGATAATACAAAGTAAGCAACATTATCAGAAGGCAGTGAATGCCTAAAGGTGTACATACGTTTCATAATTAAATATTACAAACAAAAAACCTTCAGTGAGATACATAAGTGTGAAAAACTCAATAATCTGCAACTTCGGGTACATCCGACACCCGACGTCAAGTGTCCTATCTGAACGCAGCCCTAGAGGAAGAAAAGAAATATATACATATTTGACAAAGGTTTTTTTTAATTTTTTTTTACGGCGCTGGCCGATTTACTAATGATATTAATAACAATTAAGCACTACAAATAATAACACTCAATTATTATTATTACCATTATACACTTCCACAAAAGAATTAGCAGATCAATGCGTAAATTGTAAATTATTTAAAAGAGCAAAATAAAATGCAACAAACGCATCATCAAGCTTTCAATTGGGAATAGTTCACCCATCCAGATACTTAACATATCAAAGGATTAGGCTCTGAGGAGGTCTCTATACTACCTAACAACCCTACTGATTCCCGAATATTAACGTTTAAAAAATCTTAAAGATTCTACATGTTTTCATAATTACCGTTTTTTGCATTTTTATTATTAATTATTTCGATAAATCTATAATTTCTAAATAACTGATTAACGATTTTGGAATAATGCCAGTGGCTAAAAAAAATATTGAACGGTAATATTATTATTTTACGAGAATGCCAAAGTCTTTTGATCTCGTTACCTAAAGCGGTGTATTTTCAAATTTTTTCGTCAAAAGTTTTTATGATATTACTAGAATTTGGAATAGCCACGTCGCAAATATATGTATTTTTTTTTAATTTTATCATGTATTATTAAATCGGGTCTGTTATGTTAAATTGACCGGTCAGTTAATATTGTTTTATCGTAATAAAGCGAAATATTTATTTTCTAAAAATGAAATCGGATCATATTTATAATATGGTTTTATGTTTATCGCGTCAATTAATTTATATTTAATAGCTAAATTTTGATGTAATATTTTTGCTACCTGATTATGTCTAAATGTATATTCTGATTGCGCGAGAAAAGAACAGCCCGATATTATATGCTCGATTGTTTCCGGAAAAGCCAAACATTTCCTACAACTATCATCTACTACATTTATGTCTTTTATTATATATTTTTGATAATTTTTAGTTTTTATGACTCTGCAATAATAATATTTAGCACATCTGTAGACTCTGTATGCTGTGAGGCACCGGCTTAGAATAGTGCTTCCACATTTTCCTATGTCTTCTTCTTCTTCTGGGCCATAATCCTAGGATTGGTCTGCACCAAACACTCGATCTTTCCACTTAACTCTATCGTCCGCCAGTCTCTTAATCTCTTTTTGTAATTGCTACAGCGCACGTCACCGATTATCTGGTCTATATAGTTGTTTCTGGGGCGACCTCTACAGTTACCCCCATCAATCATTCCTTCGACGATGGTAAAAAGCAGGCCTGGGTGCCGGATGTTGTGGCCTATCCAAGTTGTTCTCTGTTGGGCAATTCTTTTCATAATACCTATGCCTTGTCTCTCCAACCCTACTTAGTACCTCGTCGTTGCTGATATTGTGTTCTGACCAGTGAAATTAAGCCATGCGTCCCGTTTCGCGTTGGCTGATGGTCCATGTTTCACAGCCATATGGTCCATGTTTCACTCCAGACAAGAGTCTTGATCAAATTTTTCCTAATTTTGATGGAAATAAATTTATCCTAATTTTGATGAATGGGTTTTCCTAATTTTCTATGTATAGCGTCGCATTTATTAGAATGACGATGGATTATTAAAGAAAATGGTTCGCCATACTCCAAAATACAATTTTCTTGTATAAATTAGGAAAAGAAATATTAATTTTGTAATTCTAAAGTCTCCGTATATTTTAATAAAAAAATACCTACCCTAGGTGTCGTATTATCGTCGCTACAGCTAACACAGATACACCTGAGATCAGACATACATATAGACACTTTTCTTTATAAATAAGATAATTATTCACTCAGACCTACCAACATACATACTTGTAGGTACCAGGTGGCGAGTGTCTTGCTAACTTCTGTGAGAAAAAGAACTTTAAAGTTTTAACATCTCCTATAAAGTACCGTACGTGGGGACATATTACTAAAGAACATAATTTTATAATTCGCGTAAAACTTTGGGTGTTTTTAACATGACTAAATGGTCAGCGAAAATTTGAAACTTATGCGACATTTGGTACCAAGTTTTCAAGTGTCGCTAGCAAGAAAATATATGTTAGTACCTACATATTAATTTTCATAATACTTAATATCGTTTTACCAGATATAGCAAGAGCCAGCGACAGCCTGACTTACGTCACAGTAAAAAGGCTGATTTTTTTCTATGTAAGGATACCACATAAGATAACAGCAGGTAAAAGCATGTAACGTAACAACCTCACTTTCTTCTTCAATTATTACCTAGCAGGGCAGATGCCTTGAAGCCTCTCTCGACGGAGATTTCCCGTCACACGGGGTGAATGTTCAGCTATAGAGTCATCATATTCTGGTGTGGCAGCCCTCAAATCCGAGAGTATTAAAGTTTTAAAGGATTAAACCAAGAATCAGATGTGCTGGAGGCTCATTTTTGAATCGCCCTTACAAGCAGCTATTAAGGTTGGCCTTACTGATAGTGGTATGAAATATGCCTTGTTGAGCTTGAAACTCTAAAACGTTCAAACGGTGTGCGATAGGTGACTGAGAAATTCCTTTAAACGTAAAAACGATTGGATTGGATCCTTTAACAGTAGAAAAACATCCTTTATACTATGACGTTAGTCTGACAGTCTCTGACTCTGACCGTAATGCACAGTCCTAGGTACCTAAATACTAACTCCTAACCTCACTGGAATATTTAGTATTCTTAAGTTAGCAATTGAGTTTCAGAGACATCACTAACTAAATACTACGCCAAACTTAATGTCGATGGCGTATATAGCTTTCTAAGACATATATAGCTTTCTGTGGACTTAGACTGGCGTTTAAATGTTTTTTTTTCTATAGCACAAACATATGTAACCAACTTTACACTGACATTTTGTCGAAGTCGCTAAAATCTTCATCCATCGAAAACATCTCGTATTTTAGCATTAAACCACTCGTAAGGTCCTCGCTATCAACCTTACTTTTTGACAGTTTGCAAATGTTAATTTAAGCCGATGCGCATGAGCTAAGTATTTAGATATGTCTCTGCAATGCAATTCTCATACGAAAACTTGGTAGCATCCTCCAGTTAGGAAGCCACGTGATCTCCTTACTTAAGTGAGCGACTGTGCAATGAAAACATGGTTAGTATTTAGTATTTAGGTAGGACTCTGCATTCGGACCTATATCTCCATAATGCCCCACAAAGCTTATCGTTTAGAAATATTTTGGCTTTTCCTCGGGTTTGTCCTAGAAAATGATTGCGCACGATCATGACAGCGACATTTTGAAAGATGTGCAGCGGGTTGCAAACCAAAAGCTAAGCTAAGTTAGTTTAGCTAAGCTCGCATAGCTGAGGTCATTATTCATACTTTCTCTGCACTTGTATGAAAAACGACCTCAGCTATGCGAGTTAAGCTAAACTGACGTAGTTTAGCTTTTGGTTTGCAACCGGCTTAAATGTGAAAAGCTTGAACAATAGACGAACATTTATGAAAGAATTCTGTAGATGCTCTTTGAGCGAAACACGTCAGTGGTCAAACTAATTTATCAAGTGGAAAAAAGTTTAATAATTGTTTTTACTTATTTTGAGTAATAATATTTTGTTTTAATGGAATTCCATCACGAATTCTCAGTCAACAAACTGGAATTAATTAAAAATATTGAGTTCGGTAGTATCTGCCTACTTGTCGTAACAGAATGTATGTATTATGTACTTAAGGACACCTCCTCATCTGTCAAGATATGCTAGTGAGGTGCGACGCAGAGGACTTGAAGA
The DNA here is from genome assembly GCA_963576475.1 of Molanna angustata. Lineage (NCBI taxonomy): Eukaryota > Metazoa > Arthropoda > Insecta > Trichoptera > Molannidae > Molanna > Molanna angustata. The sequence goes on from CAUYVO010000021.1 coordinate 62,418, forward strand.
TTGTTAATGACAATGCCGTTGCGGTTGCTGTATTCTGGAGTGGGATGGCCTAGTGGTGAAGTGCTCGGACTCGTAAAGTGAGTAGTATGCACTTAAGGGGCAGAGTAAGGCAGTGTAGACAGGTCAAATGCAAACTTTGTTGACTACCTGTTGTATGAGAATATTTGATTTTACAAAAAAGTGAGGACATTGTGTGAAAACGTATCGAGCCAATGTTTAGATATATAAAATACCTATCATTTAAAATAACATTATTGTTTCTAAGCCTTATAAGTTTTGAGTTACGGAAAAAAAACTGAGAAAAAGGGTATTATTAAAAAAAATATTATGAAAAAAGTACACAAGATGAAAGAAATAGTATCGGGCCAATGTATAGACAAATAATGAGAGAATAATATATATATTTTTGTTGAAGACGTAACTCTTTTAAAACATTTTCAAATCCAACAGGTATACGCTAAGACGGAGAATATTTCAACATCTCGAATTTCGTTAATTTTACTAAGAAAATTATTTAATCTCGGATAAGGCGTACTTGAATAGAATGTGTGTAAAACACATTCGTGTATGTATGTGATTGTGAAGGTTGTGTGCGGTACGGTAGTCTAGTGGGTACAAGAATCAAGTTAATAACTTCTCTCAGTGTTGGGGTTTCCGCTCCATTGTTGGGCCAGGCACCACCCCCGCTGGTGAAACGAAGAACAGTCCTCTCCATTTGGTGATTTAATTCTGCTGAAATCAAAATATTACAAAGATTTCCGCAGTTTCATACCAAATACATTTTGTTATATATCCACCTGAACTTGTACAAACTTACAGACGTTTTGCTCGACAGTAGGACATTTTGCCGACAGATGTTCATATGTAACAGTTCCTAGATCTATGTCGACAGGTCATTAAACTTAGTAAATTTTTGTCATTTTTTTAATATGTATATCAATAGAGACTGCTTGAAGGGCTGGTTTGTGATCACGTAAACCAGTCGCAAGTCCTGTCTGTGACTGATATACCTTTTTCCTCTAAATATAGGTATGGTATGTATCCATTTTTTCTTTATCGATGCATTAAAAAGTCGTCAAAAATCACTTTTGAATCCCGGCAGCGTATTAAGCTCTATTCCCTGTTGATTAGGAAGCAAGTACTGCCTCGAATTAGGTAACAGTTTGTTGCGCTAATGTACTTAAAAACTCGTGTTGAATCCAAGGCACGTGTGCATTTGGAGGACGCGTGCCTTGAATTTAACACGAATTTTTAAGTGCATTAGCGCAACAAACTAGTGCCTAATTCGAGCTTGCCTCCTAATTAACACGGAAAGGTAAATACGCATCCCGGCACGGAAAACAATACAATCTTTGCGTATATATGCGATAAAATATGGATTCAAAAACTTGGTTAGCCCAGAACTTATTTTAAAAATTTGTTTCAGTTGAACACAGTTAAATTTCATGCATTCGTACCATCACGGAATATCCCACAATGTGAAGTAAACAGCGACAAGTGTGCAATACCTTTTAAAATAAAATACGATTTGATTATTTCCTTGAAATCGGTAAAAAAAAAAATCGCAATATCATGTTTTCAAATATCAGCAGCAATCTTTACTGGTGCTTGAGTGTCATGCTACCAGGACTACCAGTTTAATTAGGCAATTATAAATCCTGAGTTTGTTTCTTGACTAGGAGATTCTTGATATACGAGTTTTCCAAGGACATTGTTCTTTAGATATTTCGTTTTCTATACTCTCGAGGAAAATTATTATTTGCGCTAACTTTTCTCTTCAATTAATTGCCTCTCACACAATATTCTTATATTATTCGAACACGTCTCATAATATTAGTATAAACTTTTTAATATGTTTCTTGGTACGCTTCAATTCTTCAGTGCGTATTTGTTAATAATTGTTTAAATAGAGTAATTTTCCTTAAGTAATGTTTTTCTTTATATAGTTTTCCAGAAATAGACCTAGAAGACCACCAAAGAAATGGAAGGACAGCGAAATCTCCTCTACCCAAACAGGTCATATGACCTCACACAAAATAACTCAATAGGGACATTAATTTGTTGAGTTATTTAATTGTTTATTTTTATAAATAAGGCTAACGCATGATTCTTTCAGCCTTAATAATAAAAAAAGAAATTTCAAAGCATTAGGCAATAAATTCCAACTAACAAGATTTCAAAATTAGACAGGAAAAAACTATACATTATACGAAAAAGGATTGGATAAGGAAAATGAGATGAAATTGAGATCAAATGTTAAAAAGTTTGTCAATAAAAATAACATTTGCGCATATAAAATTAAAAAAATATTTGATTTAAATAATTATTATAAATTGCAGAAGACTTTGCAAATTGAAGAGTTTTTTATATTTTTTTTGTAATTTCCATCATCAGAAATCGATGAAATTCATGTTTGTATGTGATCGTCTCTGAAGGACTATGTATATTGTAAAGAACTCTTATCGCCGAAGAGCAAATTGAAGAGTTTGATGAATTTCTCATGGATCCCATGATGATAATACATATCTTGATCAAAATAAAATGGGACCAATCAGAAGATACCCACTTTCTAAAATAATCATCGAAAACGGTCAATGTGGTAAAAAAAATCGCTATACATGTATAAAAAAAAGGTTCACGTCAAAGACACGTTTTTGAAAGTTGGCTAAAACGAGTGGGTTGTGACCAACGCTAAACTCCTCACTAACAATTTTGTATGGAAAATTTTCAACATTTTCATGAAATGACTTTGTTCAATTATTTTTTATTTAAATATAATATATTATTATGAAAAATTGATATTCATTTATGCCATTTTATGAAAGTGATGTGCCCTTTTAGCAATTTGAAAATAAAAATAACAAATTTCCATTTTCCTGAGCTTGGGAGTCACTTTGAAATATTTGACAATTAAAAAAAAAATGAGAAGCACTATTCAGATATCCTTCAAAATATAATTAGGTAAATGCGAGTTTTTGGTATTCAAATTTGCAAAATTTGAAAATAATCGAATGAGCACTTTAGTATTTAATCGATAAAGTAAAATAAACACGCCGTACATAGCACACAAACACACAGATACATTGTGATGAAACTTTCAGAATACAAACAATGAGGTGAGTTTTCACGAAAACGGCGCTATATAAATTATCCAACCATATATATATAAATTCTACATGATACTGGTTGATAATCTACAATAAAAAAATACCCTTAAAAATTGCGAAATCATAACTCCCCACTATAAGCCCTTGGGTTAGTGATTTGAAAGTTGATTAAAAAACAATATTGTATTATGTTTCTTGGGCTAATAAATAAAGCAACAGTTAGAGGATATAGGTCCGAATGCAGAGTCCTACCTAAATACAAAATTCTACTAATTAGGAGATCACGTGGCTTCCTAACTGGAGGATGCTACCAAGTCTACATTTGTATGAGAATTGCATTGCAGAGACATATCTAAATACTTAGCGCATGCGCATCGGCGTAAACTAACATTTGCGAACTGTCAAAAAGTAAGGCTGATAGCGAGGAACCTTACGAGTGGTTTAATACTAAAATACGAGATTTTTTCGGTGGATGATGATTTTATCGGCTTCGTTGAATATGTATTTGGTAATTTTCTCAAATCAAATACTAAGAAGAGTATTCAGCGATCCATACGCGATGCCGAAAATTCGGTGGAATTTCAAAAAAATCGTGACATCGAGCTGTCAGTGTGAAGTGTGAAGAGTGTGAAGTTGGTTACATATGTTTGTGTTGTTATAGCAAAAAACATTTTAAACGTCAGAAAAGAGATAGATAGTTTTCTAAGCCCATAGAAAGCTATCTATCTCTTATCTTCATACACAACAATGTGAAATTCTACGGCATCGACCTTAAGTTTGGCGTAGTATTTAGTATTTAGTTAGGGATGTCTCTGCAACGCAATTGCTAACTTAAGAATACTAAATACTCCAGTGAGGTTAGGAGTTAGTATTTAGGTACCTAGGACTGTGCATTTGGGTCATAATGTACGATCAAATTTTCCATTTATTAATGTAATTTTCCGAACCTTATTAAATCAAGTCAAAACGTATATAGATGTTCGAATACTTTATGACACACTCTTAAGGCCCGCATTCACGATCGTGCCATCCTTCCAAATGGCTTGCTATCACTCCAAAATGCGCTCGTGAATGTCAAAACCCGCGCAGCCCAATTGGCCTGACACACCAAAATGGAATTCCAAACGATCGAAACTCCATAGTGCTGCGACAAACGGCGTGACGCATCTTGTCGGTACGGCATGTTCGTGAATGTGAAAACCAGCGGTACATTGCGCCATCTCATTGCGCCGAGCTGTTTGACACTCTCGTGAATGCGAAAATACAACAAACAAACGTATAAACAAACTAACTAACTAACTAACTCTTAACTCTTTTTATATGTATAAACAAACCGCTATTGTAGTTGTTAGCGGTGTAAAACTCATCATCAAAATTATAACTCATTTTTACTTAATGCGACCGCTTGTGTATTCTAATTTTGATGGCTCGATGGCGCGCCCGTGAGTGTGATGAAAATTTTACAATGCTCCAAATGGAGCCGGTCCATATGGAGTGACGCCGAATGACACGATCGTGAATGGGCTGCTTTATAATAATATAAGCTTCCCTTTTAAAACTGTATATTTGAGATATGGCCGACTTCACATTAACTAATGGTGACTTTATTTCTACCGCACAATTCTTTTATGAGAGAGGATGAAATTACTTGGGGGTTTTTCTCCGAAGTTTTTTGTTTTGTTTTCTTAGTACCTACCTACACGAGGCCAGGAACTTTTTCATTATGAGTTCCGAGCTGAAACTCCTATTTTAAAGTTGGTACATACGGAATCTCCCAACTTGCTAAGTTGTCTATGGAAAAAAAATGTCTGAAGAACGAATGACTATTTGTTTATACATAGAGTAAAACTTTAATGGAATATTTTTCTTTTAAGGTTTGGAGGATGTACATTTTATTTGTCTTATTAAAAAAAAAAAAAATTTAGATCCTGACGCTAATACGCTACATTGATTGAAATGTCCAAAACGAATCTCGCCATTCATTTTATACGACTTGAATAGCGCGAACATTTTTAAACAAAACATGTCACACATTTAAAAATCTAAAACAGTCAAAGTAGTTACATCATATTATTTAAAAATATTTTTGCTAAATTATCTTTTTGCATCTTTCCCTACGTTGGGCTAGGTTTAAGAATGTGTTGCCGATCAGGTTAGATGAACCTGTCGGCGATCACCCAGGTTTGGCTGTGCCGGTCTATGTAGGCCTTAGGTATTTCACCTATTCGCCTATCCCCAAGCGTAGTAATCCCCAGCACAGTACTATGTTCATATATATATATATATAAAAATGCAGTAATAAAACACAGGTAAAAATAAGACAGAGGTTAAAATATAATGAAGGTTACTTACATCTGTTTATATAAATGCAAAAAAAATATTCTATTTAATACTAATATTTTAAGAAACACAATATCGATCTTCTTATCAGTTTCAATCCTGGGATTGGTTTCTAACAGCTATACCTAGCTGCCTCTCTTCTACTCCACTCCGCCCTGTCCTCTGTCAGCATCTTCATCTCCACGTAGCTATTACTGCACATGTCGTCGATCACCTGGTCCATGGCCGGCGCAGACGTCGGGTCAGACATCCTGTGTTGACATCTGTGACGTCAAATCTGACAGGTGATGATTGCGTCGGATGCCCCCGGTGTTAGCCCGCCAAGCTTTCGGACGCCAACACGAGGACCGAGGGGTGCGAGGGCAAGCCCTTCCGTTCGATCGGTTGTGCTAGGGGCTTGCCCCGGCTGCCGATCTTGAGCGGTTGCCCCGCCGTTTGAGGTTGGATTCTCGGGGCAGTGGTTGAACCCGATGGATGGTGGATATTTTGTGTTTGTCCGATGTTGCGGCTGCGTCCGGTGGTGAACAGGGCCAATGGGCTCTATAGCGTCGCCGGCGTGGAAGTGGATCGCGATCTCCCTCGATGGTCCATGTAGCTATTTCTTGATCGGCCTCTATAGTTGCTGCCCTCTACCATTCCCTCCGCGATGGTTATGAGCAGACCCGGGTGCCTCATGTTATTGCCAATCCAGTTGGATAGTCGTTTTTTGACGATTCTTTTGAAGAGCTGCCTTGTTTCCCCGGCTCTGTTCAGCACCTCACAATTTTGTATGTGGTCAGACCAGTGGATCTTCAACATGCGTCTGTAGCACCACATCTCGAATGCAGACAGGCGTTCTTTTTCCTTCTGGCCTACGGTCCATGTGTCTTACAGACATATAGCAAGACACTCCAGACAAAGGTCTTAATGAGGTTTTTCCTTATTGTTAGGATTGATGGATTCGATAATTTTAGATTTTTTACTATCGCCCGAGATATCAGTTGGCCCTTTAATATTTGGATTTGGTAATCCAAGTTAAAAGTATAGGGAAGATCAAATTTCATTCGCGTATTTCAGTGCAAAATGAAACGTCAGTTACGTAATCTTCAACTATAGATATATTTTACGTATTTCTATGGTTATTGTCTATAATACATCTGTCAAAATGTAATAACCTTAAATGATGCGTGACGCGAAGCTGTGACTAAATATTATTTTATTATTATAACAACATTATTTTATTTGTTTCATTACAAAGCATGTTACTTTTTCAATTTTTTATACCGATCGATGTTTTTTTTTAAATAAAATCAAACATTGTAGTGAAAAAATGTCATTGAATATGTACTACGTACGTAGTACTTCAATGCAAAATGTATGTACATATTACAGATGGATATGGAACTATGTGATAATGGTAAAATAGTGTCTTATGTAGAAAATTTAAGAATACACATTATATATATAGAAACAGGATGGATCAATTTAAAAAGTGGGATGAAAAAACATCGCAAAAATAAAGTTGCGTGCCTGACGTTTCATTATGGCTGACAGTTTATTTCGTTTGTTGTCAGGCAATACATTTTAATTATGTAAAAAGAAAATAAATATTAAAAAGATGAACCACTTCTATATCAAGTCTTTTATTTTAACAAAAAAAATAAATCATGATTATAATTATTATGCATAGTTATTTGTAGTATAAAATGAAATAAAACAATAATGCGTGCGGCGGTTAGTACGCCACCTGGCGAAAAAGACTAGAAACAATACTTAACTCAAGATTATTTGTCGTTTAGTGACGTATTTAATAATCACATTTGGGTGCGTGTTCGGCCTTAACGTAAATGTTAAGTATACAAAACAATGTGTACTATGGCAATCAGTTACATAATCACATTACAAAATATATAAACACAGCAGAAGAAAATTAAAAAAAAATATATATAAGAACAATTCATAGCAATGATAAAAAAACTAAAGGATAAGGAAAGGAAGAGGAAAGGAAGATGTAATCAGGTGTTGTCAGATACATATTTTTGCTTTTGCCTTTTCTTGAAGATGTTTAGTGAGAAAGACGACGTTATATCAGGCTATTCCATAGTCTAGCTGAATGTACTACGTTCAGCAGATCGAAGTGGACGCCCGTGGCTTAAAGGATAAGTGAATTTATCTTTGAGATACTGAGGTAAATTTAGATTAAAAAGGACATTGTATAGTAATGACAAGATATGTATATTACGTCGTTGTCGTATCTTGGGCCAATGAAGAAGATTACGGTAATGAGAAATATGATTGAATTTTTTTAGTCCAAAGATAAAACGGATGCAAACATTTTGACGGCGTTATGTGTAACAAATTATGTCTTTCATTTCCTGATTCTATGGTCTGGGAAAATAATTTAACAAACACCATTTTAAGTATGATAGACCGAATCCTAGTGTTTATAATGTTCACTGCGCCTGTTGCTAGCCGGGAACGCAAAGTGTATAGCACACAACCGGTCATATTAATTAATCCGTGCGATGAACGAGTTTGTAGGTACAGAATTCGCACAGAATATGTTATAAAGTATCACCACATATATAAAAAAGTAGTTACTATAGAAAACTCTAGGTAACTTTTTTTGAATAAAATAATTATGCTATAAAAACGAAAATTTATCTACAGACGCCATTTTCTCGGCATACTCAAAATATTTTAGATCAAAGGTTCTCAAATAATTGGAACGTGGAAATTGCTTTGGTAATTTAAACAATTTATTAGAAAAACAAAAATGGGGAATATTTTAGGGAAGGAGGTTTGGGCAACAAAATTCAATGTTATTATCATAAATAAATAACAGATGATGAAAAAATAACAACCATTGAACAATTATTTCAATTTAAGTTACTTTCAAAGTAAAATTAACCCTGTGGAAATGAGGTCCCTAAGACGAATGTGTGGTAGAACGATCAATGATAGGATAAGGAATGTGGACATCAGACGAGAATGCAAGATTGAAAGAGATATTGTGAATAGAATGAAAGTAAATAAACTACGATGGTTCGGACATGTGGAGAGAATGAACGATGAGCGTCTGACAAAGAAAGTATACAAGGCTGAAAAGAGTGGAATGAGAGGTCGTGGCCGCCCGAGAAAGAGTTGGCATGATCATATAAATGATATTTTGAAAGATGGTAAAATATACAAAGTCAGAATAATAGGAGAGCATGTATGACACGATGCATGGATGTAAATGAGGCAAAACATGTATGTCAAGATAGAGGTGTCTGGCGTTCGGTCCTCTCTGACTACCCCAAGTAGGCATACGGCGTGATGGTATGTATGTAAGTTACTTTCACGTTTAACGTCGCTTAATGATTTCAAATTTTATCTTGAATCGATTCTCGGGCAATATTAATTTAACAGGCACCCAATAACAAGTTGTCACATTCCGGAGACCATGATGAAATTTATCGTTTCACAGGTCCAGACTGAAAATACAATTGAAAACTGTCTCCGCTGGGAATCGGAACCGGGACCTCTCGATATTAAACCAACTGAGCAACGAAAGCTAGCGAATTTTATTTTTAATAGTTTTTTTTTACATCTCTTGTTAGTTGGAAAGTAGGTATGCAATTCGTATTGCTGGTTTTAAAATAATTTATACGAGTAATATTCATTTATTTTTTTTATATCTGACGACCGTTTTGGCTCATAAGATCATATTAAACTATTTATGAATACATTAATTTATATTAATTTTATACAAACTATCAATGAATCCAATGTATGTGCATAAATATATTCAACACCAGTTGAATATGGCCTTGGAGGCCAAAAACAGTCTTCGGAAGAAGACATAATTTTTCTATATTTTAAAACGCTGCTTAAATCAACACTTATACATAAGTTATTTATAAGTTTCATCTACCAGGTTATTTTTTTTTTCTTTTTAAAAAAAAATGAATATGTCCTTATTGCACAAGTACATAATATACATCTTCCTACGTTCCCTAAAATAAGCATAAATGTGTAGCAGCACTCCTCAAGCTGTAAAATGTTTGTCATAGATTCTCGAATATTTCCGAAGGTTGACGAGGATCAACAAACCATAGCCCACCGTCGCTGATACAAATCCTTTTTCGTGTGTTGATCGTTGAATAGAATAGAGTCGCGTTTAATTTTTATCCATAAGTTCCGACCCACGACATCATAAAGTTATTTTTTATATTGTATTTTCACGAATTGTTACGAATAATCCAGTGTTGATCATGTAACTAGTTCTTTGATTGAAACCCTTCATAACAATAAAATTATATATTATCAATTATTTAATTAACCGACATAAGCAATATCACACTTGGAGGTTTATGTTATAAATCAAATAAAATCCTAAGTTTAGTTTGTCGATCAACAATTCTTAATAGAACTCCATTGTACGTTGATATTTTATAAAAATATAAAAATACTTGGTTATAGTTCTATTGTATTTATTAGATTATTGACACGTTTCGTGCAAAGCACATCGATTATTCTGACGATGTGCTTTGCACGAAACGCGTCAATAATCCAATAAATACAATAGAAATATAACCAAGTATTTTTATATTTTTATAACATATCAACAAATAAAATCCTTTTGAACACGCAACCTTATGTAATTGAATCATTTCATCATTAATTAAATAAATAAATAGCTGTGAGGCACCGGCTTAGAATAGTGCTTCCACTCTTTTCTATTATTGTTTTCGAGTGTCCCGTAAGAGCCGGGTAATCGAAAATGCAACAGGCAACAATAACATATCACATAGTTCAGCAATGAGGTTCACCACCCATTCTGAATGTAGTACCTTTTAGGTGAGACGAGACTGGTGTGTGGGTATACACATATGTGTTGTGCTCCCCTTTATAAGGCAATCACACCCGCACACCTTTCGCTGGTTACCCCACTTTGTGGGATATGCCGTGATGGTATGTATGTATGTATCCTTGTAAACAAGTACATATATATCTTCCTACATTCCTTAAATAAAGCATACATGCTTTTGCTTATAGGTAAACGAAATCGGTCGAGGCAGGATTCGCACTCGCAACCACTGGATTACTAGCCCAGCTAGTTAACCTATCTGCCATCGACACATCTGAATTCATTCATACAATCACAGTTCATTCCACAATGTAATGTAACAAGTGACAAATGTATGGGTGTACATTATCATTTAAATGGAAGCACGAATCTTGCGTGTACACCCACACACCTCGTCTTGTCTCACATAAACAGACAAAATTCAGAATGTGTGGTGAACCTATGTAATTGCTGAACTATGTGAGATGTTATTGTTGCCTGTTATACTTACAATTACTCGGCTCTTTCGGGACATCCTTATACGACTATAATAAATAAGGGTGGAAGCACTATTCTTAACCGGTTATTCATTTATTTATTTATTTGTTTATTTATTTATTTTATTTTGGGAAACAAAACAGCTGTTACATATTTTACATTAATAAAAAAAATTATAATCAGGAAAGTAAGCCAATTACATTGTTCCACAGATTAATATACATACATAATAAAGACAATTCAGTACAAAGTCAAAGACAAAAGTGGGGTGTAAGTGTACAATTGTGATGTGTGTGTATTTTATGAAGCGAGGGTGGGACATGGAGAGGAGGAAAGGGTGAGTTGTCATATTAATATAGTATTGGACATACCAAAAATTATACAATTTGGTACATAAAGTATTCATTATAATATTGATGATAGTTGTTTTTTTAATGATTGTAGGCTATAGTTAAAAATATCTGGCTTATGATTAAGGTTATTGTACATATTGCAGCAACGGTTAATAAAAGTGTTATTCACAGAATAATTTATTATAAGTACCTACTGTATTACCACAGAACAATTCTATGAAACTGGTGAAAATATTTATAAAATTTTGAGAATATAATTTTGAGTGATATATAAAAGTGACTTTCTATTCCAGTTGAGTAAACAAATGATATTTGCTTGAATACCTGTTCATTAAGGTGTGAGGAAGTTTGGCAAGGTGTAGTTTGGGTCAACCTGCTTTAGGCTATTAATTAAATAATGTACATTCAGGAATTTTCTGTCGAAATGCTGACACAAACAGAAAACAAACAAAACGAAAATTTGGAATGAATGGATTCGAATTGGAATATTCCAAATCCACAGAAATAAAAAATTTCACAACCTGAAATGTAGGAATATATTATGTACCTATATGGTGCTTTTTTATTTCATTTATTATAAATACTTTGCTAATTTATTATAACTAAAGATCGCTCAGGGGTCAAAATTCGACCGTAGATAGATGAATTTTTAAATTTTTTGAAAAGTCAAAGGTCACAGATTTTTCTCTTCGCGTACCTACTGCAAATAAATTTACAGTAGTTCGAATACTTTTTTAATCGCATATACGCAAACATTGGATTTTTTCCCTGTCGGGAGTCAAATAATATTTTTACTGACAAACTTTTCAACATCTCAATAGAGACGAAGAAACTCAAGGCACTGTTGCTTTCATTGTTTACAAATAAACCTATTACTCAATAGATGGCGTTACAAAAAGTATTCTTCGTTCCTTCATAGATGGCAATAGTAATAATGTCTTATTTTCAGTTGAATTGTTACACATTATTCAAATAATATATAGAACTTTCAAAAATTATATTGATAAGGTAACTCAGCCGATGACAGGTCGTAAGCCTTGTAGGTGCCTTGAGTTCCTGGTTCTTCTCTAATATGCCAATTTCGTATCTATTGAGATTTGTCAATAAAAAATTACACTACCTAGTTATTCAGAAATATTTTTTTTAACATGTTCTGAAATTTGAATTTAAATAAATGTGTCATAGATACCACATTGACAGTTTATACGTTAACAACTATCACGAAAGAGAAGGGTATACATAAGTATGACCACTGCAGTGTGACTACCTCAGTTATTTGAATATTTTGGTCAAACCGTCTCCGTCTTATTCCATATTTACTTGCTTAATTCTCTAATATCGGAATTCAGAAGGTTTTTTATGCGTGTTCAATGTTATTATTTTTTTTAGCAAATAAATCAAATAAAGGTACCTACGCGACACGTACCTACGGTTCTGGGCGGAACAATGAATTTCAAATCAAAAGAAGGGGTAGGTATAATATGTAGCGATCATAGAATAATAATAAAACTATATTAATCTATGGTAGCTATGTGCGTTTCTCGAACATTCGTGGACGGTTTGTTCCACAAAATACCACAATATATCCAACTGTCGATTCGTTCATGAGAATTCAATTCTCTTAATGAATCGACATTATTAAGCCAAGATGCGTGTACGAAGGAACATTTTGTATGGTGTAGTGGACTTTTTGCATGCTAATAACACCAACTAGAGGCCTCGCAGCATATATGTTCTCATACATGGATTTACTCAGAATTCGGAGTAGAACATTTTATGTGAGTTTAGTGTGTCTGTGTCTGTGTGTGTGTCTGTCCGTCCCCCCTTATAACTTTTGATTCGCTCAATTTACAGAGCCCAAATTTTCAGAATATATAAACAGTTATAGGCCTACAAAACTTTTATACTCAGAATTGTGAATTTTTGTTTCAGTCAGGGGTTATCAACTTTTGAATTTTTACTTTATTTTTCCATATATCTCAGAAACCATAAAAGCTAGAACGCTGAAAATTGGTACAAATATAGACAAATACAAAATCTCAAATAATTTTTTTTAAATTCCAGATTTTCTCAAACATTTTTTATTGAGAAAAATATTTTTTTTATGATAAATTTATGAGTTTAACTGCCTATATTTCCATTTTTTTAAAAAATATCGAAAAAAGCCGAAACACCCCAACTAGATAATCTAATTTTATATAAAAAATAAAAACATTGTCTTAGCACATCTCATTTTTTTTTTAACAATTTTTATAAAAATTGAATTTAGTGAAGACATCACTTCATACAATTTGTATGGTAGTCGCCTATACACAATATGTAAGAAGACTTAAGATACTTAAATCTCCAAACATAAATACATACATACCATCATACTGTTTTCATATTCTGTGTAGGAAAAACAGACTGACCTCCATACTATCCTATCCTGATAAACATACCTACATGTTTTATATAGAAAATAAAATATCTTCAAATATTTATTAATTTGTGTTGTTTATAGTTTGGTACGTATTCTTTGATTATGCATACTATCGCCATCGACAGTTGGATCTCATGTGTTACATGCAATTAGTGTATCAATATATTTGCCGATAACTATACCTAAATTAAAAGAGTACATTTTCGGACACGACTCTCTCGTTTAAGATGTTGTTTGCAGTAAATTTAGCGACCATCTGCTAGATTATTCCACGTTTCTGACTCTGCTATTATAAAATACATAGAGTAATATTCCAGACGAGTCAGTACCTACATACATACATACTAACATACAATATTTTATCATATAGCATGTTGTATCTTGTAGCCCGTAGATACCCACCCACCTTCAGAGCACTTAACTTGGCGTAAAGTTGAACTATTTACTGAATTATGTATATATTATACAAACTGACCCGACAGTCATTGTCCTGTCCGATCGTTGGCTCGCCAGCTATTAGCTGGTTCAGCGAACATGAAAATAATCACAGCAAATTCCAAAATGTGGGCAGACCAGCGGCAGGTGTGTATCACCACACATGCGTGCGTTACTACACATCTATCTCAGTTCGAAAATATTTGCCAATAGACGCAGCACGAATGCTTATAAACGCACTTGTTGTATCAAGACTGGACTCCTGCAATATTGTATACACCGGTCTACCCTAGAATCAACTAGATAGACTTCAATCAGTTTTCAATGCTGCTGCCAGGCTGATTAAGTGTTCATCAAAATATAATCACATCACTCCACTACTGAAAGATCTGCATTGGTTACGTGTTCCGGAGCGTATTTTATTTAAAGACTGTTGGATGGTGCATAAAGCGGTCATTGGATAAGCTCCATCATACATAACCGAGTTATGTATACCACAGCAGTTAACGAACCGGAGGACGCGGCTTAGATCTGCAGCAACTGTTGTTGGACGTTTAACTGAAAAAAATCGGTGTCACTACACTAAATTCGGCGAACGTTATTTTGCTGTAAGGGAACCGATTCGGTGGAACAATTTACCACCAACCATAAGAGCAGTGAATAGTGAAATAAGTTTTAAAAAACAGTTAAAAACTCATTTATTTAAGAAAAGTTTCAGCGCCCTTGAGGTGGTTTTACAAAAACGGCGCTATATAAATAAGCCAATTTTATGTTCATTATTATCTCGTCTCGTCTAAAAAAGGCAAGATTCAGAATGGGTGGTGAATTATGAAAGATTTTATTTTGTTTTGCTGTATTTTTGAAAATTGTAATAGAAATAATTTCATTGTAATCAGTCCAGTCTTTATGAGATCAGTGATATTCACAGGTGCAAAATTATATAGGGAGAGAGTTACATATTTACGATTGATTACGATTAATTAATTTTAAAGAATATTTATTAGAATGATTATTTGCGTGTTCAAAAGGTATAGTTAAAACTCATCTCTCGATATAAGATATACTACAGACAATTGGGCAACTGATAATTCATGTAATAAATGATGGTACTCACTCTGATAATCGTATTTATTTAAATTATGGTTTTACATTGTAGTTTCTTTATAAATATAATATTCAATTAACATGTACTAAGAATGTTGAGGAGAATTCGCGATACGTCTAGATACGGCAACAGGAGATATTCCGAATGATTAGTGTAGGAGGGGATCACTGTTTAGAATTTTAGCTTGAGTTGGTAGCAATGATGTGATGTTAGAGATGGGCGGACATCATAGGGATGTTCCGCTAGAAGTATTACATAAAGATATATTATTGAAACTCCTGTTTGCATAATACCAGGCGCACATTTTTTTTAATTTTTTTTTGTATGTATTATTTTCATTCATAATTTTTCCAATAATTCCAATTGACTTTGTGAATCAAGCGGATCAAAAGTTACAAGGGGGGGGACATACATACACACAGACACACTAAATATTCTACTCCAAATTCTGAGTAAATCCATGTACAGAACATTTATGCTGCAAAGCTTCTAAAACCGTGCAAAAACTTTACAACCGCATATAATTCTCTCACACGGGACCAAGAGTAATGCTGTCGATTCATCAAGAGAATTTAATTATCTTGAACGAATCGACAGTTGGAATACCTATACTGATGATTTATACTGATATGTTAAAATATCAGTTATCAACATTTTGAAGGCTGTTTTCTACGAAAGCTATCAGTACTCAGTTTTCATATAATCCAATGTTTGTAATCTGCCGTGGCGTGGTATGCTTACAAAGAAAAAAAATCAGCTTTTATACTATGGCGTTAGTCTGACAGTCGCTGACTCTTTTTTTTTCTTTTTAAAGATATTTATTTTTTAATAAAAAGTAATACATTGTTCTTTTCCCGCCAAACTGCAAAGCAGTTTTTTGGCAGAGCAGATTCTCTCTTTCACATAATTTTATAAATTTCACATATAATTATTTCAATAAACTAATCTCAAATATTATAGATACAGAGACCAAACAAAAATTTGAAAGAAAAAAAAAACTTGAAATTCGATAGAAAAAAAAAAATTGAATTAAACCTTACACATAATATACATTATCCAATACATACTGCAGTGTAAAAATACAGTGTAGCACCTCGGAACAGTTCACAACATATAGAGGGCTCCGACAAGGCGATGCATTGGCATGCTTGTTATTTAATATTGTCCTGGAAAGAGCTGTTAGAGACTCAGGCATAGAGACAACAGGAACAATTTTCAGAAAGTCGAGTCAATTACTTGCATATGCAGACGATATCGATATTATATCTAGAACGTTGCCTTGCATGAAGGATAACTTCTTGAGACTTGAGTCTGCAGCCAATAACATGGGTCTAAAGATCAACGCTTCAAAGACAAAATACATGGCAACAAGAAAAGCATCACTGAATAGCATCACCGTAAGAAACGAGTCAATATCAGTGGGAACCCATCAGCTAGAAGCCGTTGAATCATTCACATACCTGGGATCTCTTGTTACAGCGGACAACAACACCAGTGCGGAAATAAGGGCAAGACTTGCCGCGGCAAATAGATGCTATTATGGCCTGCTAAAGCACTTAAGGTCACGACTCATCTCTCGTAAAACAAAAACCCTCATTTACAAAACTCTTCTTAGACCGGTCATGACATATGCATCAGAATGCTGGACATTGACCAAGAAGGACGAAAATGCATTGTTGGTGTTCGAAAGGAAAATACTTCGCAAAATATTTGGTCCTACCTGTGAAGGAGGATCTTGGAGGATCCGGTTTAACCACGAGCTAGAAATAATGTATGGCGAACCGAACGTTATCCAATACATCAAAATACAACGTCTACGTTGGCTCGGACACGTTTGTAGAATGGAGGATAACCGGGTCCCAAAGAAAGTATTGGACACCTGTCCTGAAGGAAGAAGAAGCAGAGGGAGACCTAGGATGAGATGGCTGGACGACATCGAGGGCAATATAAGAGCGATGGATGGGATGGAGGCAGTTTCTTGAGGAGGCCAAGGCTCGCACCGGGCTGTAGCGCCATTGCTGATGATAATATACATACATTAGATATACCTATAATTAATCAACAATAATAATTTAAAGTCTAACGAACGCTTGAATTCAGATACAGATGTTTAAGAGTATTTTTCATAGTAACTATTTTCGTTTCGTCAGACTTTAAAATATTTCTTATCCTAATCGGCAACGCGTTAATAATATGCGGTACAAGATGTTTCCTGGTACGAACTCATCTCCATACACGTTGTTTGTCTTAGGTACCTGCAGGGCACGCTCCATCGCCAGCCAGCCACCCACCTCCCATATATGTGACTTATTTTGTCTAATAGTTGTGCGTAAATTCTAAAACAATTCTAAATAAATTCCAAAAACAATTGCAAGAGAAAAATGTTTCAAATCAATTCAAAATTAGGTACTAGGCTCTATTCCTCAATCTACAAAAAAGGTCAAACATATTTAGGAGCAAAGATAGGATTCGTTTTATTAAGGAATTGGAAAAGACATTCCATTATGTAGGTATTTCCATTTAATCCGTTGTTTAAAGAAACCACTGTTAGGTAAAGTTATATTTCCATTTAAGTATTCTTCTTTCTCTCCTTTTGACAAAACTTTGACAAAACAATACATAAAAAAAAACAAACAAAACAGGTTTCATAAAGTCTTATTCCCGTACTTGACTTGTTCATTCTTAAGGCGGTGGTGTTTGTTTTATTATTTCGCAAACAAAAACACGGAAAACCTTTTTCGGTGCGATAATAATATTTATTTATTTATAAATAAAACAATGTGAAATTCAACATACGTATATTGATTTGTTTTTTCTTTTGTCACCGATATACTGTCTGTTAATACCTAATTTTTGTTTATATGCATTTATTGTAAACCAATATAAAATGTAATCTATTGACTAAGGTAAATATGAACACATATTATATATTCTACAACGAATTTATTTATTTTTAATCTTCTTGTACATATAATTAATACACTGGCGGGCTTATTGCCTAATGGGCTAATTGTCATTATATTGTACCCGAAGTCGTTCTATTGTCGATCTATTGTACGATTCCCATATTTCGCACGTGTACATACCTGTACAGAATGCATTGAACAGATTTCTTTTCACATGGAATGAGCACCTATAGAATCTGCGGGCGAGCATGTTTGAGATAGCACTTCTTTTTCTTCTTCTCTGACGTTCGGTGTCATCACCGTCGGACAAATCCTCGTTGATGAAGTGGTCAAGATACTTGACTTGTCCTGTCTTTTCGAGATGAATTCCGTCAATATAAACCGGCAGGACCTTAGAGGGTTTTCGATCATGCTGAAATACCATTAGTTGGGATTTTTTAAGAGATTTTTTTTAATGATTTGATAAGGGAACTTAATATTAATCCATATTTGGTGAACGTTGCTAGTTCTTCTATAATATTTTAACTTCGTCTCTATTACGATGTTCTTAAAAAAATCTCAAAATTAATTTCATGGTTTCTCGAAGTCCACTTATTGGATCGATTCGTGTTTTAAGGTAGACAATCAATTACGCATTCATTAATTAAAAATACAAGCGACATTTACTGGAAATAAATAAATATATTGCTAAAAATCATTTCTATATTTTCAAGACAAGGTTTTGCTCTAGGTTCAATAATATTCTAAATATATATATATTATAATGTATGTTTGTGCAGACATTAGGCTTACCGTATTGGCTTTGTTGAACAATTCTAAAATCATAAACCGTCTTTGATAGTCGTAAGGTATCCAGAGATCACGATTATACTCCATAGACCGAGCCTGAATAATGTATACCTAGTACATACATACATGTAGCGTAGTCCTTACCCAAATCTCCGAAACGCTCGGAGTATATTCTGATAAGAGGCTAAAGGGTCCATTATGGACAAAAGGATTAGTGGTGATTGGAAATCTTAGATAGGAACGTACCGGAGAAATCTTCTATTTCATCTCACAACTCCCTAAAGTATTTATTGAGACTACATAGGTATAGATATATACCTACTATACATATTTTAATTTGATATTGTCAAGGTTTTCGTAAATACAATACTTTGAGTCCGCTTAATAGAAACTGTTTTATCTTTGCATTCGTAAGATTTCTTGGTGTTGGCAGATGTAAAATACTAAACTTCGCCAGATGTGGCAACATATCTATAGATCACGTTGGTTGGATAAATTAGTTCTATAGTATTCGTCACAAAACAAAAATAACAAAGAGATTTTTTTACATAACCCCAAAAACAATAAAATGCACTTAAATATTTAAAATGCTAGCATCTCCATAGACCTAAATTCCCTGGATTTTCAACTTTGAAAACTTGGCGTTTTTTATTTTGTTACCTAGGTCTTCATGTTTTGATTATCTTGTATCCGTTGGAAGTTTGTTGAAAAAATGTTCTGCCATGTATGTATAATGGTGCTGCGCAAATGATGTGTTTATTTTTTTATGTATGTATTTATATTTGATGAGGTACTAAGTAGGGTTGGAGAGACGAGGCAAATTATGAAAAGAATTACCCAACAGAGAACAACTTGGATATGCCACAACATCCGGCACCCAGGCCTGCTTTTTACCATCGTCGAAGGAATGATTGATGGGGGTTACTATGGAGATCGCCCCAGAAACAACTATATATGCCAGATAATCGGTGACGTGCGCTGTAGCAGTTACAAAAATAGATGAAGAGACTGGCGGACGATAGAGTTAAGTGGAAGGATCGAGTGTTTGATGCAGACCAATCCTAGAATTGTAACACAGAAGAGAAGATTTATGTTTGTTTTCTGGTACGGTTTTCTGTTATAAACAAGTGACATTCAGGTTCTTTTAATATCTGTTATATTGAAAACTTCTTAAAAATAGGTATCGTAAAATCTTGGTAAGTACTTTAAATTCTCCAAAAATTCAATGGGTTGGATTGTCTCTTCAATATGATTATATTTTACAACTTTATTTTGAATAAATAATATTATTCAACAAGCAAAAAAATCGAATTATATATCTTCTTCTTCTTCTTCAGCCCCTTTCACTCCACTGCTGGATAAAGGCCTCTTCCTGAGTTTTCCACTTCTCTCTATCCTGGGCGCTCTGCTTCCACCCATGTCCCACCAGTTCGACAATATCGTCAGTCCATCTCCTCTGTGGTCTCCCTACACCTCTTCTATTATGATAGGGTCTCCAATTCATAATTTTGGGGGTCCATCTATCATCTCATTTATAATTATATATCCTACATCTGAATTACAATATCATTGTCCATAAAAGTTAACCGATACATCGGTAAAATTTTATCAAATATAATCAAAACCTTGAATGATTATATTATTATTACATTGGGATTTGCATGTCTAATAATACTAATATCGAGTTATTCAAATGAACGATCTGCTGTGGGGTTTTATCAAAACTTAATCAAATTTCATTTCGATCAATAAAACGAGGGATGAGGAAAAATTCCATCAGATGATATTGGTCACAGTTTCCAATCAAATCGTTCAACATACTGACAAGATAATTTTTTAACTCTCCACCACAATGAAATCAAAAGGTGTCATATTTATCGTAGTCTTTTGGGCAAACGATTAGATTAGACGTCGAGTATATTGTTGCCTACATTACAGAAAGAATAGCAAGGTTGAAAAGAAATGGCAGTGGGTGTGGCTCGTGGCGAGGCAAGAGAGTGTCAGATGGTCACCTACATAGAATCCTGAAATGGATTTCCTGAAGTGGACCAACAATAGAGGAGTAGAAGGACCACTAAAAAGACGGACAGATGACATTGTCCATCCGTGGTTCTAATAGAAATACATTATGACGCTCTATAGAACTACAGCCCAAAATTTAATTCAGATCGACTTTCTATTTATTTCATATATTTAAAGTGTATAAACTTAGAACCATTTCCTTTGACGCGAGTGATGCATTTGAAAATGCTTGGTGACCGCTCATTCTTGAAAAATTCAAGGCCTGGAATATTCCACAATTGCCACATCTCCCTTCGAAAATTGCCACATCGAAAATTGCCACTACCACGTAGCCACGTAGCCCTTCCTGGTAAAACTTAAATTCACAGCGACAGGTAACAATGGATGCCCTCAGGGTTCTGTTCTCGGGCCACTTCTTTGGAATATGCTTTTTGGTTATTTGTTGGATCTTCCGCATCCAAGTTATAGGGTAACTCAAGCATGATATGCCGATGATGCTTATATAATTATTCATGGTGATTCCCGCAGACCTACTTATCCTGCATCACAAGATTTACCAAACACTATACTTTATGTTTTTTAGTGTGCCTCATTTAAATTTAATAAGTTGACGGTTGATTTTGCAGTGTTGATTTCTGCAAATACATACTACGCGTGAAGGAATGTTCCATATATACATATGAACATATATACAGGCAGGGTGATATTTGCTCAAAACAGAAAGTTTACCCATTTGTATTTGTTTATCCTCCATCATTCAAACAGAATACTCGGAGCGGTCACTGATTGTATGTAAATAAAAAACAAAGGATAGTAATCCATGCTTATTTATATCTCTTTCATTTAGCGTTTCATCAGTTGTATAAAATGATTTTTCATCGAGATACTTCTTCGTCAAAAAGTACTGAAAAGATCTTCCTAGTTATCGATTTCCTCCTTAAGTGACCGTTTTTGTTAATGAACGACCATGGGTATCTATTGTCTTTGGTCTATATTTATGACAGCACTAGATAAAATCTTTTGTTGGTTTTTTATGAAGGACACCAAACATTGATTTAGGACTCAGAGTGATATTAAACACAGTAGATATGTAATAATATTAGGTAAGTATCTACTTTGAATGTTTGAATTTATTATGTCAAACAGATGTTCTTTATAATTTTACACGAAGGTACTTTAAGTTTCGTTTATATAACAGACATTATCGTTTACGACTTTTAATTTTAAAATTCTCTCTAAGTAATGATTTCAACCAGAGTATCGACAATTTTTTTTTTCGTTTCATTTGATTTGATTATAAAAATAACATCATGAAATAAGGAATTGAAGTAAAAGCCGACTCCAATAGAACAAATAGCTGTTTTAAAGTTGCCTAATGGAGATATTTCGCTCCATCAGAAGAAGAACCCTCAGGAACCGCATCTGAGATGAGGCAATCGTCAATAAATATGCTGTTTCGAAGACACGACAAGATGGGGGCATAGCAGAAGACACTTATGATCAGACCACGTCGAACGCATGGACAACAATAGAATTATCGAAATTGTAAAGACAGAAATACCCAACAACAGAAAACACTACGAAGTAGACCTGCGAAGAAATGGAAGGACAGTTGGTCCTCCTCCTTCCAGGAGTGTCCATCTACATAAACAAGTCAAATACGATGAAGAAGTAAATAGACTTACCGTCGAATTAGCATACATGCATATATTACGGCGTAAACCCACATTTGGGGTTACAAGTGATAGGTGTGCAAGTATGCATTACTTCATAAAAGGAAGCACGAAAAATAGGTGTACCTATTCCTCGCCACACCTAAAATGGCAACATCCAGAAGAGGTTCCTCATTGCTGAACTATATATGTGAGATATGACATTTTGTGTTTTCTATAACCCGTTGTATTTTCTATAACTCGAGTCTTTCGGGTCATCGGAAAACTATGATAAAAGAAAAAAGTTGAAGCACTATTCTAAGGCGGTGCCTCACAGCATTCATTTATACCTCATGCTCGCTCTCTTTTTATTCAGATTCTTTGCTTTTACCCTATTTCAAGACATTATTTAAGTGGTCATGCCGGATCGATCTTCAAAAAGTGGGAAATTATTCAAAAACGATAAATGCGAAAATTAGGTTTGTTTTGGCAACTTGTTATTTTCAATTAAGCGTGTAACTCTAGCAAAAAACAAATTTTTCCGCCAAAAGTTTCCATTGGCCCGAAAACCAATATCGACCACCGCCGCCACTTTATGAAATGTTAATTGATGAGCCGCCAGAGCTGTATTTTTTGGTAATTACAACCACTTTTTCCAACATACATACACTCTACAATTCCACCAAGCGATGCCCAAATTGGAATTATGGTCAATTTATCGCCTATATACAACGGTTTTCATAAACTTTCCACTGCGAATCTACAATTTCAACAAACAATTATTTCTGAAAGCTCGGCTGGAGCCTGCCCGTATTATTTCAAACCCCAAAACATAAAATCTACCAAAAGTGGTACTTACATTCAATTTATTGTTTTGATATAGGTACCCATTTTATTTTTGGAAAGGATTATTACATAATTCTATTCTTTTAAAAACTCTGAACAAGTGATGAAAGGTATCAAAATACACCTTCTCTCGATGAAAAGCATTACATTTTCATATATCTTTGTAGTATTTTTGTGTTGAGGTATACAATTCGTTGGCGAAATTTGTTCATTTGCTGTAGCTATGGTCACCGTTTTGTAATGTGCACTCATTGGGGGTTGAAAGTGTTGGTTTATGTATAGTAAATCGACGGTATAATGGACTCCCCTGAGTACTGACCAAATTCAAATAATAAAATTCAGAGTTCCCACAAGGTATTCTTTGCGTCAAAATGCACCATTTCATATTGACAATCTACATAACAACTTCATTATTAATTCACTTATACATAGATTAACGGCCTTTGTGTTTCAGTTGGTGGGTATCTGACTACTGATCCAAAGGTCAACAAAGTGTGTTTTCAGTCTGGATCTGTGAAACGATTAATTTAGTAAGTCTCCAGAATATGGCAACTTGTTGTTGGGTGCGTGTTAAATTAATATTTGACATAGTACCTGTTAGTTGCCCGAGAAGCAATATTTATTTATTTATTACACCCACTTGGAAACCAGTTTAGTGCTTTTAATATATTTAAAGTACAATGTATACACTATGGATTATACTTATTATACTTTTTAACTTTCGCTTTGTTTATTTTACTCTTGTTTAGATAGAATAATACTGCTTGTTTTTTTATGTCTATTTGTTTGCAATTTTTTATCATTTCTACTCTATTTTCTTTTTTCATCTTTTATTGTCTTTTCTTTTACTACTTTTAATATCGTCTTTTCTTTTACAACTTCCAATATTGTCTTTTCTTTTACTACTTCTAATATTGTCTTTTATTTTACAACTTCTAATATTGTCTTTTCTTTTACTACTTCTAATGTTGTCGTTTCTTTTACAACTTCTTATGTTTTATTTTCTTTTCTTTTGCTACTCTTTTTTGTATTGGTTTATGTTATTAATATGTTTACACTTATTGTTGTTGTTGTTGCTGTTATTATTTATGTATACTAACCTATCAATATGTTTATGTAATGTTAATGCCCCATTTAGGGCGTACACGTTAATACAAATATAAATAAACTAAAATTAGTTAGAAACTTTGATACGAGTTCATTTCATTTTGTCCCTCGGACAACTAACAGGTTTATCTCGATTAGTAAGAGGATGAAAATGACAGTTTTATACATCATTTTTTGTAAATTTATGTAGGTACCTATATGCAAAGGTCAAAGCCAGTGTCATGCAGTAAGCTACACAACATTGAACATAAATTAATTTTATTGGTTGATTCAAATGAAAGTATACACTATTATTTAATTGGTTTATGCACAGTTGACGTCACCCGCATTCTTTCACTTTAAGAACTCTATTTTATCGAATACCAATTAAAAAAGTACCCAATGACAATATGCCAAGTTCTGGAGACTTGGTAATGTTTATTGTCTCACAGATCCATATTAAATAAACGTAGTCAAAAACGTTGTCAACTAGATAACGGGATTATATTATGTAACTATAACTTTTAATATTTCTTTTAATTTTTAAATTTTTATTCATAAGGTGGCGTGGTGTATCAGTTCTCCCCAACGATGAAACTTCTCTCTATTTCGGTCTGTCCCGGAGCCAAGATATGCTTCTTCTGCCCACATCACGCCATCTCTCAATATCTTAAATACGGAGTTCTTCAATATAAACGCTGTCTAAATTGCTAAAATCAAAACAGCGAAACGTATTTAGATGTTAGTATCATATGCAGAGTTCATCAAAGACGGTTTGACGTGCGTTAATGTTCACTGGGGATATCATCCATTATGTCAAATTTGACCAGATTCATACTAGCTGCAGAGTGGAGACTTATACATAACGTTGGATCAAACGATTAAATACAATAAGCTCTAGAACTCTAGAACTAGACATTTAACTTGAAGGTGGATATTTTGTTGCCCTCCGGCTAATTTGTTCACGTTCCAACAACATGTATCATATGGTTGAACGTGTAATTTAATTATAAATTAGTTCTGTTGGAATTCAACAACTTTACAACTACATCACTTTAAACCTTCTTCTTCTGCTAAGTTCTGTTCATTTGAGGAATTAATGAGTATTTAAGTAGGTATAGTTACTTGTTACAACAAATAAAAATTAGATACATATCCGTTATATGTTGAGAGTTTCATAAAGGTTACTTTACGATGCTCTCGTTGAATATCACTAACATAAATATCAAAAATTCAATATCAGTATAAAACTTCTTGAAATGTTGACAATCTCTAAATGCATTTTTATGAAGAACATTTCTATTAGATTCTTAAAGAAA
This sequence comes from Molanna angustata, assembly GCA_963576475.1. Lineage (NCBI taxonomy): Eukaryota > Metazoa > Arthropoda > Insecta > Trichoptera > Molannidae > Molanna > Molanna angustata. The sequence continues at coordinate 88,108 of CAUYVO010000021.1, forward strand.
TATAAGATTACCAGAGGACAAAAGTTTTCACAATACACCACACACACAAAAGCATTGTCACGAATCTCATAGTATGTATTTTCTACCTGATACCTGTTGAGAAATTTTATGTAAAATTGCATAACTAGCAATATGAGCATGTATGAGACAGTGTTTCAATGTTCATGAGGCGATGTATGTGTCAAGATAGAAGAATACGGTGTTCTGTTCTCACTTCCTACCCCTTGATGAAGATAGAAGTGGAGAGTAAAAAATACACTTGTCTATAGAGACACATACAATATATCAATATGAAGTTGATCACTCAATTTTCCCTTACAGAAGCTATTTTACTTCTGTTAAAAATATTTTTCATACAAACATGAAATTGATTTCACATTGATATGGCAGACCATACTTTTTTTTCCTTTAAATTTTGACAATCCTTGAATGCATTTTAATATCAATATTTCAAACAGTATAAAAATACCTCGATTTTTTAGACCGTGAGAGCATTTTTTGAAAATTTGGACAAATGAAATCATAGAGAAAAAATTAACGGATATCTATGGAAAACTAATCAACTTTAGGCCTATACACTTTACACATAGGATGTTAATATGAGGTCGATCGCATTTATAGTTTGGGCTGTAGAGAGGACACAAAAATGATAATCCGTACGCCATACATACAAACACATCACGACGAAACTCACAGTGTACACTCTCTACATGATACCCGTTGAGATATTGATGTAAAAAATATGCTAAAAAAATGTGAAATCATGACTCTCCACTATTCCATATGTGGAGAGTAAAAAAATTAATTGTAAATATAAAAAACTATAATATCTATTACTAATATTGTATTCGTTATATTATGTTGAGAGTTTAATAATGGTCACATCTCGAACCGTTCGTTCAATATCACTCTTTAATAATATTTATTATTTCGTTAGAATCGTTATTTTTCTCGACGTGAAAAGTATTTTTATATATAAAAATAAAACGGATGTTTTAGAAACATGCTCTAAGCATTCATATTGACATCTTGAAGGGAGAAAATTGTCAGTGGCGTGCGTCACGTACAGATTTTCAAATGAAAATAAAATGTGATATTATTATTATTATTATTATCACTTGAAAATGATCCTTAAAAGGGAAGCTGTGGGAATTAACTTGTCACACATCTTCCTCTTCTTCTTATACCTACTCAAGTGTAATATTGTATAATATGAAATAATTTTTTGGTAGTGTTATGAAGGTACCTACCTTTTCTCAATGTGTCACTATTCACTGAGAGATGTAAAGCCATTTCACTGTCGTACAGTACGACACAATACATAATAATACTCTTGATCAATGTCGTCGAATACATACTTGCTTATTTACAATAATATCTAGTACTTATATACTAGTTGCATGTAACACATGAGATCCAACTGTCGATAGCGATAGTATGTATAGTTGAAGAATATGTACCAAACTATAAACCCATAAATACAAATTATTGAATATTTTCAGATATTTTGTTTTCTATACAACATATGTAGGTATGTATGTATGTCAAGATAGGATAGTATGGAGGAAGTTCCTTTTTTCCTACCCAGAATATGAAAATAGCATGATGGTATGTATGTTTGGAGATGAAGTATCAAACTATTAAGTCTTCTTACATATTGTGTATAGGCGACTGCCATACAAAATGTATGAAGCGATGTCGTCACTAAATTCAATTTTTAAAAAAATTGTTAAAAAAAAATTGAGATCTTCTAATACAATGCTAAAATTTTTTATAGAAAATTAAATTATCTAGTTGGGGTGTTTCGGCTTTTTTCGATAATTGTAAAAGTTTTGGAAAAATAGGCAGTTAAACTCATAAATTTATCATAAAAAAAATACTTTTCTTAAAAAAAAATGTTTGAGAAACCCTGGAATTTTTTTGAAAAAACTAATTTGAGATTTTGTATTTTTCTATGTTTGTACCAATTTTCAGCGTTCTAGCTTTTATGGTTTCTGAGATATATGGAAATATAAAATAAAAATTCAAAAGTTGATAACCCCTGACTGAAACAAAAATTCAAAATTCCGAGTATAAAAGTTTTGTAGGCCTGTAACTGTTTATATATTCTGAAATTTTAGGCTCTGTAAATTGAGGGGATCAAAAGTTATAAAGGGGGACGGACACACACACACACACACACACACAGACACACACACGAAATGTTCTATTCCGAATTCTGAGTAAATCCGTGTATGGAACATATATGCTGCGAAGCCTCTAAGTTGGTGTTTTTTGACTTCAAAGTTGGAAAAGCCGTGAAAAAAGTAGACCTCTGCATACAATTCTCGCGTATCCTGGCTTGAAACATTGTCGATATGTTAAGAGAACAAAGTTCTCCTGAACAAATCGACAGTTGGATTAGTACGTGTAGCGAAAACTTCGGATCCCTTTTAAAGTAAACTGCGCGCACGTATGAGTGTGAGATTCGACATTTTTTTTATTTCTATCCAAAAATATAGAGTAGATATAAGATACAAAATAATTCAAGGTAATTTAAGCTTATTCATACATAGTAGACATACAAAGTAAATATAAGTTATTTCATTTCAATAAATATAATTTTATTATTTCACCGGTGCTTACATAGTTAAAGCTATCTCTTTGTGTTTGTATATTTGTTACTAGCCCCCTCACTAGGCATAGCCCGTGCTAAGGTGAGCTAGTTTTATGTTATTGTCTATTACGTTGTTTATTTATAGATACATTTACATATAATATAAGTACATGTACATACATACGCTACGCATTCAAACGTATGCATCCTTACTTCTCTCTTTCCAAACACAATATTTCATTATAAGTCATGCACACACAACAAAAATTGTAAAAATAAATTATTTGTTGAAAAAAATTGATTGATTGAGAGAAAAAAAACAACAAAAGTACTTATTTTTCACTTTTTTTCAACTGTCTATTCTGTTATTTGTAATAGTGCATTTTACATTTTATTTGGTAGAATTGTTTCCTTCAGGATTTTTTCATCTATTTCATAAACCCATCTTAGTAAGTATACATGGAGAAGGAGGTAAGAATGTATAATTTATTTTTTATTTTTTATTGTTTGGAGGTGGATGTTTATCTGTTTATTATATCAGAAGGGATTGTATGAATATAACAAATTTACGTGTTCAAAAGGATTATATTAAATCTAAAACATATACCTCCCAAAATGATACTGCTTATGTCAGCTCATTAAATAATTGATAATATAATATGTATATTATTTATAGTGATGAAAGGTTTCAAATAAAAGAACTTACATGATCAACACTGGTATATTCAATATAGTAGTTAGGATGGATTGAGAGCTATCTGTCAAATAGAAAGTTATACGTAAACGATGTGATCTCTGAGGTTTTTACTGCTACTATTGGTGTACCTCAGGGTTCACACTTGGGACCAATTCTTTTTATTTTGTTTATAAATGATATCGCTGATATATTTGTTGAGGTAGAATATCAATTATTTGCAGATGACTTGAAAATATTAAAAATAATTTATAATCATACCTAGTGATTGCTTAAAATTGCAGGAAAATTTGAATAACCTTTTTGAATGGTGTGATCGGAATAAACTCTTTCTTAATACCAGTAAATGTCAAGTAATTAGATTTTTAAAATTAAGAAACCCATTTTCTATAACTATAATATCAATAATATACAAAGTTAAATGTGTTAGAAGAAATAAATGATCTAGGCGTAATTTTTGTTTCCAAACTAACTTTTGTTAGCCACAAATATTGTAATAGAACAGAATTACAAAAAAATTTAGAGACATCCATAGTATTCAAATTCTATTCAGATCACTAGTAAGAAGTATTTTAAAGTATAATTCGACAATATAATGGTCTCCACATTACAACTCTCACATTCAATCGATCGAAAAAGTGTACCGAAGATTTCTTAAATACGTGAATGTCATTCAAGATGTTCATTCCTAGAGACTTAATAAATTACAATGCCATTCTCCATTTAACGAATTTATTAAAACTATCAGATCGCAGACAAATATTTGACATAGTTAAGTTAATATTTGACACAAGGCGCAGCTACAATTACTTCTCGGACAACTAACAGATAGTATGTAAAATATTAATTTAACACGCACCCAATAACAAGTTGCCACATTCTGGAGACTTACGATATTAATCGTCTCACAGAACCAGACTGAAAACACAATTAAAAATTATTGTTTCTCCAGGAGGAATCGAACCAGGGACCTTTGGATCAGCAGACAGATACCTAACCAACTGAACCACAAAGGGCGAGATTAGATAAAATAATATACCTTGTGTTACAAATTAAATCTTACTCTCATACTGCCAGCCAAGTATGAGAGTTGTTGTTTTAAATTCAACTACAGAACATGTTGAAGAAAAATACATACTGTGAAAAAAATATATTTCATTTCGCAATATGTGAAAATAAAACTTTGTACACCTTGATTAATTTTTTTGACATATTTTTAAAAGAATATGTCCTTGTTAAACAAGTACATATACATCTTCCTACGTTTCCTTAAATAAGCATAATAATAATAATAATGAACACTTCCTTGCACCCTGCGCAAGTTGCGAGTTTATTGCCGTATGGCAATTTCTTCCAACTAACCAGTGTTTCCATAAATGATTGTACTATCATCATCATCATCCTGTGTTTGCCCACTGCAGGACATAGGCCTCCCCTCTCCTTCTCCACTCCTCCCGTTCCTGTGCGACTCCCATCCACTGTGGTCCAACAAATCTTTTTATATCGTCCATCCATCTATTAGGTGGTCGCCCTTGTGGTCTCTTGTCGCCTCTCGGTCTCCACACCACCAGTCTTTTAGTCCATCTATTATCGGTCATTCTTGATAGGTGTCCTGCCCATCTCCACTTCTGCATGGCTATTCTCTCAACCACATCGGACAGTTTGGTCTGACTGCGTATCCTGTCATTCCTCTTCCTGTCTTCTAGTTTTTTTGCCAACATTATTAGAACAACTTGTACTATAGGTGAACGAAATCGGTCGAGGCAGGATTCGAACTCGCGACCACTGGATTACTAGTCCAGCGCGCTCTGCCATCGACCCATCTACATGATATATGTTATTTATCATACATACCTACAATGACTTTTCAAAGCCTAGGGTTAGGGTATTTAGGGTTCGTAGTAGCCAATCGTTGTCATCTGCTGTGGTGTACTTACGCAGAGTATTTTTAGCCTTTGTACTATGACGTACATTTAGGGGTTTCCCACCAACCAATGTGTCAATAAATATAAGATGTGATTTCTAATATAGTTAGAATACAAAAAAAAAACACGCTTTATACTATAACGCTCTACGTTGACGTGTAAAAATTGCAGTTTTCAAAACTTCGAAGACTGCTATCTTTCAAATTAATCAATACTCGGCGTTCATAATATCCAATTATCCAATACTCGGCGTTCATAATATCCAACAAACCAATACTCGGCGTTCATAATATCCAATTAACCAATACTCGGCGTTCATAATATCCAATTAACCAATACTCGGCGTTCATAATATCCAATTAACCAATACTCGGCGTTCATTATATCCAATTAACCATTATTCGGCGTTCATAATATCCAATTAACCAATACTCGGCGTTCATAATATCCAATAAACCAATACTTGGCGTTCATAATATCCAATCGTTGTTACCTGCTGTGGTATCCTTTCAAAGAAAAAAAAACATTTTCACAAATTGAAATTTGGTACAAATTTATTTTGTTTTAACCACTATGAATACTTGGTGTCTAACCAGTTTTCGGAGCTGACCGCTCCCTCCTCAGGAAACACTTGTACTAAATTATTATTAAAAAATGAACGAACTTGTGCGATATTATGGTGTGGGTGGTAACGCGGAAGACGAAGTGGAGGGGGAGGAGTAAGGATTACCGCTATGGCGAGCTAGTGGAAACATATTGAGAAGCGGTGAATTATTCAAAATTGTTTGATTATTTATAATCTTATAATATCTGTTCAGAGCCTTCCTAATTACTAGGACTTCCAAATTATCTAATTTTAATCCCTCTTTATGTATATGCAGAATTTTTACATTTGTATCTTTGTTAAAGGTGAAAATATTTAAAATGTGCCAAAAAGTTATAGCAACGTATGAAGAAAAGAAAACAGCCTTTATACTATGGTGTACGTCTGACAGTAGCTGGTTCTAGGTTTATAATGTTAAGGTTTGGCCATACCTCACTCGCTTTAACACAATATATTTCAACTTATTTCAATAGCAATTTCAATAAAGTTATTTTGAATGTGTAATTTCGCTCGTGTACCTATTTGATGAAATTTATTTATAAAGTCTTCCAAATGGCTCGGTAAATTGTAATTCACTTTGGACATTATCAAAATGTTTGCAATTTAGAAGTCAATATTCGGGAGATGGTTTGAATATTCTATAATAATAATATATTGTTGTTGTAGATGAAAATAACTTCAACGTTATGGTGGGTAGTAATTTCAATCAAATCTAATTGCAAATTCCATTGGAAACAACTCTTTACTCCATTAGGTCCTCTGTGTGGGCATATGAGGGCGCATTCTCTAAAGCCTATGGTGTAGTCTATGGTCTGCATATATATATATATATATATATATATATATATATATATATATATACACGTAGGGTTACCATCATTCTTACGAACTAATTCGAGACGTTTTAACAATTACAAATAATAATAAACACTTCCTTGCACCCTTCGCAAGTGGCGAGTTTATTGCCGTATGGCAATTTCTTCCAACTGACCAGTGTTTCCAACCCAGAGAAGCAATATTTGCGTGAGAAATAAATAAATTTCTCTTCTGCTGGGAATCGAATCCAGGACGCCCGCACAGATACCGAACGGCTCACCAATTCACCAAATGCAAGCATATAATATATCTTAGTGTTGCAATCAATTGTTTTATAGAGAGATTTAAACGTCGGGAATATATCGGGGTCACCAATTATAGGGAGATAATTATTTTAGTAATTATATTATTGAGATTATGATTAATTATATTAAAAGAATATTTATTAGAAAAAGTTCAAAAGCAACTGATAATTCATGCAATAAAAGATTGTACTCACTTTGATTTATGTTTATTATAATTGATGTATTACATAGAATTTATTAAATCATTACCATTAACACGTAATTAGAATGTGGAGGAAAGTACGCGATACGTCTAGGCCCAGCGACTGAAGAAATTCCGAATGATGAGAGTAGGAGGGGATCATTGTTTGTACGTTCAGCTTGAGTTGGTAGCCATGACAAGCCAGTAGTGATGTGGGGACATCCTAGGGATGGTCCACCACAGTTTAATTAAAGTAGGTGGTTACTTAAAAATCAATGACAAAAGAGAAAAATATTGATATTTTTTGGGGTGGATTGACTATGTTTGTAATTGTTTTAGCAAAGGCGCAGTTGTATCATATTTACTTCAGCCCTTTTTTATCCAGTAATGGATATGAACTTTTCCCTAAGAACTCAACAGAGCGCATCCAACAGACTCCAGCCATTCATCTTGTATCGTCAAACTATCTTCTTCCAACACTTCTTCTGCCCGTTCTAAGTCTACTTTAATATTTTTTCCAAATTTAATGCCTAATTTTCAAAGAATATCATTATTTCTTCTTCCTCTTGTGCCGCTCCTAACGGAGGTAAGCGACCAGCAGACCGAATTCATTGCGATTCTTTTATCCATATTAGTTGGGCACAATTCAACATTTTTACTCCTCACTAACACAAGGTGATATAGTGGGGAGTTATGATTTCGCAATTTTTAAGGGTATTTTTTTTTGCAGATTATCAACTAGTATCATGCTGAGATTGTATTCTGAAAGTTTCATCACAATGTATCTGTGTGTGTGTGCTATGTGCTATATATGTGCTATGTACGGCGTGTTCATTTTACTTTATCGATTATAGACTAAAGTACTCATTCGATTCTATTCAAATTTTGCAGATATGTATATCTAATACTCGATTAGATCCCATTGGATTTTGAACGATACATGAATAGTGCTTCTCAATTTTTTTAACTGTCAAATATTTCAAAGTGACCCCAAACTCATTTATTTTCAAATTGGTAAAAAGGCACACCACTTATATAAAATGGCATTGAAGAGTTATCAAGTTTTCACAATAAAATATTTAAATTATCAACGCTAAACTCATTTCATGAAAATGCTGAAAATTTTCCATACAAAATTTGAATACTTTATAAAATGGCTTGTTAATGAGGAGTTTAGCATTGGCCACAACGCACTCGTTTTTTTAATATAAAGTGAGTGATTCAAAGGTGATCACACCATATAAGTTTCATTGAATTCTGATGACAGGATTTAAAACAAAAACCAATCAAACTCGTCTATTTCCTAAGGCGACAGTTACACGTAAAATATTTACTGTGATCCATCAATTAAATATTTTTATTGATGGACGTCAGTATTTATTGATGGAATAAAAAATAATAATTAAATCCATAAATAAATATTGACTAAGTGACCTTAAGCTCAGGAAACTCAAAATATGAAATTTTTATTTTCAAATTCGTAAAAAGGCACATCACTTTCATAAAATGGCATTGAAGAGTTATCAAGTTTTCATAATAAAAAAATAAAAAAAAAATAATTTAACTCATTTCATGAAAATGTTGGAAATTTTCTATACAAAATTTGAATACTTTATAGAATGACTTGTTAGTGAGGAGTTTAGCGTTGGCCACAACCCACTCGTTTTCATATGATTTACATTTTGCTTTGATATTGACATAATTTGTTATTGCTAATTTCATTTCATATTGTTTGTAAGGTGTTTAATTTATTTTTGTTTATTTTTATCTGAATCTATATTTTTATCTGTTCCTATATTTTTATCTTTTTCCATATTTCTATCTGTTTCTTTCTTTGGTAAATCTTTGGTAATTGTTGATCTTTATATAATCCGGGATGTTATTGTAAAGACTGGAAGCTAGTGTCGCTGAGCAAGACTGAGGGATTTATTTATTTACTTATTTATTTATTTAGGGACAAATACAGTCTTAAAATACTAAAATGGAATAATACACTATAAAATTAAAATAAACAGACCAATTACATATGTCCACAGATAACATTTCAAACATCATAAATTTAAATATAACTAAGATGTATGTTTGCCTGTGACGGGAAAGGAAAAGGATGGGAAAAAGATTGTGACAGTTAAATTGTTATATTTCTGTTACAAACAACAACTCAAAATGTAAATAAAAGTATACAAAAGATAATATTAGAAAAAACAAAAATAACTAACAAAAAAAAAAATTCAACATACGAGTTCATGCTATGCACTTATAGAGAGAATTTTTGTATGCGTTATTACTAGCGGTGAATATATCAGAATGTGTGATACTGGCTGAGAGGTTGACATTATAGAAGTTACAAGCCCTTTTGATAAACTCATTTTGATTAGAATTAGTGTTACTTCGAGGAACATAAAACAAGTAGTTCAATCTGCCATTTCGCAACGGCGCATGGAAATTAATTTTATTTAATAAATCAGGACAGTCAACTTTTGAATTAATAATTTTAAAGAGAAACATTTGATCCACAACTTCTCTCCTGTGTGCGATTTTTTTCATTCGGAAATGTTTCTCAATTTCATCATAAGAACTGTATATGTTATATGATTTGAAATTTAAGAATTTTAGAAATCGTTTTTGGACTCTTTAATATTTGGGATATGGTTTAAGTAGGTTTATGTACGTATCAGATATTTTGTCGAAAAACGGTACACCATGGTGGAATGAACCGTATATACGGGACGTGTGGCAACCCTGTCTCTGCCCGTAGGCAACAATGTCCTATTAAAATTAACCACCAGCCGAGATACGTTTTGGACCTTTCAGTCTAATGAAGCTATTGAACACTCAACTTAATGAAACACAGTTTCCATAATACTTAGATAACAAATCAATAGAGAACAATCACAGATCAATATAATGTACAACAATAATTACTAGTTGCATGTAACACATGAGATGCAACTGTCGATAGCGATGGTATGTATAGTTGAAGAATAATATGTACCAAACTATTAACCCATAAATACAAATCATTTAATATTTTAAGATATTTGGTTTATAACACATGTACCTAGGTATGAATGTCAAAATAGGACAGTATGAAGGTCAGTCCTTTGATATCCTACCCAGAATATGAAAACAGCATGATGGTATGTATGTATGTTTGGAGATTAGTATCAAACTATTAAGTCTTCTTATATATTGTGTGTAGGCGACTGCCATACAAATTGTAAGCAATGTCGTCACTAAATTCAATTTTTATATTAATTGTTAAAAAAGGATGTGCTAATACAATTTTAATATTTTTTTTATAGAAAATTAAATTATCTAGTTGGGGTGTTTCAGCTTTTTTCAATATTTAAAAAAAAATGGAAATATGGGCAGTTAAACACATAAATTTATCATAAAAAAAATATTTTTCTATGTAAAAATGTTTGAGAAACTCTGATATTTTATGAAAAAAAAATTGAGATTCTGTATTTATCTGTTTGTACCAATTTTTAGCGTACTTTATTTCATGGTTTCTGAGATATATGGAAAAATAAAGAAAAATTCAAAAGTTGATAACCCCTGACTGAAACGAAAATTCAAAATTCGAGTATAAATGTTTTGTAGACCTATTACTGTTTATATAATCTGAAATTTGAGGCTTTGTGAATTCAGCGGATCAAAAGTTATAAGAGGGGGACGGACAGACACACAAAACTCACATAAAATGTTCTACTCCAGATTCTGAGTAAATCTATGTATAGGAACATATATGCTGCGAAACCTCTAAGTTGGTGTTTTTAGCATGCAAAAAGTCAACTACGCCATACAAAATGTTCCTTTGTACACGCATCTTGACTTAATGCTGTCGATTCATTCAGAGATTTGAATTCTCATGAACGAATCGACAGTTGGATAATAAAGTTTTGCAATACAACATCACCGATGAAGTATCAATGAAATATTTTATTATTTTCAAATATTTTTTGCTAACGAGTATTTAAATAACGAGTGATCGTACAAGTATTCAAATTTCGCATGGAAAATATTCAGCATCTTCATGAAATGAGTTTGTTCAATTATTTTTGATGTAAATATATTTTATGAAAACTTGATAATTCTTCAATGTCATTTTATCTAAACTACGTGCCTTTTGACCAATTTGAAAATAAAAATAACAAATTTCCAGTTTCCTGAGCTTGGGGTCACTTTGAAATATTTGACAGTTTTAAAAATTGAGAAGCACTACTCAGATATCTTTCAAAATCTAGCGAGTCTTATCGAGTATTAGATATACAAATTTACAAAGTTTGAAAAGAATCAAAATAAACAAGCCGTACATACCTAGCACACAGCACATAGCCCATAGTACACAGCAAACACACACACACACACACAGATACATTGCGATGAAACTTTCAGAATACAATCTAAACATGATACTAGTTAATAATCTGCAATAAAAAAGCCTTCGAAATTGCGAAATCATAACTCCCCATTATATCAAAAAATAATAATGTTTAATATTTTAATACGTGAAGCAAAAACTTTGGACCCCGAGAAGTTTCAGCTTTGGCATTTTAAGTTTATAAGGAAAACGGCTGCAAAAAGCTAAAATTTATACATAATATGCATTATTCATTTATTTATAATCAGTATATTAATGTGACAAAATATTAAGTATGTAAGGATCCCACTAAAGCGAAGTCTGTATGTGGGAAACATAATCAAAATAGATTAAAAAAAAGTATCAAAGTGCATTAGTCAATCACCAACAGACTCAGATCCACAGTGGTGTGTAGGTAGGAATATTTGAGATCTAGCAAAACATGACGAATTATGAGCCATCCCCAAAAGATCCACAAGAATCAACAACATAGCTACGAATAGCCATTTTTTTACCTATTTCCTGAAGGTATTAGATTTGCTTTTTATTCTAACATTCGATGGTCAAATATTGAATGTTCTTGGTGATACCATTATCCGTCTCCGCATGTGTACTCCACTAAAATATCCACTCGTTCTTGTTCTACTAACAGAAATGTTTGCTTCAAAGTACTCTTGATGTTTATGAATCAATTTTTTGTTCGATAAATAATTTCTTTATCGGTAATATCGTGCTTTCCGAAAACAATTGTTTACGAAATCTTCATGGTTCCTCGTTCATAATTTATATCACCAGTTTCTGCAATATTTCAAGTGATTGAAGTACATATAAATCATACGTTCCTCCCCAAATAAATACATTTAATCAAATAAAAAAGTATGTCACCTCGATCCGCAGATTATTTTCATTCATACTATCCGTAGGTAGGTATTATTGTACTCTTTGATTCATACGGCAAATAATGTCAAACAGAGTTGTTTTCATATGACAAACCAATTCAAACACAGAACACGCTAAAAAAAATACATAGTTAACACCTGTGAAACAATGAAATTTGTTTGACATACATAAAGGGAAAATTTGAATGTATCATGATGGTTCGCAAAGCTTTCTGAATACAAGTATAGATATGGTTTGTTATATAGGTTTTGGCTGGTGTGCCTACTATATATGTTGGTATTTGTGACTGGGAAAGCGTCACTCCGTTATATGTGTTCATTACCAACACACTACATCCCCAATTAAACACAATTCAACCCCATAACATACCCCACAGATTGGGAATACCTACCTATTAACTAAGGGGTGAGTAACTATGTACATACGTTACGCCATATACAGTATTAGGGGTTATGTAGAATATCACAAATCACTTTTGGAACAGTAGACCTCTTCCAAAAGAAAAAAAAGTTTAAATATCTAGGGTCCATAATAACGCCAGATTATGATGTGGAAGTAAATGTGACGGACCGCGTAAATACAGATTGCATATAGTGGAAAGCATTGACAAGAGTATTGTGCGACCCGAAGATGCCTAGAAAGACCAAAGGAAAAGTATACAAAACGGCTGTTCGCCCGGCTATGCTCTACGGCTCGGAGTGATGGACAACGAAGAAAAAGCACGTACATAAACTGCATAGAACCGAAATGAAAATGCTAAGATGGTCCGTGGGTGTCACTATAATGGACAAAATTAGAAACGAATATATTCGTGGTAGCTTTGGGGTCGCGCCCATCCCGGAGAAAATGAAAGAAACCAGACTGCGATGGTATGGTCATGTGAATAGAAGGGGAGGCGATCACGTGGTCAGGGTGGCCCTAAATATTCCCACACCAGCCAGAGCTAGAGGCTCTCCACAGGCCACCTGGTGGACGAGTACACCGTGAGATGACACAGGACAGAAAGACGTGGAGACTGCTCACCAGGAGGGCCGACTCATACATACATACATACCATCACGCCATGTCCCTTGCGGGGTAGGCAGAGAGAACCGAACGCTACATTTTTCTATCCTGGCACGCATCCCTCGCTTCGTCCACATTCATGCATCGTCTCATACATGCTCGTCTATTGCTCACACTTCTAACATTTCCGTCTTTCAAAATTTCGTTCACATGGTCGTGCCATCCCTTTCTTGGGCGTCCCCGACCTCTCATTCCATTCCTTTCCGCTCTGTATATTTTCTTCGTCAGGCGCTCCTCATTCATTCTCCCCATGTGGAACGATCTTCCGAATTCTGTGTTTCCATCTTCGTACAACCCGGGTCTTTTTAAAATCCGAATTAATAAACTCTTTTCTAGATTTCAAACCCCTCCCAACGCTACGTAGTGCGCTTCTTCGGAAGAGTAAAATGGACCCAAATCCTAATAGCTGGCGTCCCTTACGTAGACATGTTAAAAAAAAAATGTGACCAAACCATCTCAATGTGTTCACTTTCATTCTAGTAATGACATCTTTCTTCATCTTACATTCTTTCCTTATGTCCTCATTTCTTACCCGGTCATACATCGTTCTATTACAAATCCTTCTTAACGATCTCATTTCAACTGCATTTATTCTACTTTCATGCGTCTTCGCCATGTCCAGGTTTCACTTGCATACGTCAAGGCGTATGCAAGTGATGCAAGTGAAACCTGGACATGAACTGGGAAGAGAACCAGCCAAATAAGAAGAAGATATAGAAAATCACAATACTTTAGCCATATAATGAGAGGAAAAAAGCACCAACACTTATACAAGGGAGAAGAGGACTAAGAAGACGAAGAGTTTCATGGCTCCGTAACCTGTGGCAGTCATTCATCATGGTCGGAAAAGCGCTTGATATAAGACCGAGAAGCAGATCGCCGATGCATTTTTCCGACCAAATAAGGTGGTGGCAGAGGGGTTAGCGCGCTTGGTTAGTCATCCAGTGGTCGCCAGTTCGAATCCTGCCACGACCGATTTGGTTCACCTATAGCACAAGCATTTATGCTTAATTAAGGGAATGTATGAGGATGTATATATACTTGTTTCAAGGGCATATTCATTCTTTAAAAAAAATACCCGGAGAGCAATGGTCCGCAGTAGGATACATGATGGCCACGACCCTCAGCATCGAAGACGACGACTAGTAAATAAGGAAGACCCCAAAGTTATTCCTGAAGTCAACTATTTTTCCCCTCTCCATGCACTCTACACCCCTTTTTGAGAATTCCTGTACTGCACTAAATAGATTTGTTTATCAATCGACAATTCTTGATACTGAGGGGATAGAGGTTACCAATGAAAGTATTAGGATCTTGAATAAAACTCTCGGACACCGGGGATCGAACCCGTTGTTCGAGAGAGTATTCGTATGTCCTGGATGGCCAAACCTCTCCCTTTTACTTACGTGCTGCTGAGAGCAAACACACAAGAATCAATATTATAATTACGAAATTCAATATAGTAAGGAAAATAAATACGCCAGGTCTTGGTACTTACATTTATTGAAGCACAAACGAAATTAATAATTAAAACACTTAAATAAAGATTTACGACTAATTAACGAAACAATAATGTTGCAATGAATTCGCAGAGCTAAAATTGTAATAACGGTATGAGACCGGTAACGTGACGATCGGGAACAGAGTGGTACCCGCGCATTGGTCATTGGTCATTACTGTACATCAGAGTACCGAGTCTAGGACTCCTTGCTCCTTCATCTGACGTTACTTGACTGGGTGGTTTGGAGATTTTAGTACTGAAGATGGATGGGTTTTAGGTTGGAGGGATGATTTTATATTTTATATGAAGTTGGTGGGGTTGTCGAGTTGGATTCTATGTATTGAAGGTTGGTGGGGCAGTTTTTCGGATCGCTATTATGGTGGGGGTTCAGGTGGGGGTGGTCTCTTGAGGACAGTTTTGGGTCTTTTGTGCTTATGGAAGTCGTTTTCATCATATGTGGCTAGACTGTTGATGGAGGCGTTCTTATGCGAAGGGATCTTCGCATAAAAACGCTTCGAAAGGGAGATTATGAAGTCTTGGATTGTGGGTACTTTTGCATCCTCGTGTAGTTGGGAGGTTCTCACCCATCTTGGAGCGCTTAGAGCTAAACGGATGGCCTTGTTTTGGGAGATTTGCAACTTATCTATGTGGGTCTTTGCTGCGTTTCCCCATATGGGGCATGCGTATGTCATTATGGGGCGTATGACACTTTTATAGATAAGAAGCTTATTTCTGTTGTTCAACTTGCTCTTTTTGTTGAGTAATGGGAACAGGGCTCCCATTACTTTTGTGGCAGCTGTTCTTTTGTTTTCGATATGCGATCTCCAAGTGAGCTTTTTGTCAAGGGTGAGGCCTAGGTATTTTACCTCGTTTTTCCACGGGATGTTTTCCCCGAACATGGTGAGGTTGTTTGGGAGTTTGGTACGTTTTTTTGAGAAGAGCACAGCGACGCTTTTGGAGGGGTTGATGATGATGCGCCATTTGACGCACCATTGTTCCAGGAGTGTTGCCATCTCCTGGACTCTAGCTCTTGCTAGTACTGGGGATCGCGAACTGGATAGGATGCCTGTGTCATCGGCGAAGTTTGCTAGGTGGACGTTCCAAGAGGTGGGTTTGGGGAGGTCGCTGGCGTAGATAATGTAGAGCATAGGTGAGATAATGGATCCCTGGGGGACTCCTGCCCTGATATGACGTTCTGTGGAGGAGATGCCTTGGAGTTTGATACGGAAGGTTCTTCCTTTGAGGAAGGAGGAGATGAGGAGTGTCATCGCGGTGGGTATCCCGAAATCGGACATTTTGTGGAGGATGCCCTCGTGCCATACCTTGTCGAAGGCTTTGCTTACGTCCAAGGATAGCATGACTGTGTGGGAGTTTTCGTTAAAACCCCTCGTGATGATCTCCACAACTCGAAGAAGTTGGTGGTCGGTGGCGTGGGCCTCGCGGAAGCCATGTTGGTGGTCGGGTATGATATTGTTTTCCTCTACCGCCGGCTTTAGGCGGTTTAGGATCACTCTTTCGAGTATTTTCCCAGGGCAGGGAAGAAGGCTGATGGGTCGGTGGTTTTCTGGATTTTGGTGGTCCTTTCCGGGTTTGGGGATTAGAATTACGTCGGCCTTTTTCCAGGCGGACGGGAAGTGGGAGAGTGTAAGGGCTGCGTTGCAGAGAGAAGTGAGAGCATTTATGCCTTTCGGAGTGAGATTCTGGAGGACTTTGTTTCGGATCTGGTCAGGACCTGGAGCTTTACGTTTTTTGAGATTCTTTATTATTGAACTGATTTCTTGGG
The DNA here is from genome assembly GCA_963576475.1 of Molanna angustata. Taxonomy (NCBI): domain Eukaryota; kingdom Metazoa; phylum Arthropoda; class Insecta; order Trichoptera; family Molannidae; genus Molanna; species Molanna angustata. Next base: position 104,844 of record CAUYVO010000021.1, read on the forward strand.
GGGTGGTGGGGGGTAGGGGCTCGTGATCGGTCGAGTTCAGTGTCGAGGAGACATGGTTTTCGACGTGGGTGATATGCTGCGGAATGTACCCTCGCCCGTGCGCGTTTATATACCGCTCGCCGCGTCACCGGCTCATCGTAGGGATGGTCGTGGCCCAAAACGCCAGACTGCCACAATACAAATCTTTATATGATATTATAAAATAAAAAAAATGGGTAATAAAAAATAATACTGACGATATATGTTGCTTGCATGAAACGCGTCAATAATCAATTACATCCAATAGAACTATGAGAAAGTACATAGCTTTAAAAAATACTTGATATGATGTCCTATTATTATTTATTTATTTAAACACTTTATTGTATATTACTTAATAGCTAGTACAAATGGCCGTATATTGTGTACTGTAGTCTACATTTACTTGTTTTTTTTTTTCATTGTTTTTAATATCATTATTCTCTACTGTACTGTTGGATATCCAAAATAAATAAAAATAAAAATATTTATCGTCTCACAGATCCAGACTAAAAACACAGATATCTAACTAACATTAACAGATACATAATAACGTATGAAAGCAGAATGAACTCTTGAGTCAAATCAAAGTGTTTTGAGTCAAATCAAAGTGTTGGTATCTGCTACTTTTGATAACAGATATTGTTTAAATAACACACACGCGTTTACTTTATAAACAGTTTATTATTGAATACAAAAATAAGATATGTAAGAATCATCATTCGTCCTTTTCCTCATGACTGAGGATAGCGGCTGCAGTCCGTCGCCACACGTCAATCTGTTTTTGGCTGAACGCAGAGCACCAGTCACCGAAGACCCCATTGTGGACTTAACCAAATCGCTCCATCTGGTCGGTGAGCGACCACGAGATCTCCGTCCTTCTACGCTGCCCATCACAACAAGATTCTCGAGGCAGTCTGGTTCCCTTCTGGCAATGTGTCCAAAGAATTGAAGGATACGTCTGTATTATATCGTGCACTCTCGGGTCCCAGTAAATTTTACGGCGGATATTATAGTCGGACAGCCTTAATTTTTAGTACAGTAGATGCAGTGTTATTTTGCCTATCATATATGTAATTATTAAGTATTTCTATAAATCGATATGTGGACAAAAGCAGTTTTATATAGTTTATTACAAAGTGTTAATGTGTGTGACTAAGTGAGTTTGTCAACAGACCTGTGTACCTGCCCCTTGCAGCTGGGCTTAACGGCCCACAGACGGTGACCACATGTTGGACGCAGCCCGACCGACCGACATTCATCGATATTCTTTGTAATGGTGGTTTTTGTTTGTGAGTGCGACTGACCCCAGAAAAAAGACGGTCAATTAGTATGACAGTATGGGTGGGAACAATATGCTATGATACGATGCCATTTTTGAAATAATTAGAAGATAAATCAGTGGACAAGGAAAAGACCAATTTTTACACGATCGGCTGGAAAAAGGAATACCTACATTACTAAAAACATACCGCAGTAGATGAACGGGAGTGACTGTGCAATGGTTTCCTGAAAAGTACCCGTAAATTATCCTGTCTCGGGTTGCCCGATAGATAACCTTCTCTCAAAGTGACATGCCCTGCTTAAGACAAAAAATGACTCTGTTCAGGTAAAAGTGCTACGCAGTGAAGTGGGGAAGCGGAGCAATGTGTGAAAGAGGAAGTACATAGAGAGGTGTAAACAGTGAAAAGACACGTGCGTACCAGAAGTAGTAAATTTGTAGTAGGTACATATAATAAGTGAAATAGTGAGTAAGATATAGTTAATAAGTGTAATAGTTAATTATATTAAGTGATCTATTAAACTAAGAATAAGAAATAACTAGTTGTATAAGTTACTTGGTAAGATAATATAAATGTAAGCGGTGAGAAAAGACAAAAAGTTGGGACTTTAATAGTGTAATTATATGTAAATAAGTGTTCTGTAATTGTTAAAATAATCTAAGGAAAAAATGTGTGTGTTATATCAGATGACGTATATGAAAGTGTGATGAATGGATAGCTGAATCAAGAAAAACCCCCTGGGCTCTGCCGCGAGAACATCGATGAAGCCCGCCACTCGTCATGTTACGGTCCAGGGGGTAGGCGAAAAGAGGAGAGCCGAGTGCAGATTGGGAGTCTGGAATATAAGAGGAGGAATGGATAAAAAGATGAATGAATTGTGCGACGTAATAAAAGGTAAAGAAATAGATGTATTGTGTGTAAGTGAGACAAAAAAGAAAGGTAGAGGGATGAACGTTAGGAATGATGGTATTATAGAACTATGGTCGGGAGTGAAGAGTGACGAATTTGCATGCAAAGGAGTTGGTGTGATTCTAGCGAAACGAATGGGGAAATGTATGAAAGAGTACAAGCTAAAAAACTCTAGACTCATGTGGGTAAGGCTGAAGATCGGAATTACAAGCGTATTCCTAATAATAGGATATGCGCCTGGAAACTCCGATAGTGAGAGTGAAAAGGATGATTTCTGGAACAGTGTGATCGAAATAATGAACGAGAGGAAGGATAATGAAAGAGTGATTCTGGCTGGAGATCTAAATGGATGGGTGGGTGTCCGTAGGAAAGATTTCGAGTCTGTCCTCGGCCCCCACGGCGATATTAGAGTGAATGACAATGGTAAAAGACTATTGGAAGTATGCACGGAAGGGAATCTGTTTGTGGCGAACTCAGTATTCAGCCACAAAAGAATTCACCAGTATACATGGGAAAGAGGGAATGAAAGGTCGATAATTGACTATGTATGTGTTGACGCCGCACTAAGGAAAGCGACAGTGGATACTAGAGTGTATAGGGGCGCGGAACTGGAGACAGACCACTACTTGTTAATATCAAGAATTGATTTGTTCACCGGGTGGCGCTCTAAAACACACCGAAGTGATCCACCGATGCGAACCAAGGTAGAAAGGCTGCAAGACGAGAGTGTAAGAAATCAGTATGCAAAAGAGACCGGAAACGAACTCTTTAAAGCAATACACAGTAGAAGAAATATTGAGGAAGCATGGACGATGCTGAAAGAGACCGTGTGTAAGACATCGAAGAAGATCTGTGGTATTGCTAAAAGAGGTGGAAAGAAAGGCGATCCTTGGTGGAATGAGAGTGTTAAGATAGTTGTAGGTGAAAAGAAGAAAGCATGGATGGCATTATTAGCCGCGAAAGGATCGAATAATGAAGAAAGAGCAAAAGAGAATTATAAAGTATGCAAGAAAGTAGTCAAAGATACAGTAAAAAGGGAAAAAGATGGTATACAAGAGAAAGAAACCCTGAAAATAGCCAACGACTTTCCTGGAAACATGAAAATGTTCTGGAAAGGCGTAGCGAAAAGAAAAAATGGAACTGTGAAAGCTTCGAAAGGAATAAATGATAAAGATGGAAAAATAATTATGGACGAAGATGGCGTGAAAGAGCGATGGAAAGAATATTTCGAGGAACTGTATGATAGCGGAGTAAGAGGGGACGTGAGTCAGAGAGCATGGCAAGTAAGTGAAGATGATAAGGATGAAATAACGCAAGAAGAAGTGTTTGAAGCAGTAAAACACACGAAAGCGGGGAAAGCTGCCGGGTATGACAGTGTATCAGCTGAACTTATAAAATATGGCGGCGAACAGACGTTGGAGTGGTGTCTCTCTCTTTTTAACAAATGTTGGGAAGAAGGACACACTCCCTCAGACAGGGGAAATGCAGTCGTGGTACCTCTGTATAAAGGTAAAGGATCGAAGCTCGACTGAAAAAACTATAGAGCCATAAGTTTGCTAAGCTCAGTTGGTAAGATGTATGCAAGGATCCTGGATCAAAGAGTACGAAAGGTTACAAAGAACAAGATTTGGGATGCTCAAGGGGCTTTTGTTGGCGGCAGAGGATGTATAGACCAAATTTTTTCTTTACGTATGGTCACAGAAAAGGTTTTGGGTAAAAACCAAAAACTTTTCTGCGCCTTTATAGACCTTGAAAAGGCCTATGATAAAGTTGTAAGAGAGAAACTATGGAATATACTATCGATGTACGGAGTGAAGAGTAAGCTGATACGTGCAATCGCGTCATTATATGAGAACAGCAAAGCATGTGTTCGTGTTAACGACACAACAACAACTTGGTTCTCTATAAATAATGGCGTTAGACAGGGGTGCGTGTTGTCCCCTTGGCTCTTTAATCTCTACATTGATTTCTGCATAAGAGCCCTTAAGTATGAAAGTAAGGGTCTGAAACTGTGTACTGTAACAGTACGTTATCTGATGTATGCAGAAGACAAAGTATTGTTAGCAGAAAGCATGGAAGAGTTACAGTATCTTGTAAGTATGGTATATGAAGGATGCATAGAAAACGGACTTAAAATGAATGCCAGCAAATCAAAGGTAATGGTCTTTGAAAAGAGTGAAAGCAGAACAGTGTGTCAAATAAAAGTAGAGAATGAATGGCTTGAACAAGTCGACGAGTATGTCTATCTGGGTAGTATGTTCCAACGGAATGGACGGCCTGATAAGGATATTGAATGAAGAGTTATGGCAGGAAACAGAGTGAATGGAGCACTTAGACCAGTTATGAATGATCGCAACATATCAAGAGACGCTAAAGTTGCCATTCATAACGCAATCGTAGTGCCAACCCTGACGTATGCAAGTGAGACCTGGACATGGCAGAAGTCGCACGAAAGCAGAATAAATGCAGTTGAAATGAGATCGCTTAGAAGAATTTGTAACAGAACGATGTATGATAGAGTTCGGAATGAAGATACAAGGAAAGAATGTAAGATAAAGAAAGATGTAATTAACAGAATGAAAGTTAACACATTGAGATGGTTTGGCCACTTGGGGAGAATGAACGAAGAACGCCTGACGAAGAAAATATACAAAGCTGACAGGAACGGAATAAGGGGTCGCCGACGCCCAAGAAAAGGATGGCACGACCATACGATATTTTGAAAGATGAAAATGTAAGAAGCATGAACAACAGACGAATATGTATAAGACGATGTATGAATGTTGATGAGGCGATGAATGTGTGTCAAGATAGGAAAATGTGGCGTTCGGTTCTCTCTGCCTACCTCGTGAGGGACATGGCGTGATGGTATGTATGTATATATGTTCTTCTGGCTGTCCATGGGATGCGCAACCTCTTTCGCTCTGACTCCCTAAGTGTCCATGTTTCCACACCATACAGGAACATCGGGAATATCAGAGCCCTGATGAGTCTAACCTTCGTGTTTTTCGTGATGGTCCTGTCCTTCCACACTCTTGTGAGCTTTCTCAGTGTTCCCTTTGCCATGGCGATGCGTCTTTTCACTTCCGCTTCACAACCACCGGTGTCACATACAAGAGTGAAGTACAAATAATAGTAGGTATATAAAAGAACCACAACGTGAGAGCACTATATCAGTGATCAATACCCGATCAATCAGCCCCTGGCCTTACCCCAGACATTCCTTTATATCGATTCCCCTACTCCCGAAGATTGCCGATCTACTGTTCGTTAAATCTCGTAAACTGCTATACAGATTGCATGTTGAAAGGCGCAATATCAATATATTATTACAGATAGAATAAAAAATGAGGATATTTGACGAGAGCGTACATATGATTGAAAGAGATATCGTCATTAAGATGAAAATAAATTCCCTATGATTACATAGAAAGAATGATTAATATAATGAAGAGCGTGTACGAGACGACACATGGACGTAAATGAATGAATGAATGAGAAATGTATGCCAAGATAGAGGAGTCTGGTGTTCAGTTCTCTATGTTTACCCCAAATAGGGAAATGGTGTAATGGTGTGACTGAAATTTGGTATGTTTTGTATGTGCGCGTATTTGCCCTTAACCTCAGGGTGTGGCGTAAATCCATAGGTCAAATTTGGATTCACCTCAATATCTCACACCATCCATTCATTCAATACAGAACCCTACACCACACTACCAGCCCTAATTGCAATTTTGTCAGTAGATTAAACACTGAATATTACCACAGCTTTTTTTCTCTTGCGTATTGGTTAAATGTAGAGCTCGACAAGTAAGAACGCGGTTGTCGTATTTCTTTTTCTGTATTCAATAGGAACAGTACTGCCTCGAATTACGCACTGGTTTGCTGCCTTAATTCACTTTATTCAAGGAACGCGCCCACCAATTTTATTCTACAAGTTTTGCAGCGTAAATTGTCTTTCCAAACACGGGTTCAAGTCGAGATAAAGCAGTCAAATTGACCCTATTTATACTTAATGATGAAAAAAATACATACATACCATCACGCCATATCCCTTACGGGGTAAGCAGAGAGAACCGAGCGCCATACTCCTCTATTACTCGCTTCCTTTACATCTATTCATCGTCTCATACATGCTCGTCGATTATTCAAGCTTCTTATATTTCCTTCTTTCAAAATATCATTCACGTGGTCATGCCATCCCTTTCTGGGGCGACCCCTGCTATTCACTCCATCTCTTACACCCCATGTATATTTTTTGGTCAGTCGTTCATCAGTCATTCTTTCAATATGTCCAAACCACCTCAAGGAATTCACTTATAACACTCTTCTTCATCTTGCATTCCCTCCTTATGTCCTCATTTTTTTATTTTATCATAAATTGTTCTATTACATACTCTTCTTAGTGATCTCATTTCATTTCAGGAAAAAAATTGAAATATATATAAAAATAATAAAAAAAATGATTAAAAATTTGTAGAGCTGTGTATTTAGATTTCAGACCAAACTGGTTTTGTTCTAGTTCAAATTGGTTCATCCTACGCGTGTCATGATATACTAGTCAAATCAACCTACTTAGGGCCAATCTTATAAACGTCCGTTAGTAAGATTTTAGACCAAATAAAGCGAAATTTGATACAAATGCTCTATTTTTCGTTTTATAACAATCCGTTAGTTAAATTTTAGTAAAATTTTACCGATAGCATTTACCGACGGTCGGACCACCGATTAAGCGTTCGTTAACGATAAGTTATGGAAAGATTGAGTTTTACCACACTTGTTTTTTATGCTGCGGTACATTTTTAATATTACGAATATTTTGAAATATACTGTTTTATATTTTTTGGATTTTTATATTGAATTGATTTTTTTTCGGTAAAAAATGTCGTCCGATAGTGATTTTGAATAACAAAAATGAATTTGATCACAAGTTTGTGTTTGACCAAATATTTTATTATTTCAACATGACATTGATGACACTGAATTTCGATTTATTTTAATTAAATATTTTTTTTTATTTAAAAAAAAAGAATGAATAAATAATTGTAACAAATACCTACATATGCATTAATTTTTTAAATTTCATTTTAATGCCGTAATAATCTATTGAAAATCCATTGTAGTCTAATTAGACTGTAACTGTCAAATAAACGGACAGTTAAAATAGTTTTATAATACCGCCGATAGTAATATCTACTTAGGAACATCCATCCGTTAGTAAATCGTAAACATACTTACGAATATTTGGTCTTTCGTTTATAAGTAAGGTTTGTATGTAGATTTTTAAATATATAATGCGACTAGCTCGCGCGAGTTGCCATAATGACCAAGCTTTAGGTAATTATGAACACAGTTATATCATCGTGCTCGGTTTATGTCTAACACTACTGGGCTTATAGTAATACTGATCTTATAGTTGTCTCGTATATTGTAGAGAACGGCTCTTATACTCACCTCATACTTCCTTTACAAGTTGAAGTTAATTTTTAAACAGTATCTTATAGAATCAGAATTCTATTAACTACCGCATCTTTTAAATTTTATACCAAATCTAATAATTTTATCAGAGAGATTTCTTTCTCTTATATTAAAGTGAAAGAAATCGTTTCTGTTCTTTGATGACACAAAAGTATCTGCAACTTCAAAGGAATCGTTAGAAGATAACTTCAACCAACCCAATATTCCATATAATGGAATATTCTTACTTATTTTCACTTATACCAGTAAGCGATGCTATTATTAGATAGTCCTTTTTACTCTACACACTATGGAACAGTGGAGAGTCATGATTTCACAATTTTTAAGCGTATTTTATTTCATCAATTTCTCAACGGGTATCATATAGAGAGTGCACACTGTGAGTTTCGTCGTGACGTGTTTGTATATATGGCGAACGGCGTACAGCGTACGGAATTATTTTTTTTTGTGTCCTCTCTACAGCCCAAACTATAGGTCCGATCGAATTCATATTAACATCATATGTGTAAAGTGCATAGACCTAGAGCTGATTAGTTTTCCATAGATATCCGTTAATTTCTTCTCTATGATTTCATCTGTCCAATTTTTCAAAATGCTCTCACGGTCTGGAAAATCGAGTTTTTTGTATACCGTTTGAAATGTCGATACAAAAAAAATATACTCATCAAAAATGCATTCAAAAATTGACAAAATTTTGAGAAAAAAATCTTTGGTTTGCCATATCAATGTGAAATAAATTTCATATTTGTAAGAAAAATGTATATAACAGGAGTAAAATAGCTTCTGTAAGGGAAAATTGAGTGATCAACTTCATATTGATATTGTATGTGTCTCTATAGACAAGTGTATTTTTTACTGCACGTCCACTTCTATCTTCCTCAAGGGGTAGGCAGTGAGAACCGAACACCGCATTCTTCTATCTTGACACATACATCGCCTCATCAACATTGATACACTGTCTCATACATGCTCATCTTGCTAGTAATGCAATTTTACTTAAAATTTCTCAACAGGTATCACGTAGAAATTACATACTATGAGTCTCGTGACAATGTTTTTGTGTGTATGGTGTATTGTGAAAATTTTGTCCTCTGGGAATCTTATATTTGTTTAAGAATCTAATAGAAATGTACTTTATAAAAAGAGATTAGAGATTGTCAACATTTCAATAAGAAAAAATGAACGCTTACTATGATGTGGAGAGTTTAGTGTTGGCCACAACTCACTCGTTTTATATCTACTACGGAATACTCTTGATAATCACGTCATCCATTTACAGACACATCGGATGGTGGATAGTAAAAAATAATATCATACTTAAAACGATAACTGATGTGCTAAAATAGCAATTTTCAATACTTTAAAACCTATTGTCTCCGAAAGCCACCATTACTCGGGGTCCATCTTATTCAATCGGTGTAATATGGTGTGTTATCCTTTCACAGAAATAAACACTGCCTCAATAGTTTGACGTAAATATTGCAGCCTCTGAATCTTGATCTACATATGAATTTATTAACTTAATACATAATTAACAACTTATTACACATATTTTGATCATTTTCTGTAGAACCCGCATAGCCAAAAAGGAAATTATAGAAGGGTGTTCGTGTTTCATAATTTATAGTATTAAACCTCAATTGTGACGATATATGTATGTCTTAAGAATGTCAAATTTTAACACATTCTTTGGCTTCTGTTTAATATTTTGAACAATCTTAATACTCCATCTTATCTGACCGAAAGATTTCAACCTCTGGCCTCTCATGGATTCCCGCTTTAATCTATAGAAGAGAGAACCCTCGCCATCCCATCACATGCCACGGCTTTCTTTTCATCATCCTTTACTGTCCATGCTGCCCGGTTATGGAACAACTTGGCTCTTGATATGAGAACTGCACCAACGTTAGCAACCTTCAAAACCAGATTAAAGCGCGCGCTCCTACTTTCTATTTCTTATCCAACATACATCCCATTTATTTCCCTAATCCTGCAGTTAGTCATATCTCCTCTCCTTTTTTCCCTTCCCTCCCATAACAGGTTTCATCTAAGATTTGTTGAATTATCATTTATGTAAATATTTCTATTCTTCTTACTTTCTTGTGTTTACATATAATATGTTTATAGTTAAATATAGGTTTTCTTTTCTTTTGTACATTTACCATTTTCACTCATAACTGTCACATATGGTTGTCTGGAAGAAATTGCCACTTGGCAATAAGTCCGCCATTTGTATTAGCAAATTAGTATTGTACAATAAAGTGTTTAAAATAAATAAATTTCTATGTATGAAAAATATAATTCAATAACCATATTGCTGTTCGTTCGATATTTTATTTTGAGAAATCTCATTCGAGACAATCATGGGAAGCATTAGCTGATGTATTTACAAATTTTATCAACATGAAATCCAATCATTCTTCGTATTAAATTTTCGTAAGGCCGTTACCGTGCCCCGAAAATGGAAAATTCGATTTTAAATTTATCCCCCCGGCGACACAGGGCGCCGCCATCTTGTCCAGAATATTCCATTTTCAATTTAGATTTGGCGGTATTCCATCACAATGGCGGAATCTCCCTCCACGGACTGGCTGGTAGGAATTTGTGACAATTATTATAATTCCAACCAGGTGAGTTTTATTACAATGCCATCAAACAATCATTTGATTCGATATTCCATTTCGTTGGATTTTAATATTTATTTCTGAAAGAATATTCGTCGTTTTTACCACGCTTATATTAGCTCGATGTGATGTCATTGTGTGGATCAAATCGAATTTTAAATCACTTCCAATAGTATAATGATATTCTGTGTAAACACACGAAGATTGCAGCCTTCATGGCTCAGTAAGCATGGTATCTGTTTCGATTCCCGGTGGAGAGACAGCTTTTACAAACAGCGTTGGGTGGAAATTACACAAAAAATATAGCTTCATTGGTTAGACCTTGAAAATCCACTAACACATTGATATATTTCTAATGTAATCTTCAACTATGGTATTTTGAATACAATTCTAAAATATTAAATATTTTAAACACACCCACACACCTGTTGCTGGCTACCCCATATCGTGGGATATGCCATGATGGTATGTATGAATGTATGTAGGTACGTTAGTCTGACATTCGCTGGATCTTCGTCCGTCTATAAAGATTTTTACTCCTCACTAACACAAGGTGATATAGTGGGGAGTTATGATTTCGCAATTTTTAAGGGTATTTTTTTTTTTGCAGATTATCAACTAGTATCATGCTGAGATTGTATTCTGAAAGTTTCATCACAATGTATCTGTGTGTGTGTGCTATGTGCAGTGTGCTATGTGCAGTGTGCTATGTGCTATGTGCTATGTACGGCGTGTTCATTTTACTTTATCGATTATAGACTAAAGTACTCATTCGATTCTATTCAAATTTTGCAAATTTGTATATCTAATGCTCACTTAGATCCCATTAGATTTTGAACGATATATGAATAGTGCTTCTCAATTTTTTTAACTGTCAAATATTTCAAAGTGACCCCAAGCTCAGGAAACTTAAAATTTGAAATTTTTATTTTCAAATAGGTAAAAAGGCTCCTCACTTTCATAAAATGGCATTAAAGAAATATCAACTTTTCATAATAAAATAAAAAAATAATTAAACAAACTCATTTCATAAAATCGCTGAAAATTTTCCATACAAAATTTGAGTACGGAACATCTTTGACTAGGTATATACCAAAGACCTTATAATAATATATACTGACTAAAGGTTATATATTAACATTATTATTGTGAAATTTGCTCTGTTTATGTTAAATTATTATTTAATTTTACTCTTTTACATCATTTTTCATAATATCTTATATGAATATTAGGAAAATGTTTATTTTATCAGTTTTTTTTAGAAACCGGACGTCATAAGAGTTTATTTTCTAGAAATATACTAGTTACTAATAAATATTTTGTGTTTTTTTACATACATACTATCATGCCTTGTTCATATTGAGGTAGGCAGAGAGAACCGAGCGCCATACTTTCCTATCCTGATATACTTTTCTCGCTTCACTTAATCCAAACATTGCCTCATGCACACTCTCCTACTATCTAAACTTCAGATTCCATTCATGTGATTTAAATGAGTCTTTCTCGACCGACCTCTATCTCTTATTCCGCATCTTTTAGCCATGTATAATTTTTTTGTCAACTGTTCTTCATCTGTTCTTTCTATGTGGCCGATCCACTTAAGGACATATATTATATTTTTATCTTGCATGTGGCGTCCTTTTCCAACATACATTCTGTTCTTGTGCTTACTTTTTTTATTCAATCACACATCGTCTTATTACACATTTGTCTGAGAGACCTCATTTCAACGGCAGTTATTCTACTTGGGAAACTTGATGTTTTACTATGTTGTTTTGAAAAATATATAAAAAGGACATTATTTACATTGAATTACATTCATGTATTCTCAATGTAACATAAAGAAATTAAGTTTATAAAAAAATAACAAAACAAATAATATTCATCAATTACTAATTTCCACTAGCGTCTACAATCCGCATTTACCATTCCGCATTATGTTTCCGGTTGGCTCTCTGATTGGTTGAGGTCTCGTAGTATGGAGTCAAATGAGCTGTGAAATTTTATATTAAATGCAATAAATTAAATAAAAAATGTAAATTTAACTTATAATAATTTATAATTCAATTTATAAAGCAACTCGCTCACGCGAGTCGCTATTATTATTATACACAAACTTACACCTAACCTAATAATGCAGAAAAGAAGAGCTGGGGCTAGACGCTACTCTAATTTCCAATGTAAAGTTTGAATTTAGAACAACTTGTATAGACTTAATATTGATTTTTGAAATCATAATATTGTGTATGTTCATCATGAGTAACAAACTATATTTTTCCAGACCAGCCATAACATGTCATGCATAGAAAACTTTCATATTACTATATAATATAATTTATATTTCACAAAGTATGCTTTTGAAAAATTTCTTTTAGAATTTTTGGTTCATTGTCTTAAAATTATGCACAAAAGCTAAAGAAATATTTCATGGTATTAGTTAAAGCAGCACTTCAGAGATCAAGTGATTTTTTTTTCCTATATTATGTTTAGTATTATATATTAAAAGTTTTCTTTGATTGACCAGACTCTTATTGAGCAGTCTCTCTCGCACCCACACATTTACAGATCTATGTCACTGTGCACTACGAGCTCAGGAGATTAGTCTGTGTATAATAAATCGTTAAATTTTAGTGACTTTAAATATATATATTTGTAAAATAGAAATAGAATAATGTTTATAAAGAAATGCTTTTACTCATAAGCAAAATTTGAATGAAAAACAGCTTTTGTTATACTGAATGAGGGCAATATAGAAATATTATTTTCAATATTTGTCTTGTTTGTAGTAAATCGTTTGTCTAATTTAATTATTATATTTATAAAATTTCTCATACCTAATGTATGTGATTCTTATACATACCATAATGCCATGATCCTCACATGGTAGACAGAGAAAACTGAATGCCATATATCTTGACACACAATCATCGCCTTGTCAACATTCATACATCTTCTTATACATGTTTATCTGTTCTTCACGCTTCTAACCTTTTCGTCTTTCAAAATACCATTCACATGGTCATGCCATCCCTTTCTTGGGCGGCATTGATTTCTCATTTCATTCCTATGCGCATTGTATATTTTCTTCGTCAGGCATTCCTCATTCATTCTCGCCATGTGGCCAATTAATGAATGAAATGAATTCATCATTTTCATTCTATTAATGACATCTATCTTCATCTTAAATTCATTTTAGTGATCTCATTTAAACTGCATTTATTCAGCTTTCATGTGACTTCTGCCATGTCCAGGTTTCACTTGCATACATCAAGGTTGGCACTATTAAGATAGCGTTATCAATGGCAACTTTAGCATCCTTTGATATGTTGCGGTCATTCATAACTGGTCTAAGTGCTCCATTCCCTCTGTTTCTTGCCATAACTCTTCTTTCGATCTCCTTATCAATCCGTCCATTCCGGTATTCCGTTGCTTCCCAAATAGACATATTCGTCTACTTGCTTGAACCATTTGTTCTCTAATTTTATTTGGTACGCTGTTCTGCTTTCACTCTTTTGAAACACCATTTGAACTTCGATTTGCTGGCATCCATTCTCAGTACGTTCTCTTTACATCCTTCATATACTATACTTACTGAATTGTCAACGTTTTGACATTTCTCATATACCTACTAAAATTCAGACAGATAAATTTAAACGAATCGGAATGGGACATATTATGAATATTTCGATTTGTGTGATAGATTTTGTATTTTAATGAATTATTGTGTTGTTTTTCTTGTTAATTGTTGTGTTGTTTAATACGAGTTTTATGTTTTATTTTTACCATATTTTTATAATGGCTAAGAGGCCGTGTATGTGAATATAAATAAATAAATTTCAGACCCTTGCTATCCTCCATAAAAGTTCTGATGCAACATTCAACGTATAGATTGAAGAGCCATGGAGATAGCATGCACCCCATTATTTATAGAGAACTATGTTGTTACTGTGTCGGTGACACAAACACGTGATATTCAGTAGTGGCCAAAAGAATGGAAACTTTTTATTTTGACTACATTTTTCAACTTACTAGGTGATTCATTTTACTTTTTCATTGAAATTTTATTGCATTCTTATTGTTTTTAATGACAAATATTTTCTTTTGTTTATTTCGCAAGAAACAATAAATATTTTTTTAATTGTTTTAACTTTTTTTTACAAAATTAGTTAATCCTTTCTAATTTGTCTCATAATGAGTTGTAAGGAACATATACCTTACTATTTGATGATATGAATCATCATTATTACTCACATTATTTCTGGAAATTTGTTTTTTTGATGTCTGTGATCATTAGAAAGTAATTATTGAGGATATTTGAAATCCTATCTAAGCAAGAGCTATTAGTCTGTCGTTCGTCCTGTACTGTGTCATTTGTAAGTGGTTGGACTGTTTTTCAAATTCTGAGATTATTTTATTCTGAAACTTCTTCTGAAACATGCTTGGAGGCTACTGGTCACCTACAAAATGTAGTAGAGCAGTTACCCTACGAGAAGAGGGATATACATATAAACAAATTGCTGAAAAGTTGGGACACAGAGCGTCCAAGTCTGGAGTTCAAAGGTCTGCGAGAGGTTCAAAGTCTCCAAAAGTTTACACAATGCTGTAAAATCTGGCAGAAACCGGAAGACGTTATTGATAGACGACAGAAGGATAACGAAATTAGCTCTTCAAGACCGTAGATCCACTTCGAGTGATATCCAACACATCCTTGCTGAGAGTGGTATAATTGTAAGCGCTAGGACGATTCGACGACGCCTAGTCAACAATGGATTAAGGGCCAGAAGCCCAAGTAAAAAAGCTTACTTGTATAGTAAACAAAGGGAAAAAAGACTCAATTGGGCAAAAGAACACAAGAATTGGACCTAAGAAGACTGGAAGAATGTAATCTGGAGCGATGAAACAAAAATTTCTATATTTGTATCGGATGGAATAAAGTATGTTAGGAGGAGAACTGGAGAAGACTTGTTACCAGTGTGTACCACCGTCACCATGAAGCACCCTCTCAGCATAATGATATGGGGGTGCATGTCAAGAAGTGGCGTGGGTCGTCTACATATCATTGATGGGACGTTACATGAAAAAAATACAAGGAGACTATCTTGGATCCAAAGTTAAAGCCTTTTATAGCGGATCTGTTTGGAGAAAATAGAGAGACATGCATATTCCAGCAAGACAACGCACCCTGTCATACTGCTAAAAGTGTCTCAAGCTGGTTCGAAGAAAATAATATTATGGTACTTAAGTGGCCTGGTAACAGCCCAGATCTTAATTAGATAGAAAACTTGTGGGCCAGGTTGAAAATCTTTGTATCTTTATACTTTGCTGCTATTGCTTTGTGGCACATTTTAACTAATATAATTAAATAAAATCTCTTATCGAATAAGAGGGCCCTGATTGAAGCTGTAATAAAATCATGATTCAAGGTCATCAATAATGCAGATTTGGAGAAGTTGGTGGACTCAATGCCTCGAAGAATGAAGGCTGTGATAAAAAATAAAGGCTACCCAACTAAATACTAAAGTGATTTATCTTAAACACGTGAATTTTAAATTTTATTGTCATTAACAATTTTCCATAGCTGAGCACAATATTTTTTATATTTTATTCAATGTACAATAATTTTAATAAAATGTGTATTATATCTGAATATTTTATGTATAAATGATAATTCATGCATAACCCACACTATAATAAAGACAAGGCAATAATATTTTTTTAGAAATATTCATTTAGAAATCTAAGAAGGAAGATTTTCTATATAATTTAGTCGAGTAAAAAATAGTTTCCATTTTTTTGGCCACTACTGTATTATATAGGTACAAATTTTTATTTGTTAACCGTTCATCTTAAGTTCATTCTATATGGTCAAACAAAAAAAATATAAACCAAATTTTGAATTAATTGAACTAACATATTTAACAAACCAAATATTTATTTAGAAATAATTGAAATAGCCCACCTAAGTGTTGAAGAATGATAAATTACTGATTTTCAAATAATAAGTACCTGCCAATAAATCTAAAGTTTAAGTTATGGTTTAAGTATTGAATTTAGAATAAAATATGAAATTATGTGAACAAAAAACTGATTTAATAGATAAACATTATTTTTGAAAAATAGTACAATATAATAATTTATAGTACAAGTCATTGAACCAGCCATTGTATGTAGTACAAGTCATTGAACGACTGTTAGTCAAGTAAAGGTTTTTTAAACAACTGCGATCGAGCGCCATTGTTGATTGTTTTGGCAGGGTTGAAATTCATAGTATAATTAGTTGCATGTAACTAGGGAATGCAATCCCGCAGGACGATGTCAATCCAGGTATTTGCGGGACTGAACAATCTTAGTACCGCTGGATCCAGGTATTTGCGGGATCCAGCAGGGTGGACTTAGATATCTTATCAATCGTATAATAAAGACCTAATTAATACCTCGATCTACCAACCTTGTTTTTAGAGTTTTAAATTTATACCTAATCAAACACGTTCTTTGGGACATTTTAAATGGTTTATTAACATACTTACCTCTAGTTAGACATCGGTAAAGTTTGTCATAAATTGGCAAAGAATAAAATGAGACATAAATTTATATTACAAATTAAATTTAAATAATAACGTTCACACGACAAACAATATTTTTGTACAATAAGCATCATAAGTTTAAACATTATTTTGGAAATAGCTTCGTAAAAAAGTTAAAGTATTGTGTCGTCTGATAAACGGCTTCTGATATTGGACACAAGGTAGCCAGTGGCTGAAAAAGCTCGTTCAGATTCCACGCTGGTTGGCACAATAGTCATTTGCGCATTGTAAGTGAATTGAAGGTATGTGCCTTTCCACCGGACTCGAAATAATTCATTTCCTTCTTTATCAAAACCTCAATGTTGCTCATATTGCCAGATCTAGGTTGTTGGGCTGTTGATCTCGAACTCTTCATACTAATCAAAGTAAGTTTGAGTTCGTCTTGAAGTGACATTGGTGCTGCTGCTGCTGCGTATGTCTCCTGATTTGCGAGAGGAGTGTCGTCATCCTAAGGTTCATCAGCGTCAGCAGGAGCAGTGGCTTCTGCGTTGTTACCCATGTCCGTGTACTCTAGCCTTTCGACTATAGTTTTGATTGTCTTGCATATTAAACTTTTTGAAGGTAGACTAAATGTGTCATCAACATTAATAAATTGACTACTGTCTTCTTCGTACTTATATGGATCATGTAAGTATATAATAAAACCGCTGTCAAGTTAGTTCGCCGCTCTGAAATCCGTTTCCTCAACAAATCAACAAAGAGTAACACGTATGAATTACGCTTCTCTGTAATCCCGCCAGTCCAGCGGGATCCCGCAAAATTTTCGACCGAGATTAGTCCCGCAAAATGTCTGCGGGATCTCGGTATTTCGGGATCCCGTTTGGGATTGCATTCCCTACATGTAACACATTACATCCAACTGTTGATAGTATGTGTATAGTAAAAGAATACGTAAAAATCCATGTATTTTATAAATAAAAATAAATAAACGTACCAAACTATGAACCCTAGCATCTAAATTATTGAATATTTTTAAGATATTTTGTTTTTTATATAAAAAATGTATGTCAGGCAAGACTTGTGTGAAGGTCAGTAGGTACTTTTTCCTCTCTCGAATATGTAAACAGCTTGATGGTATGTATGTATGGAGATTAAGTATCAAACTACTGAGATTCCCCGTAAGAAAAGTTCAAGATGCACTGCGATAGTGTATATGTTTTTATAGAAAATTAAATTATCTAGTTGGTTTTTCTGCGTTTTTCAATATTTAAGAAAAATAGGAAATAAAGTCAGTAAAAAACACACAAATTATTATAAAAAATATACATAAATATATGTTTTTAATTTGATGCCAAAAAGAATAGTGTTTGTAATCATTTTTATTGACTCACAAACAGCGAAGTGTATAATTTTATTTTAATATTATATTTATTACGCTGCAGTTTATCAATGTTGGAGATAGTTTTTTCAAGTCAAGTTTGTTCAAAATGCAGAAAAATATCAAAAAACATTAGGTTTCCGTTGATTTAATTCACGTATAAAACTTTTTTAACGCACGTGATATTTATCTTAACTAACATGTAACTTCATCATGTATTAGGGTGTTTTAATAAATCATATTATATTCAATTACTAGATTCAGTGTTTTATGTTCTCTTAATTTCTCCCAAATGTAAAACAAAATGTTTAATTTTGTTTTATAAAAGTCTGTACTTAACATCTATAAAACATATTGTCATATAAAAGGAATATAACAGGTTCATCGACAACTACATATTATGTTTTATAAAAGTTTTTGTTTTTCATTTATAAAACCAACTGTTGATAATAGGTATATAAACGTCACACTAATAATTTTATGTCGTATTGAAGTCATCCATAATACCACTATACAATCGTCTATTAAAGTTTTTTCTAAAACGTTTATAGGCCAATAAGTTGTTTAGATGTTATAATAATACCCTTTTTATGACGATATTGTCTTTTTAAAAATCTTTATACAACTGAAATGTTTTTACGACTTACAGATTTGTTAAGTTAACGTTTCGATTAAGACCATTATGTGATCCTTGTATAATTACGTTGCAAAAACGTTTATTGGACGTTGCAATTAGACTATTTAGTTAGAGGACTTAACCGTCAGATGTACAACGTCTATACGACTAACAGAGTTAGTTAATAACCACTATAAAACTCCTATACGACTAAAAGTCATAGGTATAACTCTTATTTATACGACTTGTTTGCTAGTTGGATTGTCTCTGGGGGAAACATAAAATTAAAATAGTCGCATCATTTCTATCTTCGGCCTTCGTGGCTCA
>CAUYVO010000022.1:0-24592 GCA_963576475.1 Molanna angustata
AAAAAATCTTGCACTTTTATTTGGTCAAAGATACCCTCAATTTTTCTGAGGTATATGTAGCACTACAATGTGCATCTGACGCAAAAATAAAATTTATAAAAAATAAACCGCAACATTGTGTTCAAGCGGATTAACGGAAAATTTTGATGTCAAATATAATATTAAAAAAAATCTAGCACTTTTATTTGGTCAAAGATACCCTCAATTTTTCTGGAGTGTATGTAGCACTACAATGTGCATCTGACGCAAAAATAAAACTTATAAAAAATAAACCGCAACATTGTGTGCAAGCCGATTAACCGCATATTTTGTAGAATAATGTAATATTAAAAAAAAAATCCTGCACTTTTATTTGGCCAAAGATACCCTCAATTTTTCTGACGTGTATGTAGCACTACAATGTGCATCTGACGCAAAAATAAAAATTATAAAAAATAAACCGCAACATTGTGTTCAAGCGGATTAACGGAAAATTTTGATGTCATATATAATATTAAAAAAAAATCTAGCACTTTTATTTGGTCAAAGATACCCTCAATTTTTCTGACGTGTATGTAGCACTACAATCTGCATCTGACGCTAAAATAAAAATCATAAAAAATAAACCGCAACATTGTGTTAAAGCGGATTAACGGAAAATTTTGATGTCAAATATAATATTAAAAAAAATCTAGCACTTTTATTTGGTCTAAGATACCCTCAATTTTTCTGACGTGTATGTAGCACTACAATCTGCATCCGACGCAAAAATAAAAATCATAAAAAATAAACCGCAACATTGTGTTCAATGCGCACTGGTAAAGGCAACCACTTCGAGGTGCAAACATTCTACCCTTTTAAACTATCTATTTGAAGTTTGTTTGTTTTTAAAAAAAAAATGACATTATTGCTCTTGTCAATGTATTGAATCGTTATTACAAGTATTCTCAGCATAAGCATTTTTTCTTTTTGTAAAAGAAAAAAACAGTATATAATTATCGCCAAATATCTTCAAATATCTTCCTTTCTGTTAAAAAGTCCAGTTATTTGGCGATACCTGTACTATTCAAACTATTTATATATCTTTTATTGAAAAAATATATAAAATATCTCATGTGATTCCCGGAAAGTTCGTCATTGCGGACTAAGTGTGGAGCAGACATTAAATCAACCCTTATGCCGGATTTATACGTTGGTATAGGCGCGGCGAACGTCTCGGCGAGCGTGTAAACGGCTTAAAAGTCGACAGCTCGGACACTATTTACATGCTCGCGAGCCCGTCAGTATCAAAACATGAAGGATGCTGAGGTTATATCGGCCATTACTTTTGACCTTACGTATTTTTATTATAATAGGTATAGGATTTTTCAATTATCTCTACATGTACATGTTCTTAATCAAACAATAGACATTTTTCAATAATAAATATTATTTAAAAATTCTAAAAGAAATGCATATCAGAATATAAAAAAAATATTTTAATCATTATTTATTTTATTTATTTATTTACATACTTCGGAGTTTAAGTTGGATTCTGGTATTCAGAAATATGAGAGCTCGAGATCTCTCGCCGAGCCAAGGCGAGCGTGGAAACGGCCTATTACATTGGATAATTCCATATAATTGGGTAACCCCTTATTCTAGGAAAGGATTTTTTTTTCGTATAAATTGGTATTATTTGTTTATACTTTACGTGCATGTCGCGAGACAAGACCTATTTAAAACGTTCTGTGGATTAATTTGATCAATTAATTATTTTCTTTTAACTATTTGGTTTTTTATGTTTATAATGGCTCAACGAAAAGTTTTTAATACGTGCGAAACTCTCGCGAAATTTATTTTTGAGCATATCAAGTGTACATGTGATATTCAATTTAATTCATCTGGTCAAGGATCTCTTCTTTACAAGGTATGTTGTAATTTATTATATAATATATCTATTAAAAATACATATCACGTTGAATATTTTTATAGTTGCATATACGCAAACTATGGAATTATAAGGTACAAAATCATATATAATCTAAGACGCAATTATAATCATATATAATCTAAGACGCTATTATAATCATAATATATATACCTATATAATTAAGACGCAATTTTTGAATTTTTTCCTGCCGGATTCATTAATATTTTAAGACAAATATCGCAATAGAAACGAAGTTCGAATATTATAGGAGAACCGGGAAATCGAGATATCTTCAGGGCTTACGACCTGTCATCGGCTGGTTTAGGTAATCACTATGCGCTTGTGCAACTTTCACCTATTATTGAGTTCCCTATCAATCCACATTTTAAAAGTTCTATATATTCATCAAATCTAATTCATTTCGCTTGCATAAAGTGATTACGTAAACCAGTCGATGACAGGTCGTAAGACCTGTAGATGCCTTGATTTCGCGGTTCTACAATATTCTAATTTCGTCTCTACTGAGACATTAAAAATTTGTTATAAAAATTTAAAATTTTTGGGAGTTCCATGTTATATTTGATTCAATTATTTAACATTTATATTATACAATTTGAACATAATATATATGAATTACAATTAAAAAAAATCTAAAATTTAATAATTGAGTAACTACTTATTACAAAAAAAATGTTGTCCAAATACACACAGAGTTTATTGCACCTATTTCCTAGAATCTATAGGTACAACAGAAGGATAAATTCATAAGAGAATTCTTGAATGTGAATGGTAAAAAAGTGAATGCACAGTACCTATATGTTTCTATAGTTTTAATTTACCTAACATTTTTTTTAGATTATTCGCCAATTCCGATTTAAAAATGATAGAAAAAGCAGACAAGTTATAGTTCGACAATGGAAAAAGATTGTGGAGAATAATGTACTATATGAAAACATTTTTAATGAAAAGAAATGTCGTGGTCAAAATTGCTGCATGAAAATTGTAAGTAAATTTATAATAATGAATAATAGCCCAATTGTCAATTTGTCCAAGATAATTTATTTCTCTTAACAGATCGACAAAGTTTCTAGCCAATATGTGAGATTTTTATGGCCAGGTCTATGTTTTGCATGTTTTTTTTACAACTTTGGAGTAAAAAACACCAACTTAGAAGCTTCGCATCTTATATATTCTATATATATGTAGGAATTCGTGGCTCAGTTGGTTAGATATCTGACTGCTGAGCTAAATGTCCCGGGTTCGATTCCCGGTGGAGACACCGTTTTTAATTGTGTTTTCAGTCTGGATCTGTGAGACGATAAATATCGAAAGTCTCCAGAATGTGGCAACTTGTTATTGGGTGCGTGTTAAATAATTATTTGACATAATACCTGTTAGTTGTCCAAGAAGCTACATAAATATACAATATAATATAAATATATATATGAAGTTTTTTTCATTTTTCAATATATCTCAAAAACGGTAAAAACGTTAACTTAAAAAAGTTCTTAAAGAAGTTCCGGAGTTTTTTAAATATTTTTTTATTAACAAGTACGTATATTATATATCATTTTTTTTTTATGAAAATTTATGTTAAAATTGAATTTAGTGACGATGTTGTTTCATACAATTTGTAGGGCAAAATACACAATATCTACAGGACTAAGTAGTTTTATACTTAATCTTCATAACATCAAACTGTTTTAATCTATTCGGGTTAGAAAAAGGACTGAACTCTTAATTGACATGTGACATTTTTAATCATTTTTCAGGCTACAAGAGATAGTTTAAGTGATAGCTTGCATATTCCATTTGAAGAAATTATGGACGAAATTCCAGAAGAAATTATGGACGAAATTCCAGAAGAAATTACATACGAAATTCCAGAAGAAATTACATACGAAATTCCAGAAGAAATTACATACAAAATTCCAGAAGAAATTACATACGAAATTCCAGAAGAAATTACATACGAAATTCCAGAAGAAATTACAGACGACATTCCAGAAGAAATTACATACGAAATTCCAGAAGATATTTGTATTACAGATGATGAAATTTTACCAGAGGGAAAATATGACCACACCGAAACTCCACTTCTAGATTTGACGATAGCAGAAGATTTCGAAACAGAATTGAAAAAGTATGAAAAAAGAACTAAATACGATCATAGGGAGTAAAATGCCTTGAAAGAAGAAGAAAGCAAGAGCTAAGTCTAAAGTGATTGTTATTGAAAAAAGCCAAAGAAGAACAGAATGCGAAATACGAGTTGATAAAGAACGAATTAAACAAGTGTATGAAGATTATTTGTTTTTAGGAAGTATGTTTCAGCATGATGGAAGATTGGAAAATGATATAGAAAGAAGGGTGCACTAAGAACAATAATGACACCCAATTATTTCAAGGCCAGCAAAACTTACTGTGCACAATGCAATTGTTGTTCCAACCATAATGTATGCAAGTGGGACATGGCAGAAGATGCTTGAAAGTAAAATTAACACTGAAAATAAGGTTCCTTAGAAGAATGTATGACAAAACAATTTATGATAGGATAAGGAATCATGATATCAAAAGAGAATGTAACATCGAAAGACATAATGTTAGAAGAATGAAGATAATTGCTTTAGGATGGTTTGGACATGTAGAGGGAATGAACGAATGACAAAGAAAGTATACAAGGATGAAAAGACTGGAAATGAGATGTAGGGGTCGGCCGAAAAAGAGTTGGTATGATCATATAAATGAAATTTTGAAAGATAAGAACATACGATAATAGTATAATAATACGAGAGCATGTATGGCCTGAAGTGTAGATATAAATGAGGCAAAATATGTGTGTCAAGATCGAAGAGTCTGGCATTTGGCTCTTTCTGTCTACCACAAATAGGGAAATGGTATGTATGTAAGAATTGGATAACAAAGGTCTGACAAATATAAGATAAATCAAAAATTTTAAAATAAGATGCAGGCTTTGAGCAAAAGAAGCATAGTACAGTTGTTTAGATGTTCTTCTTTAATGGCTCTATTGCCCATATCGAGCCTTAGCTTCCAGTAACTTCCTCCTCCAACCTCTCCTGTCACTTGCTGCGACCTTCCAGTTTGGCACTCAGAAGCTGGGACGTGTCCCTCACAATATCGCCTTCCCATCGCAGCCTCGGTCTTCCGACCTTTCTTTTGTTACCTAGGTGACAAAAGACTCTTTTTTGAACCCGCGATGATGGCATTCTCTGAACATGCCCAGCCCATATGTCAGAGACTTTGGGAGCTTTATAGATGTTTACAACTCATTGTTGAATTTAATCCTCCATGTTTGTCCATCATTCACGGGTCCCAGGATTTTACGTATCACTTTTATTTCAAAGATGTCCAGCATCTCCGCAGACTTTGCTGTCAGTGTCTAAGCCTCACACCCATATGATACAACAATCCTAATGATGTTTTATACAGGGTTGTTTTTGTATATCTGTGGACACTTCTACAACTAACACAGGTAATACAGAGAAGAATGCTGTCACTTGTCGCTATTCACCTTTTTATATCTAGGGTATCTCCATTACCTTAATTGATAGTTGAACCCTAGTATGCAAATTCCTCAACAGTTTCAAAAGTACTTATCCTTGAATGTTATATTACTATGTTAAGCGTTTCTAGCATTTCTAGTTTGCTTCATTATTTTGGTTTTATTTTCATTGATTTGCAAACCTATTTCTGCTGCTGCTGTTTCAAGTGGTTCAAAGACTTCCTGTAGGGCTGCAAGGGATCTTCCGACAATGTTGAGAATATCTGCATAACCAACTATTTGATTACTCTTAAAGTATGTAGTGGAGTTGGTGTTAATAGATGACTTTCTGATGACATATTCAAAAGCGGGAATACTCTCCAACATTCATTGATTTTTGGCCAAGTTCCATTACAAGATGAAGAGGAAGAAATGTATGATAAAATCAAGAACGAAGAGGATTGCGATGAAACTGATAATCCCATCACGGGCGATGTGGAAGAAATTTTGGTCTGTGACGTTTCAATCGATACTAAAGACAATGAACTCGCAACACCTAGTCCATCAAGAACAAAGTGAAGAGGAATGCGCTAATTTTTGGAAAAGTGAATTGCACGTGGATTAGGCCTACTGGGGATACCACGATAAAAAAGACGCGCCGCTTACTCTACCTCAAGGTGGTGTGGAAATGAGTTTTTAAACTATGCGTGTTGAACTATAGTTTGCGGCGCTCATATGTCATAACTATTGATTTTACAATAAAAAAATAAAGCCAATGCACTCGACACAATACGGCGTCTCTATTGCCAATTCACAAAGATTGTGGAAGAAACATTGAAACTAATGTTCAAAACGCAATTTCCTGGATCAAGTATAGCAAACCCCAATGAAGACGAGCAATCGCCAAAAACAACAGGGTCTATTAACATATTATATTTTGTAATGATGTTTTATAAGTAAGAGTCTGTGGAATGACTAGAGCCTTTATTAATGTCTTGAGAGAAACTTTCATAAGTTGAAAATCTGCTGGTTGCAACGTCAGAAACATGATATTTGTATTTTCTTTTAAACGATATTGGAATATTTTTGCCATATAGCAGTACTGTATTAAATGTAATCTGTATTTTCTTAGATAAAGCTTATTTTATAATAATATCTAAGCATCACTCATCTCAAATTATAACTGCATTATTACACAATTGTAAAAACAAATTCTTATTTTTGTCAAATTTTTATTTTGTACTTAAATCAAATACTGTTTTTCTAATGAATTCATTGTAATAATTGAGATTGGTGTACTATGTGTTCTTATGTTTTTGATTATATATATTCTTTTTATCTTATACTATGGATGTTTTTAAATTACTTATGTAAAAAAACCTTCAATATTTATTTTAGTGTAATTTAAATATACCTAGATATTTGTACACAAATCTTCATTATTTTTGTTTTGCAAATGTTATAAAATGTTGCAATTTATTCTATATATTCAATTGTATTCTTTATATTCACTTCACTTGAATATATAGAATACAATTGTCCATTGCAGATGAAGACATTACTGAAATTGATATTGGCAATAAGGAACATACTTACAATTTATCCACGTTGCAAAGATTAGAAGTAATTTAATAAGAAGACACTAAACTTGAATGTATAATTTTTTTACATATATATATATATATATATATATATATATATATATATATATATATATATATATATATATATATATATATATATATATATATATATATATATATATATATATATATATATATATATATATATATATATATATATATATATATATATATATATATATATATATATATATATATATATATATAAATGGATGTACGTATATTTGTTTCTATGTGAGCGATGGACTCCTAAACCAACATCCGATTGCGATGAAACTTTGGCAATCTGTTCAGCTCATTCCGATATCTATTTGATATTTATTCGAATCTCACAAAAAAAATTGAAAAAAAAAGTTGGTATTGAATTGACACTTATGGTGACTTCCACCAACGTTACCTAAACTGTCACATAGCTGGGTATCAACTAAGCTTAGGTAACCCCTAACGTATCGTTTGGTTTTCACCAGTCTTAGCGTCTTAGGTAACTCTTATGTAGGTGGTGAAACGAAAATTCACGTTAGGTACTACATAAGAATTCTTAGGTAACACCTAAGAGTTAGGGGACGTTAGTGAAAGTCACCAACAGTGGGTTTGTTCAGCGCGCAAACGAAAAGGTTTAAAAATTAAAATTTATTTATTTAATATCTCCACAATAAATGATTGAATAAGTAAATAAATGAATAAAGAAATAAAAACATTTTAAGAAAAAATCCTATATACCCATAATATAAAATGGTATATTATATAAAACTGGTATAATGCTAAAGGTTCAAGTACCTGTATTTGTTTGAATAATTAAAAAATGAATGAATAGGGACGGAAAGGACTGTAGGGATGGAAGGGAAAAAACGAAATTATAATCAGCGAATCTAGATAAGAATGTTAAGTTTGTTTGAATCATTAAATAAAATTAAAAAATGAATGAATAGGGACTGTAGGGATGGAAGGGAAAAAATGGAATTATAATTAGCGAATCTAGATAAGAATGTTAAGTAATAAAAAGGAAAAAATACCGAACAACCATTTTTATATATTTGGAGGTCAATAATTAAACAGGCAGGACAACGTCTGCCAGGTTTTACTAATATATATATATATATATATATATATATATATATATATATATATATATATATATATATATATATATATATATATATATATATATGTATAAAGTAAATAATTATAATATAAATTTTAAATTTGTTGTACCTAATTTGTGGAACCTTTTAAGCAATCAGAATGGCAAAGTAAAAATAAAACAAATTGTTATAAAAATAATATATTCATATATATTTTTTTTCATAAATTTTGTACATTAAAAAGAATTGCAATAATATTTTGATATTTTATGTGAAAGATTAAAAAGGTAAGTATTATAAAATGCTGAGTAGGTAGCATTTTACATTGAAATAATAATTATATAGATATAAAATGGATATATTATGTACTTATATACAAAAAAAATATAATGGTAACAAAAACTTTAATTCACTTCTTTGATAGAGAATCATCATTAAACTCTGGATTGTATGCTCCTGATTCTACATCAGTTGTAAACCATCCCTTCAGTCTCAATCAGCTTTGATTCCATGGTAGTCAGCGCCTGGTTGCTGTCCTCCCCACCTACCATTCCTCTCATAGACGCTCTAATACTTTTTTCCTTTAGCCTTCCTCAACGCTGTTTTATATGACTGTAATATTATTATTATTATCAGCAATATTTGTAATAGTGCGAAAGTTAAATAGAAGCTCACATAAATTATATGTGGAATAAAAATTCTAACTTCATTCCACTCTCTGCAGGTCTTCTCGATTGATTTAATGAGTCCGCCAAATGGATCCACAATCTTTGAACCCTGGAGTCACTAGAATTCCCTGTAAAAGAAATAACTACAATATATTGCATGAAGTATTAAATGATTTTAATTTAAAGAGGCTCTTAGTCTAACATTAATAATAACGAGTTGGTGTAATGACTGTCATATGAGAAAAAAATGTAAATATTTGAATTAAATGAAGGGTGCAGTCTTCTTCTTCTATCGTGTCAGCAATGCATTTAAATAATCTTCTGCCAGTGCCTAGCAACGTCAATAGCACAATCATTTCCCACCATAAGATCGTGCACGGTGCAGTTGACTGGACTTGAGGGACAGATGTGCGGTGGTCTGCTGCTCTCCACAGCCACATGTCGTTGGTATTCCTTGTTGCAGAAAGCCCCATGTAGACAGGTTTCCAACGTTCTCCCAACTAGGGATGCAACATCGTTCTTAAAAACATCGATGTTAGAAAACATCGATGTTTTTATGACAAAGTATCGATGTTAGAAAACATCGGCAATAAGAACGATACATTGATGTATCGTCGATGTTTTTTCCTATATTTTAGATATATTTAGAAAAATATGCCGTAATGACCTTAGCAATATAAAAAGCATAGTAAATAATAAAGTAAAGTAAAATCATAAATGATAATATGGATTTTGTTTTAATAAAAATGTATTTATTATAATTTAAAAAATCATTTTTTTCATATATATATATCCACCCTTACAAGGCTTTGCCTGTACCGAGGTGGAATATTTCTATATAACATGAATACATATTTATACAATATTTTCATCGTATTTCATTCAGTTTACGCGACAGAAAAAATAAAACCTGTGTTATTAAAATTATTATTCGTAAACTGTAACTGACGATTCCAAGTGTCTGGAGGATCTACGGACGATATACTATAACAATAAAGAATAAGATAGACTGGAGCCGCATACTCCCTAGTGGAAAAACAAAGCGCCAAGCTTCCATGCAATTAAAGGAAATTACTTCTGTCCATGATGTAAGTAATAAGAAATGACGCGTCATAAATACAGCACTCTTATTCCAGTTGTCACTTACTTGCTTTACGAGTCCGAGCACTTCACCACTAGGCCATCCCACTCCAGAACACAGCAATCGCAACGGCATTGTAATTAACCATCTACAAGTCCTCTGCGTCGCACCTCACTGGCATATCTTGACAGAAACCACGACAAGTTATCAATAAACATGTTCGACATATATAACCTATAAAATTTCAATACAAAAGTTAAATTGACATATCTAACATCATAAATATGTTATCTTACCAATTCTCGTGATATTTTTGAGTAAAATGAAATCAATTATGAACTCCATTTGCTTCTAAATTTCTTTTTTTATATCGCGACATTGACAGATGAAAAATTTAAACGTCGCTTTGACAACTTATTGTGTTCTGTGCACAGATAATATAGAAGTAAACTTTTCTGTGGCACAAAGAGAATATAACCTAGGTAGCGTTCGGAAAGACGCTCGGCGATGTTAGAGCGTCATCCTAAGCGTTCGGAATTCATCGAGCGATTCGCGCGGCGATTCACTCTGCCCGTTCGGAATCACGGTTGACTCGCACCAATGTCGCCCAAGTTGCTCGATGAAATAGTAGGGTGAATGTCGCTCCTGTCAAATTTTCAAATTTTTTTATAAATTTTATTTTTGCGTCAGATGCACATTATAGTGCTTTATATACTGCAGAAAAATTGAGGATATCTTTGATCAAATAAAAGTGCTAGATTTTTTTTTAATATTATATTTGACTTCAAAATTTTCCGTTAATCGGCTTGAAAACAATGTTGCGGTTTATTTTATTTGAATTTTATTTTTGCGTCAGATGCACATTGTAGTGCTACATACACCTCAGAAAAATTGAGGGTATCTTTGACCAAATAAAAGTGCTAGATTTTTTTTTAATATTATATTTGACATCGAAATTTTCCGTTAATCCGCTTGAACACAATGTTGCGGTTTATTTTTAATAAATTTTATTTTTGCGTCAGATGCACATTGTAGTGCTACATACACCTCAGAAAAATTGAGGGTATCTTTGACCAAATAAAAGTGCTAGATTTTTTTTTAATATTATATTTGACATCAAAATTTTCCGTTAATCCGCTTGAACACAATGTTGCGGTTTATTTTTTATAAATTTTATTTTTGCGTCAGATGCACATTGTAGTGCTACATACACCTCAGAAAAATTGAGGGTATCTTTGACCAAATAAAAGTGCTAGATTTTTTTTAATATTAATTTGACTTCAAAATTTTCCGTTAATCGGCTTGAAAACAATGTTGCGGTTTATTTTATTTGAATTTTATTTTTGCGTAAGATGCACATTGTAGTGCTTCATACACCTCAGAAAAATTGAGGGTATCTTTGACCAAATAAAAGTGCTAGATTTTTTTTTAATATTATATATGACTTCAAAATTTTCCGTTAATCGGCTTGAAAACAATGTTGCGGTTTATTTTATTTGAATATTATTTTTGCCTCAGTTGCACATTGTAGTGCTACATACACCTCAGAAAAATTGAGGGTATCTTTGACCAAATAAAAGTGCTAGATTTTTTTTTAATATTATATTTGACATCAAAATTTTCCGTTAATCCGCTTGAACACAATGTTGCGGTTTATTTTTTATTAATTTTATTTTTGCATCAGATGCACATTGTAGTGCTACATACACCTCAGAAAAATTGAGGGTATCTTTGACCAAATAAAAGTGCTAGATTTTTTTTTAATATTATATTTGACATCAAAATTTTCCGTTAATCCGCTTGAACACAATGTTGCGGTTTATTTTTTATAAATTTTATTTTTGCGTCAGATGCACATTGTAGTGCTACATACACCTCAGAAAAATTGAGGGTATCTTTGACCAAATAAAAGTGCTAGATTTTTTTTTTAATATTATATTTGACTTCAAAATTTTCCGTTAATCGGCTTGAAAACAATGTTGCGGTTTATTTTATTTGTTTTTTATTGTTGCGTCAGATGCACATTGTAGTGCTACATACACGTCAGAAAAATTGAGGGTATCTTTGACCAAATAAAAGTGCTAGATTTTTTTTTAATATTATATTTGACTTCAAAATTTTCCGTTAATCGGCTTGAAAACAATGTTGCGGTTTATTTTATTTGAATTTTATTTTTGCCTCAGTTGCACATTGTAGTGCTACATACACCTCAGAAAAATTGAGGGTATCTTTGACCAAATAAAAGTGCTAGATTTTTTTTTAATATTATATTTGACATCAAAATTTTCCGTTAATCCGCTTGAACACAATGTTGCGTTTTATTTTTTATAAATTTTATTTTTGCGTCAGATGCACATTGTAGTGCTACATACACCTCAGAAAAATTGAGGGTATCTTTGACCAAATAAAAGTGCAAGATTTTTTTTAATATTATATTTGACTTCAAAATTTTCCGTTAATCGGCTTGAAAACAATGTTGCGGTTTATTTTATTTGAATATTATTTTTGCCTCAGTTGCACATTGTAGTGCTACATACACCTCAGAAAAATTGAGGGTATCTTTGACCAAATAAAAGTGCTAGATTTTTTTTTAATATTATATTTGACATCAAAATTTTCCGTTAATCCGCTTGAACACAATGTTGCGGTTTATTTTTTATTAATTTTATTTTTGCATCAGATGCACATTGTAGTGCTACATACACCTCAGAAAAATTGAGGGTATCTTTGACCAAATAAAAGTGCTAGATTTTTTTTTAATATTATATATGACTTCAAAATTTTCCGTTAATCGGCTTGAAAACAATGTTGCGGTTTATTTTATTTGAATATTATTTTTGCCTCAGTTGCACATTGTAGTGCTACATACACCTCAGAAAAATTGAGGGTATCTTTGACCAAATAAAAGTGCTAGATTTTTTTTTAATATTATATTTGACATCAAAATTTTCCGTTAATCCGCTTGAACACAATGTTGCGGTTTATTTTTTATTAATTTTATTTTTGCATCAGATGCACATTGTAGTGCTACATACACCTCAGAAAAATTGAGGGTATCTTTGACCAAATAAAAGTGCTAGATTTTTTTTTAATATTATATATGACTTCAAAATTTTCCGTTAATCGGCTTGAAAACAATGTTGCGGTTTATTTTATTTGAATATTATTTTTGCCTCAGTTGCACATTGTAGTGCTACATACACCTCAGAAAAATTGAGGGTATCTTTGACCAAATAAAAGTGCTAGATTTTTTTTTAATATTATATTTGACATCAAAATTTTCCGTTAATCCGCTTGAACACAATGTTGCGGTTTATTTTTTATTAATTTTATTTTTGCATCAGATGCACATTGTAGTGCTACATACACCTCAGAAAAATTGAGGGTATCTTTGACCAAATAAAAGTGCTAGATTTTTTTTTAATATTATATTTGACATCAAAATTTTCCGTTAATCCGCTTGAACACAATGTTGCGGTTTATTTTTTATTAATTTTATTTTTGCATCAGATGCACATTGTAGTGCTACATACACCTCAGAAAAATTGAGGGTATCTTTGACCAAATAAAAGTGCTAGATTTTTTTTTAATATTATATATGACTTCAAAATTTTCCGTTAATCGGCTTGAAAACAATGTTGCGGTTTATTTTATTTGAATATTATTTTTGCCTCAGTTGCACATTGTAGTGCTACATACACCTCAGAAAAATTGAGGGTATCTTTGACCAAATAAAAGTGCTAGATTTTTTTTTAATATTATATTTGACATCAAAATTTTCCGTTAATCCGCTTGAACACAATGTTGCGGTTTATTTTTTATTAATTTTATTTTTGCATCAGATGCACATTGTAGTGCTACATACACCTCAGAAAAATTGAGGGTATCTTTGACCAAATAAAAGTGCTAGATTTTTTTTTAATATTATATTTGACATCAAAATTTTCCGTTAATCCGCTTGAACACAATGTTGCGGTTTATTTTTTATTAATTTTATTTTTGCATCAGATGCACATTGTAGTGCTACATACACCTCAGAAAAATTGAGGGTATCTTTGACCAAATAAAAGTGCTAGATTTTTTTTTAATATTATATATGACTTCAAAATTTTCCGTTAATCGGCTTGAAAACAATGTTGCGGTTTATTTTATTTGAATATTATTTTTGCCTCAGTTGCACATTGTAGTGCTACATACACCTCAGAAAAATTGAGGGTATCTTTGACCAAATAAAAGTGCTAGATTTTTTTTTAATATTATATTTGACATCAAAATTTTCCGTTAATCCGCTTGAACACAATGTTGCGGTTTATTTTTTATTAATTTTATTTTTGCATCAGATGCACATTGTAGTGCTACATACACCTCAGAAAAATTGAGGGTATCTTTGACCAAATAAAAGTGCTAGATTTTTTTTTAATATTATATATGACTTCAAAATTTTCCGTTTATCGGCTTGAAAACAATGTTGCGGTTTATTTTATTTGAATATTATTTTTGCCTCAGTTGCACATTGTAGTGCTACATACACCTCAGAAAAATTGAGGGTATCTTTGACCAAATAAAAGTGCTAGATTTTTTTTTAATATTATATTTGACATCAAAATTTTCCGTTAATCCGCTTGAACACAATGTTGCGGTTTATTTTTTATTAATTTTATTTTTGCATCAGATGCACATTGTAGTGCTACATACACCTCAGAAAAATTGAGGGTATCTTTGACCAAATAAAAGTGCTAGATTTTTTTTTAATATTATATTTGACATCAAAATTTTCCGTTAATCCGCTTGAACACAATGTTGCGGTTTATTTTTTATTAATTTTATTTTTGCATCAGATGCACATTGTAGTGCTACATACACCTCAGAAAAATTGAGGGTATCTTTGACCAAATAAAAGTGCTAGATTTTTTTTTAATATTATATATGACTTCAAAATTTTCCGTTAATCGGCTTGAAAACAATGTTGCGGTTTATTTTATTTGAATATTATTTTTGCCTCAGTTGCACATTGTAGTGCTACATACACCTCAGAAAAATTGAGGGTATCTTTGACCAAATAAAAGTGCTAGATTTTTTTTTAATATTATATTTGACATCAAAATTTTCCGTTAATCCGCTTGAACACAATGTTGCGGTTTATTTTTTATTAATTTTATTTTTGCATCAGATGCACATTGTAGTGCTACATACACCTCAGAAAAATTGAGGGTATCTTTGACCAAATAAAAGTGCTAGATTTTTTTTTAATATTATATATGACTTCAAAATTTTCCGTTAATCGGCTTGAAAACAATGTTGCGGTTTATTTTATTTGAATATTATTTTTGCCTCAGTTGCACATTGTAGTGCTACATACACCTCAGAAAAATTGAGGGTATCTTTGACCAAATAAAAGTGCTAGATTTTTTTTTAATATTATATTTGACATCAAAATTTTCCGTTAATCCGCTTGAACACAATGTTGCGGTTTATTTTTTATTAATTTTATTTTTGCATCAGATGCACATTGTAGTGCTACATACACCTCAGAAAAATTGAGGGTATCTTTGACCAAATAAAAGTGCTAGATTTTTTTTTAATATTATATTTGACATCAAAATTTTCCGTTAATCCGCTTGAACACAATGTTGCGGTTTATTTTTTATAAATTTTATTTTTGCGTCAGATGCACATTGTAGTGCTACATACACCTCAGAAAAATTGAGGGTATCTTTGACCAAATAAAAGTGCTAGATTTTTTTTTTAATATTATATTTGACTTCAAAATTTTCCGTTAATCGGCTTGAAAACAATGTTGCGGTTTATTTTATTTGTTTTTTATTGTTGCGTCAGATGCACATTGTAGTGCTACATACACGTCAGAAAAATTGAGGGTATCTTTGACCAAATAAAAGTGCTAGATTTTTTTTTAATATTATATTTGACTTCAAAATTTTCCGTTAATCGGCTTGAAAACAATGTTGCGGTTTATTTTATTTGAATTTTATTTTTGCCTCAGTTGCACATTGTAGTGCTACATACACCTCAGAAAAATTGAGGGTATCTTTGACCAAATAAAAGTGCTAGATTTTTTTTTAATATTATATTTGACATCAAAATTTTCCGTTAATCCGCTTGAACACAATGTTGCGTTTTATTTTTTATAAATTTTATTTTTGCGTCAGATGCACATTGTAGTGCTACATACACCTCAGAAAAATTGAGGGTATCTTTGACCAAATAAAAGTGCAAGATTTTTTTTAATATTATATTTGACTTCAAAATTTTCCGTTAATCGGCTTGAAAACAATGTTGCGGTTTATTTTATTTGAATTTTATTTTTACGTCAGATGCACATTGTAGTGCTACATACACCTTAGAAAAATTGAGGGTATCTTTGACCAAATAAAAGTGCTAGATTTTTTATTAATATTATATTTGACATCAAAATTTTCCGTTGATCCGCTTGAACACAATGTTGCGGTTTATTTTTTATAAATTTTATTTTTGCGTCAGATGCACATTGTAGTGCTACATACACCTCAGAAAAATTGAGGGTATCTTTGACCAAATAAAAGTGCTTTTTTTTTTAATATTATATTTGACATCAAAATTTTCCGTTAATCCGCTTGAACACAATGTTGCGGTTTATTTTTTATAAATTTTATTTTTGCATCAGATGCACATTGTAGTGCTACATACACCTCAGAAAAATTGAGGGTATCTTTGACCAAATAAAAGTGCTAGATTTTTTTTAATATTAATTTGACTTAAAAATTTTCCGTTAATCGGCTTGAAAACAATGTTGCGGTTTATTTTATTTGAATTTTATTTTTGCGTAAGATGCACATTGTAGTGTTTCATACACCTCAGAAAAATTGAGGGTATCTTTGACCAAATAAAAGTGCTAGATTTTTTTTTAATATTATATTTGACATCAAAATTTTCCGTTAATCCGCTTGAACACAATGTTGCGGTTTATTTTTTATAAATTTTATTTTTGCATCAGATGCACATTGTAGTGCTACATACACCTCAGAAAAATTGAGGGTATCTTTGACCAAATAAAAGTGCTAGATTTTTTTTTAATATTATATTTGACTTCAAAATTTTCCGTTAATCGGCTTGAAAACAATGTTGCGGTTTATTTTATTTGAATTTTATTTTTGCCTCAGTTGCACATTGTAGTGCTACATACACCTCAGAAAAATTGAGGGTATCTTTGACCAAATAAAAGTGCTAGATTTTTTTTTAATATTATATTTGACATCAAAATTTTCCGTTAATCCGCTTGAACACAATGTTGCGGTTTATTTTTTATAAATTTTATTTTTGCGTCAGATGCACATTGTAGTGCTACATACACCTCAGAAAAATTGAGGGTATCTTTGACCAAATAAAAGTGCAAGATTTTTTTTAATATTATATTTGACTTCAAAATTTTCCGTTAATCGGCTTGAAAACAATGTTGCGGTTTATTTTATTTGAATTTTATTTTTGCCTCAGTTGCACATTGTAGTGCTACATACACCTCAGAAAAATTGAGGGTATCTTTGACCAAATAAAAGTGCTAGATTTTTTTTTAATATTATATTTGACATCAAAATTTTCCGTTGATCCGCTTGAACACAATGTTGCGGTTTATTTTTTATAAATTTTATTTTTGCGTCAGATGCACATTGTAGTGCTACATACACCTCAGAAAAATTGAGGGTATCTTTGACCAAATAAAAGTGCTTTTTTTTTTTTAATATTATATTTGACATCAAAATTTTCCGTTAATCCGCTTGAACACAATGTTGCGGTTTATTTTTTATAAATTTTAATTTTGCATCAGATGCACATTGTAGTGCTACATACACCTCAGAAAAATTGAGGGTATCTTTGACCAAATAAAAGTGCTAGATTTTTTTTTAATATTATATTTGACTTCAAAATTTTCCGTTAATCCGCTTGAACACAATGTTGCGGTTTATTTTTTATAAATTTTATTTTTGCGTCAGATGCACATTGTAGTGCTACATACACCTCAGAAAAATTGAGGGTATCTTTGACCAAATAAAAGTGCTAGATTTTTTTTAATATTAATTTGACTTCAAAATTTTCCGTTAATCGGCTTGAAAACAATGTTGCGGTTTATTTTATTTGAATTTTATTTTTGCGTAAGATGCACATTGTAGTGTTTCATACACCTCAGAAAAATTGAGGGTATCTTTGACCAAATAAAAGTGCTAGATTTTTTTTTAATATTATATTTGACATCAAAATTTTCCGTTAATCCGCTTGAACACAATGTTGCGGTTTATTTTTTATAAATTTTATTTTTGCGTAAGATGCACATTGTAGTGTTTCATACACCTCAGAAAAATTGAGGGTATCTTTGACCAAATAAAAGTGCTAGATTTTTTTTAATATTAATTTGACTTCAAAATTTTCCGTTAATCATCTTGAACACAATGTAGCGGTTTATTTTTTATAAATTTTATTTTTGCATCAGATGCACATTGTAGTGCTCCATACACCTCAGAAAAATTGAGGGTATCTTTGACCAAATAAAAGTGCTAGATTTTTTTTTAATATTATATTTGACTTCAAAATTTTCCGTTAATCGGCTTGAAAACAATGTTGCGGTTTATTTTATTTGTTTTTTATTGTTGCGTCAGATGCACATTGTAGTGCTACATACACCTCAGAAAAATTGAGGGTATCTTTGACCAAATAAAAGTGCTAGATTTTTTTTAATATTATATTTGACATCAAAATTTTCCGTTTATCCGCTTGAACACAATGTTGCGGTTTATTTTTTATAAATTTTATTTTTGCGTCAGATGCACATTGTAGTGCTACATACACCTCAGAAAAATTGAGGGTATCTTTGACCAAATAAAAGTGCTAGATTTTTTTTTAATATTATATTTGACTTCAAAATTTTCCGTTAATCGGCTTGAAAACAATGTTGCGGTTTATTTTATTTGTTTTTTATTGTTGCGTCAGATGCACATTGTAGTGCTACATACACGTCAGAAAAATTGAGGGTATCTTTGACCAAATAAAAGTGCTAGATTTTTTTTTAATATTATATTTGACTTCAAAATTTTCCGTTAATCGGCTTGAAAACAATGTTGCGGTTTATTTTATTTGAATTTTATTTTTGCCTCAGTTGCACATTGTAGTGCTACATACACCTTAGAAAAATTGAGGGTATCTTTGACCAAATAAAAGTGCTAGATTTTTTATTAATATTATATTTGACATCAAAATTTTCCGTTGATCCGCTTGAACACAATGTTGCGGTTTATTTTTTATAAATTTTATTTTTGCGTCAGATGCACATTGTAGTGCTACATACACCTCAGAAAAATTGAGGGTATCTTTGACCAAATAAAAGTGCTTTTTTTTTTAATATTATATTTGACATCAAAATTTTCCGTTAATCCGCTTGAACACAATGTTGCGGTTTATTTTTTATAAATTTTATTTTTGCATCAGATGCACATTGTAGTGCTACATACACCTCAGAAAAATTGAGGGTATCTTTGTCCAAATAAAAGTGCTAGATTTTTTTTTAATATTATATTTGACTTCAAAATTTTCCGTTAATCGGCTTGAAAACAATGTTGCGGTTTATTTTATTTGTTTTTTATTGTTGCGTCAGATGCACATTGTAGTGCTACATACACGTCAGAAAAATTGAGGGTATCTTTGACCAAATAAAAGTGCTAGATTTTTTTTTAATATTATATTTGACATCAAAATTTTCCGTTAATCCGCTTGAACACAATGTTGCGGTTTATTTTTTATAAATTTTATTTTTGCGTAAGATGCACATTGTAGTGTTTCATACACCTCAGAAAAATTGAGGGTATCTTTGACCAAATAAAAGTGCTAGATTTTTTTTAATATTAATTTGACTTCAAAATTTTCCGTTAATCATCTTGAACACAATGTAGCGGTTTATTTTTTATAAATTTTATTTTTGCATCAGATGCACATTGTAGTGCTCCATACACCTCAGAAAAATTGAGGGTATCTTTGACCAAATAAAAGTGCTAGATTTTTTTTTAATATTATATTTGACTTCAAAATTTTCCGTTAATCGGCTTGAAAACAATGTTGCGGTTTATTTTATTTGTTTTTTATTGTTGCGTCAGATGCACATTGTAGTGCTACATACACCTCAGAAAAATTGAGGGTATCTTTGACCAAATAAAAGTGCTAGATTTTTTTTAATATTATATTTGACATCAAAATTTTCCGTTTATCCGCTTGAACACAATGTTGCGGTTTATTTTTTATAAATTTTATTTTTGCGTCAGATGCACATTGTAGTGCTACATACACCTCAGAAAAATTGAGGGTATCTTTGACCAAATAAAAGTGCTAGATTTTTTTTTAATATTATATTTGACTTCAAAATTTTCCGTTAATCGGCTTGAAAACAATGTTGCGGTTTATTTTATTTGTTTTTTATTGTTGCGTCAGATGCACATTGTAGTGCTACATACACGTCAGAAAAATTGAGGGTATCTTTGACCAAATAAAAGTGCTAGATTTTTTTTTAATATTATATTTGACTTCAAAATTTTCCGTTAATCGGCTTGAAAACAATGTTGCGGTTTATTTTATTTGAATTTTATTTTTGCCTCAGTTGCACATTGTAGTGCTACATACACCTTAGAAAAATTGAGGGTATCTTTGACCAAATAAAAGTGCTAGATTTTTTATTAATATTATATTTGACATCAAAATTTTCCGTTGATCCGCTTGAACACAATGTTGCGGTTTATTTTTTATAAATTTTATTTTTGCGTCAGATGCACATTGTAGTGCTACATACACCTCAGAAAAATTGAGGGTATCTTTGACCAAATAAAAGTGCTTTTTTTTTTAATATTATATTTGACATCAAAATTTTCCGTTAATCCGCTTGAACACAATGTTGCGGTTTATTTTTTATAAATTTTATTTTTGCATCAGATGCACATTGTAGTGCTACATACACCTCAGAAAAATTGAGGGTATCTTTGTCCAAATAAAAGTGCTAGATTTTTTTTTAATATTATATTTGACTTCAAAATTTTCCGTTAATCGGCTTGAAAACAATGTTGCGGTTTATTTTATTTGTTTTTTATTGTTGCGTCAGATGCACATTGTAGTGCTACATACACGTCAGAAAAATTGAGGGTATCTTTGACCAAATAAAAGTGCTAGATTTTTTTTTAATATTATATTTGACTTCAAAATTTTCCGTTCATCGGCTTTAAAACAACGTTGCGGTTTATTTTATTTGAATTTTATTTTTGCGTCAGATGCACATTGTAGTGCTTCATACACCTCAGAAAAATTGAGGGTATCTTTGACCAAATAAAAGTGCTAGATTTTTTTTAATATTAATTTGATTTAAAAATTTTCCGTTAATCGGCTTGAAAACAATGTTGCGGTTTATTTTATTTGAATTTTATTTTTGCGTAAGATGCACATTGTAGTGCTACATACACTTCAGAAAAATTGAGGGTATCTTTGACCAAATAAAAGTGCTAGATTTTTTTTAATATTATATTTGACATCAAAATTTTCCGTTAATCCGCTTGAACACAATGTTGCGGTTTATTTTTTATAAATTTTATTTTTGCGTCAGATGCACATTGTAGTGCTACATACATCTCAGAAAAATTGAGGGTATCTTTGACCAAATAAAAGTGCTAGATTTTTTTTTAATATTATATTTGACATCAAAATTTTCCGTTAATCGGCTTGAAAACAATGTTGCGGTTTATTTTATTTGAATTTTATTTTTGCTTCAGATGCACATTGTAGTGCTACATACACCTCAGAAAAATTGAGGGTATCTTTGACCAAATAAAAGTGCTAGATTTTTTTTTAATATTATATTTGACTTCAAAATTTTCCGTTAATCGGCTTGAAAACAATGTTGCGGTTTTTTTTATTTGAAATTTATTTTTGCGTCAGATGCACATTGTAGTGCTACATACACCTCAGAAAAATTGAGGGTATCTTTGACCAAATAAAAGTGCTAGATTTTTTTTAATATTATATTTGACTTCAAAATTTTCCGTTCCGAGGTTATCTTTGGCCAAATAAAATATCGAGGTTTACTTTATTTATATTCAGTAAGTATGTAAAATATAAAAATATACTTGAGTGGGCATACACGCATGTGTAATGTTTTATTTACATGGTGAGGTATATCGAGGTTTACTTTATTTATTTTCAGTAAGTACGTAAATTATTAAAAAATGTGTGTGGGCATACCCGCATGTGTAATGCTTTATTTTATTAGTTTATGCGTATCCGCAAACCTGTCGATGGTTACCCTACATGGTGGGGTATAACGAGGTTTACTTTATTTATATCCAGTTAGTACGTAAATTATTAAAAAATCTGCATAGTGGGCATACACGCATGTGTAGTGCTTAATTTTATTAGGTTATGCGTTTCCGCAAACCTGTCGCTGATTACCCTTCATGATGGTGTATTTATATTCAGTTAGTACGTAAATTATAAAAAATGTGCTTTATTTTATTAGGTTATGCGTTTCCACAAACCTGTCGCTGGTTACCCCACATGGTGGTGTATTTATATCCAGTAAGTACTTAAATTATAATAAAATGTGCGTGGGCATACACGAATGTGTAGTGCTTTATTTTATTAGGTTATGCAATTCCGCAAACCTGTCGCTGGTTACCCCACATGGTGGTGTATTTATATCCAGTAAGTACTTAAATTATAATAAAATGTGCGTGGGCATACACGAATGTGTAGTGCTTTATTTTATTAGGTTATCCGCAAATCTGTAGCTGGTTGCCCTACATGGTGGTGTATTTATATTCACTAAGTACGTATATTATAAAAAAAATGTGCGTGGGCATACATGCATGTGTAGTGCATAATTTTCTTAGGTTATGCGTTTTCGCAAACCTGTCGCTGGTTACCCTACATGGTGGTGTATTTATATTCACTAAGTACGTTTATTAAAAAAAAAATGTGCGTGGGCATACACGCATGTGTAGTCCTTTATTTTATTAGGTTATGCGTTTCCGCAAACCTGTCGCTGGTTCCCATATAAGGTGGTGAATTTATATTCAGTAAGTATGTAAATTATAAAAAAATGTGCGTGGGCATACACGCCTGTGTAGTGCTTAATTTTATTAGGTTATGCCATTCCGCAAACCTGTCGCTGATTACCCTTCATGGTGGTGTATTTATATTCAGTTAGTACGTAAATTATAAAAAATGTGCGTGGGCATACACGCATTTGTAGTGCTTTATTTTATTAGGTTATGCGTTTCCTCAAACCTGTCGCTGGTTACCCCACATGGTGGTGTATATATATTCAGTAAGTACTTTAATTATAATAAAATGTGCGTGGGCATACACGAATGTGTAGTGCTTTATTTTATTAGGTTATCCGCAAATCTGTCGCTGGTTACCCTACATGGTGGTGTATTTATATTCACTAAGTACGTATATTATAAAAAAAATGTGCGTGGGCATACATGCATGTGTAGTGCATAATTTTCTTAGGTTATGCGTTTTCGCAAACCTGTCGCTGGTTACCCTACATGGTGGTGTATTTATATTCACTAAGTACGTTTATTATAAAAAAATGTGCGTGGGCATACACGCATGTGTAGTCCTTTATTTTATTAGGTTATACGTTTCCGCAAACCTGTCGCTGGTTCCCATATATGGTGGTGAATTTATATTCAGTAAGTATGTAAATTATAAAAAAATGTGCGTGGGCATACACGCCTGTGTAGTGCTTAATTTTATTAGGTTATGCGTTTCCGCAAACCTGTCGCTGATTACCCTTCATGGTGGTGTATTTATATTCAGTTAGTACGTAAATTATAAAAAATGTGCGTGGGCATACACGCATTTGTAGTGCTTTATTTTATTAGGTTACGCGTTTCCTCAAACCTGTCGCTGGTTACCCCACATGGTGGTGTATATATATTCAGTAAGTACTTAAATTATAATAAAATGTGCGTGGGCATACACGAATGTGTAGTGCTTTATTTTATTAGGTTATCCGCAAATCTGTCGCTGGTTACCCTACATGGTGGTGTATTTATATTCACTAAGTACGTAAATTATAAAAAAAATGTGCGTGGGCATACATGCATGTGTAGTGCATAATTTTCTTAGGTTATGCGTTTTCGCAAACCTGTCGCTGGTTACCCTACATGGTGGTGTATTTATATTCACTAAGTACGTTTATTATAAATAAAATGTGCGTGGGCATACACGCATGTGTAGTCCTTTATTTTATTAGGTTATGCGTTTCCGCAAACCTGTCGCTGATACCCTACATGGTGGTGTATTTATATTTAGTAAGTACGTAGATTATAAAAAAAATTGTGTGGGTATACACGCATGTGTAATGCTTTATATTATTGGGTTATGCGTTTCCGCAAACCTGTCGCTGGTTACCCTATATGGTGGGGTATTACGACGTTTACTTTATTTATATTCAGATTATTTTCAATTTTTTTCCGTATATTTTATCGTTCATTAATGCATAAATAAGTAAATAATTAAAAAAAACTAGTTAATGCATAAATAAATAAATAAACAAGCAATTAAACCTACAAATAA
Source organism: Molanna angustata (assembly GCA_963576475.1). NCBI lineage: Eukaryota > Metazoa > Arthropoda > Insecta > Trichoptera > Molannidae > Molanna > Molanna angustata. Next base: position 24,466 of record CAUYVO010000022.1, read on the forward strand.
AATATATATAATAAATAAATAAATAAATAAAAAATATTTTTTCCTTGGGTTATCACTATTGTATCCTGACCATTGATCCGTTAGTTCATTCCGTTAGAACGTTCGAAACTTCAGCCACATTCTATAG
>CAUYVO010000023.1:0-24429 GCA_963576475.1 Molanna angustata
TTAAAGTATTGTGTAATATACTGAATATGAAACATTATATTACTTATTATCAGGGTGGAATTCAATTAATTGACTTCGTTCTCAATCTTCCATGTCTTCGTTGGTCAGTTGATTTGATATTACATTAGGTCCTGGGTTCGATCAATTGATTTGACAGTTATATTAGGTCCTGGGTTCGATTCCCGATGGATACAAAGCATTCATTGTCTATTCAATCTGAATCTGTGAGACGATAAACATAATAAGTCTTCAGGATGTAACAACTTATTTCTTGGTACGTGTTTTTTTTAATATCTGAGATATTGCTTGTTAGTTGTCCTATTAGCAATACAAAAAATAAAATAAAAAGGTTTTTCTTTATTTAAGAAGGTATATGTATACATAATTTTCCGTTATCCTCTACGTTTTCCATACAGATAGTCGATGTTTTGCAACGGAGTAAGCAAACAGAATGTTCACCATATTGAAATTTTCAACTTTATTTCTATTGCAGTATCCAATAAAGCAAAAGTTTATCCTCCGTGGAAATTCACTAATGAAAGAAAGTTTCATATAAAAGAAGGTATTCTATCGAAACAAGCTGCAGGGAGTATGAGAAAAGATGCATCCAAGTATGAAACGCTCCTAGAATAATATAATGAAGCATTCTATCAGATTCAGTATTTTATGCATGTATAGAAAACTCATACTGAAGTACTCTTCAATTTTTACTAGAAGAGTTGGTCATTCAAAACTTAACGTCGAATATGAAATTTCAGTACAATGTTTCGCTCGACTTTCATTTCAGTATTTAATTTGAAGCATGACATTAGTAAAACAAACATTACATTCCCAAAAATTAATGCTAGACACAAATTTCTTATACAAAAATGTAAATAATTTATCCGATTATTCATACTTACTTGCACAAATAAATATCGTAAATCTCCAGAATGTGGCAACTTGTTATTAGGTGTGTGTAAAATAATTATTTGACATAGCACCTGTTATTTGCCCGAGAAGCTACATAAAATAATATAATAACACTTATACTTGCCCCCAGCGTCACACTCGAACAAACTATCTGTTTTTGTAAATTGCCCACGAACCAATTTCATATAAAAAACACATTCGCGAATCGCTCAACAAATAACTACAACAAATTAAATAGTGCGCAAACCCTGAACATTTTTCATGATGACATCGGTAAACTTAGGTCCCGTGTGGGGCTGCTGTTGGTGTAATTGATTAAGGCGTAAATTAAAAAATCTTGGAGGTTATTCCTATTCCTCTAATCCCTCCCCCTTCCGGTTCAATAGAGGTTTTTTTTCCAACAATTGTTCCCAGAATAAAAAATAAATAAAAATAACATATACAACACAATTATTAGTTATTTTTCATCGTCAAAATAATTAGCTACTACATACAAATTTTATAGGTCAGATGTATAAAACAGTCAGTTCTGGGAAGTTGAAATATTAACTAAACCAACCAACGGTTTTATACACCTGACCTGAATAAATGTGAAGATATATTAGGTATAGGGATCCCCTATAAATTTATTCAATATTACTAAATAATTGACTTAAAAAAAATGTATATTATATTAGCATTAGCCCTTTTTTACATGAAGCAATATTTCATACTACACTAAAACGTATACTTGGACCTCTGTATCACTACCACCTACCACTAAACCTTATAAAAATTAACTAACACTATGACGAATAAAAATAAAAGAACTGATTTATATAACGCTACTCTGGGACAGGCATAGCCTAGCAGAGTAGCGTAATCCACAAATTAAAAAAATATATGTATACACTTATGACTTAAACTTTCACTTTTAACTTAATAGGCGTGATGACAGTAAGAAAAAATCATTGAAATTATGATTTTATTAGATAAAATATGTTATAAAGATTTGAAAAAATATATTTATTTTCATTTTAAAAGAGCGAATAATATTAATATTATTAAAATAAAAATACAAAATATGTTTGTCCGCCATTTTATGTGAAACACCAATCAGAGCGCATGACGTCACCATATTGTCACTGTCAATTGTGTTTGTTACTGTCAACTGTTGTGTTGTTCGAAATGGCTATTTTTTTCATAACAAGCTATATGGAATATGCTGCTTATTTTTAACATGCTATTTTTATTTATTGATTTATTTGGTTTATTTGGGACAATAAACCAAATAATATCGCTATCCGCTCTATTGAATCGTTGACGCATCTGTTATAACACGCACCGAGTATTGTAACGTGGTGGAGAATATTTAACGTTTCAGAAATAAATAACTTGGTGGCTTTCATTGCTTGATTATAAAATAAAATGATGTAATTATATTGTTTGTGGGAGTTGTACAGTGTTACATGAGGTTGAAATGGAAATACACAATGTATTATGATGAATCTAATATACATATGGGATAACTGTTAGGATTCATATACATATTATGATTAATATATTAAAATATGTAATAGGTGTGATGACTGTAAGAAAAAAATCATTGAAATTATGATTTTAAAAAATAAAATAGGTTATAAAGATTTAAAAAAATGTTTTTTTTTTAATTTATAGGAGTGAATAATAATAATATTATAAATATAAAAATACAAAATGTGTTAGTCCGCCATTTTATGAGAAAAAACAATCAGAGCGCACGACGTCATAGTATGGTCGCGTCAATTCTTCTGATAGTCTTCAATACAATATACGCATTAATTGTCGGTCTGGACTATGTTTATTTTGGTGTTATCGATATATTAATATTTTAATTAGATATTTAAAACTAAAACAAATTAAATATAAATGGAACTAGTATTCAACAAAGCAAATAGTTTCAATTTACCTAGATACTCGCCTACCTATCGGGGGACACTATGGGCCGGTATTATAGTGTCAGTTTAAGAGCTAAACTCAAGTTTTACAAAAATATAGCGTATTACAGTGTCCGTTTAGACCTAATCTTCCCTCAAATACGTCACTAAAACGACAAATATTTAACTCAACGTTTCTGGCAGATTAAGTACTTAACTGTGAGTCAACTGTCATTTGCTAGGCAACTCGTGTAGTTTCAGTTTCTATCACTAGAGGCGTTAGGCAACGTGTGTAGTTTCAGTGTTGTATCGAAGGTGGCGCCACACAACAAAACAAACTGACAGCCGTATTGAAACGAACACGGGCATTTAAAAGCATTATTTTGGTGAAAAAAATTAAATTTACCATGTTGGATAATAAAACAATGGTATTTAAAGTCGTAGCGTCCCGTTTTGTATTTCGTATTATTTGAGGTTATTTAAATTTGACAGATAATAACCACAGAAAAAGTGAAATATGTCTATAATTGAAGATTTAGTAACTGACATGTCATATTGCACTGTAATACGGAAATGGATTCAATCTCCCCTTAACATTAATCTTGAGTTTGGCAAACTCAATGAGTTGAGGGCCGACTGAATATCGGGCCTATGTTAATTGTATTTTGTATGTAACTTAGTTTTTATTGAATAAATAAATTAATAATGAACGCTCGCAACGTATGGTAAACTAATTTAGTTTTAGTATTCTACAATTTTGTCACGCGATGGTGAGCTGACGAACGTTCGACATGTTATGATGCTGGTCACTGCCAAACTAAACTAGCAAGCTATATTTTTTTCATGCAATGAAGCGATTTGCGAAACGACGGCGATTACGCGAAGCATGCGTTTTAAAACATCGTTACAATTTTAGCAGCATACGAATTATTACATAGCGCTCGTTATTTGTATTGTGTTCATAACAAGCTATATTTATCTGCTATCGTTATTTTTAGCAATAGCAGCCATAGTAGTTATTTTTCTGCCTGTCTTAACTACTCTTAACTAGAATGGAACTTTTGATGGTCGGATATTTCTTTGCGTCGAACAAAGACTTTTGTTCATCAGAATTTCGAAACGTAAAAACTTAATAATAAGTACATATAAGTACTTTATTTATCTGTAATTTAAATACAACTTACATCTCGAAAATCGATAAAATATGCTCCTTCTTCTCTCTACATTATGTGTTCATAAGCTAAAAACATACGCGGGAAACTTATGATGGCCTATTTTGACGTTTGGACATTAATGAAGTTCTTTATATGCTTATTGCCTAAATAATGGTAAATATTATATTATTGAGAGCTAAAAGTGGGGGAACAAATACTGTACTTCATTGTAAACGCGTACTTAATAAAATTCACTTGTGTCTCGCCGTGCGAAATTTAATCACTTATTTCTCTTTTTTTTCGCGTGGGACGAAAACAAATACCTCAGTAGATGTTTTTTTCGTCGTGTTTGTACATTTAGGGACCGCACAACACTTATGCACTTTTGAATTGATTATAAATACACAAATCGTCTTAGAACACATATATTACATATAGTAGTGATATGCAGTTTACGATACCATGACGTCACCGTCAGGGTCGGCAGCCGCCATGATACTACAAGCTTTTTTTGGCGTAAATGTCAAATTTGATTTTAAAATGGCGATTTTTGCTACTAAACCTTTATTTTATGTAGAAATGTATATATATTTGAAAACAGTGAATGCGTAAAAACATCGTGAGATAGTTTTTCAAAATTAGTCATCATGCCTATTATAGTATGACCTATACATTTAATTTACTACTGTATAAAGTTATGTTGTACCTACTTCTGATATAATTATACTTGTAAACGAGTGGGTTGTGGCCAACGCTAAACTTATGGCGCGCGCTAGTGTCTGAATCCGGACGATTCAGCCCTATATAAAGACGCCTCAGACCGGGAGCGTTCATTCGATCTACCCTGTTCCAGTTGTCGCGGTCGCGCTGTCCTTGCGACCCCATAGTTTTCAATCCGCGTAATCATCGTATATTATTCTAATTTAAAATATAATTATTTATTAAGTCAACTATTTTCAATGTATTAGAGTCACTTATCCAAATAAATTCATGTAAGTAATTGCACCAATTATCTTTTGATTTCTGCCATCTAATTACCTGTGTTTTACTGTAATATTAAATATCTATATGTACGTAGTGCTGTGTTAGGTAAGTACCTACACAGTCATTACAATACCTTCGCTTGGGGATAGGCCGACAGGTTGAAATACCTAAAGCCTATATAGACCGGCATAGCCTATCCTGGGTGACCACCGACAGGTTATCTAACTTGATCGGCAGCACAACCCAGTCCTCGGTAACCAAGATCAGGTAACTTGGTAACCCGAGGGCCCAAAGCCAAACAGGTGACGAGAGTACACCTAAAAAAGGGTAAACTGGTGACCCAAAACACGTGAATTTGATCACAATTGGTTACCAATAAGTAATATGGTAAACCAAAAACGTGAAGTAAAACACAATGGTTACCAATCAGTAAACTGGTAACCACCGAAATTGTATTTGAGCATATAATCTAACATAAAAAAATAAAGGTTTTAAACTGGTAAGCCCCATGTATTATTTTAAAAATTGCATTATTTCGTGTACTATTTTTGTATTAAATTGGATTATTTTATAAATATTTTTGTTGCCAAGTAAACGTGCTCAATTTGTGATAATTATTGTAACCGGTAAATTGTTAAAAGGAACAAAATAATTTTGTGCATTAATAATCTACCCATATAATTTCACAAATAATATTTTTTTTAATGAATTAATCATAACAGGTAGCCAGAAATTAAAAAATAATTGAATTTGTCGTTAAAAAGGACTGGCTAGATCGAATCCCACGGGTAACTCTATACGCATTCAGAAGTAATCGTATTTTTTTTGTATTTAATTTAGCCTAATATAATACGCAAGACCCGTGTGAAGCGTATTAATTTTAAAAAATGCTTCGAAATAGTTATATAAATAAATACATGTAAATTTAATTATAAAAAGCGACATATATAAATATGTAATATAACCCTATTATTGTTGAATACTTTTGTATCATAACTGATATTTCTTTTAGATATAAATGTATATGTTTATTAATAATATATGTTATTTTTTTTCATGAAACGAGACAAACCAAACAAAACAAGTAAACTAGACGAAAAAAAATAATACCCAAAAAAAACCAAGGAAGTTGGAAACGAAGTAAAAATAAAAAATTACATGCCAGAGAAGCAAGAATTCTACAAAAAGTTAAGTAAAATAATAATTTTTATAATAATATTCAGTTGTGCAGTAAAAAATATAGTAATTTCATTGAAAAATATATATATGTAAAGTCATTGCTAAAAAAAAAAATAGTTAAAAATATGTAAAATTATTGCCAAAATTAGTAAAAAATATATAAAATCAGTGCACAATCTAAAGTAAAATCATTGATGATTTTTTAAAAAAATTAATAATAGACGCATTTTTTATTGGCAAATTGTAGAGGCATTTTAATAAAAATACCTACAAAAAAGGAATATAATACTCCGAATATTTTTTAAATATATGTTGTTTGTCTAAAATTATAACCGAATAGAAGGTAACGAGAAATCTAGCACATTTAACAATCATATCAAAATCGTGTAACAAAAATACCTATTATCAAGGTGATATTATTTTTGCGTTCGCATAAATTATTATCATGATATTTTGATATCTACCAATAATTCGGGTAGAATTAAATTTTGGAATATTTATCAAATCATAATTTATTATTGTGTGTAGTAAAAATACTGCCGAAAATCGTCACCAAGCGTAATATTATTCCGCGTGATAAAAAAAAAAATACCCATCGAAAAAAACCGAACAACAATTTTGCCAGTGACGCGCATAATATACAAGAATAAAACCAAACAAAAAAATATTATTTTGCATTTAAAAAAAAAAAAAACACAATAACATTTTTAGCAACAAAGTGAGAATATATACTATATTGTAAAAAAAAACCATTTGAAAAATAATATTTTATTTAAGCCATTTTTGTTAAAACCAAGGGTATAATTTAATAAATAATATTAAATACCTAACTTACTTTGAAAAATTACAACATAATCATCTTATCAAACATCAGAATATTTATAAAAACTTAAAATCATATTCATTAATTCGTGTCCAAACAAATTTATTTTAAATTAATCGTAAAATAAATAACATCGCAACAATATTTCGGACGCCACTGCATTCCCGAAATAACTAATCCCGCAAAGCGAGAAACCGTATCCCGAACGTCAGTTAACTCGCCGCGAATCTCGTAACGGAAATAATATTGTCATCTAGCATTAATACCCGGAGTTTCACAAACAACATTATATTATTTAATATTATTTATTTTCTGTAATAACTTGTAACTTTATTTCAGATTTTAAACTTATAATATTTTAAAAAGATATAATATTTAACCAATATCAACTTAATCAACGGCAACAAGAAACAAAACATCGCACTTCAAACAAATACAAATAGAACTTCAAAAAAAAAATAATTTTTCGAAACGCGTATAAATAATTATAAAACAAATTTTATTCCTCTTTAATTAAAAAGAAAAGAAACAAAAGAAACATTTTTAAGATTCAAAACTTCTTTAATATTGAATTTTTTTTAAGATTTAAATTATTTTTTAGATTCAAATTTTTTTTATGATTCAAATTTTTTTTTAAGATCCAAATTTTTTTTAAGATTCAAATTTTTTTTTATTTACAAATTCATTTCTAAATTGATCAAACATTATTTCATCAAGCAATTTCAAACATTAATTGAAAGCAACTTAGTTAATTAACAAATACAATCGTCTACAAATAATAAAAATTTAAATTTAAATAAAATTGTATACAATGTCCTACGATAAATTAAGCATTATGGATCAAGATAATCTACATCAGACATCACAAGAAACAGGAAACGAAATATCTTCAGCGAACCTCAAACTACCATACGTATGGAGAGAGAAAATCCACTTATGGTTTTTTACGATAGAAGCGCAATTCGCGAACGCGAGAATCACAAAAGACGAATCGAAGTATAATCATGTTTTAGCAGCATTGGATCCTGAAACCATGTCTTGCGTCGCAGATATTATTCAATTTCCACCAAGTACAGAGCGCTACAAAAATCTAAAATTAACATTATTGAACCGTCTACAAGAATCGGAAGAAAAAAGACTCACACATCTACTACACGGGATGCAATTGGGAGATAACACACCATCGGAACTATTAAGAAAAATGAAAAATCTCGCAGGACCAACATTAAACAACGACGCACTCATCAAAAGACTTTGGATAGAGAGACTTCCGCATAGAATTCAAGAAATCATCACAGCAATTAATACTGACGACATCATGATAATCGCAACTACAGCAGACAGAATCATGGAGGTGAACAATAGAGATGAAATACAATCGATAAATTTACCATCTACATCTTCAATCAATAATCATGCACATAACGATCCAAACACAGTTCAACTTCTTATTGGAATGCAGCAGCAAATTAAAATTTTGACTGACAAAATATTAGGACTAGAACTTCAGCAAAGGCAATCAAGACCATTTTATAATAATCAAGAAAGAGAACGTTCCAGATCAAGATCGTCTAGTAGAAACCGTCATAATAATTATAATAATAATTCTTATCACAACCGACAAAATAATAATCGAAATTATAAAAATAAAAATAATAATAATAAAAATTATATGCCTAATAATAATAATCACAACAAGAAGGAAGATATATGCATACCACATCAAAGATTTGGAATTAACGCAAGATATTGTCAACTACCCTGCACTTTCAATCTTCCGGAAAACTAAAACTGCGACAGGTGTGCGAGACAACACTGTCGCAAATGAAACATCGTCTCTTCATGCCAGATATAGTCACCGGCGTCAAATATTTAATCGATACTGGTGCTGAGATCAGTATAATACCGAGATATCACAAAAGTGACAAAGCAACGATCTCTACAGACAGCATCATCACTCCAATATACGCCGCAAACGGGACAATGATACCAACATACGGTCATAAAGTTATAAATCTAAATCTCGGGCTTCGCAGAAATCATAAATGGAAGTTTGTAATAGCCGATGTAACAAAGCCAATTATCGGAGCGGACTTCCTTACAAATTATGATATTTTAGTTGATTTAAAAAGAAAACTGTTAATAGATAAAACAACAGGTATAACAACCAGAGGATTCATATACAAGACATCAGTCATAGACATAGCAACGGTGCAAGCAACATTAAAATTTAAAACAATTTTACAAAAATATCCGAATCTGACAAGAGCAAACATGACACCAAATGAATCGAAACACAACGTAACACACCACATTCAAACAAGAGGACCGCCTGTCACATCAAAAGTGAGAAGATTAAACCCGATGCAACTAGAGATAGCAAAAAAAGAGTTTGCATACATGGTCGAGCAAGGCATATGCAGACCCTCAAAGAGCAATTGGTCAAGCCCACTTCACATGGTTAAGAAACCAGATGGAAACTACAGAATGTGTGGAGACTACAGACGACTGAATTCAATTACCAAGCCGGACAAGTATCCGATACCACAACTCCAGGACTTTTCACATAAGCTCCACGGATCAACGATATTCAGCAAAATTGATTTGGCTAGAGCTTATAATCAAGTTAAGATGGAGGAAGAAGACATTCCGAAAACAGCTTTAATAACTCCATTTGGATTATTTGAGTTCACAAAAATGCAACCTGGACTATCAAATGCAGCACAAAGCTTCCAGAGGTATCTTCATAACATCACAAGGGACCTAGAATTTGTCTTCTCGTATATAGATGACATTCTGGTCGCCTCAAAAAATTTAGAAGAGCATGAAAAGCATATAGACATATTGTTCAAAAGACTATCTGAGAATGGTCTCATCATTAACCAAAACAAATGCCAGTTAGGCGTGGAAGAAGTTAACTTTCTCGGTTATAAAATAAACAAATACGGAAGCACCCCAATCCCAGAAAAAATCGAGGCAATAACAAAAATTGACCCACCTAAGGATGCCAAGGGACTCAGAAGATTCATGGGTATGTTAAATTTCTACCGAAAATTTTTACCCAACGCAGCAGAAACGCAGCAAATATTATTCAATCAGCTCAAAGGATACAGCAAAAACGACAAAAGAAAACTAGCATGGACAGAAGAGTTACGAAACGCATTCGAAAAATGCAAACAAGACTTAGTACAAGCAGCACTCCTCACGCATATAAACCCTTCAGCAGAAATGTCAATAATGGTCGACGCATCCGACAACGCCATGGGCGCGGCCCTGCAACAAAAGAAAAATAATGATTGGCAGCCGATAGCTTTTTTTTCAAAAAAGTTTAACAATGCGCAAGTCAAGTACAGCACTTACGACAGAGAACTAACTGCCATATATGAAGCAATAAAATATTTCAGATCACAGATTGAAGGAAGAAATTTTTGTATAATAACGGACCATAAACCATTAATTTTCGCCTTCACAAAAGTCAAACTCAACTCTCCAAGACAAGAGAGGCAGCTTGACTACATTAGCCAATTTACCACGAATATCCTACACGTATCAGGCGAAGATAACGTAGTCGCCGACACATTGTCAAGAGTCGAAGAAATAGAGATTCCATCAAATATAGATTACCGAAAAATGGCGACAGAACAAATCAGTGATAAAGAATTTAGGAAAATTCAAGAAAAATCATCGTTAACGCTGAAGAAAATTTTAATACCGGGAACTACTAAAATGTTATGGTGTGACATATCTAATAATACAGTACGTCCGTATGTACCGGCCAGCATGAGAGAAGAAGTCATTTTGGCGACACATAAAATAAGTCACCCCGGAGCAAAAGCAACTTCAAAAATGATAAAGCAGAGATACGTTTGGCCCAATATTGATAAAACTGTCAAAAACATCATAAATAATTGCATAGAATGTCAAACGTCGAAAATCCACAGACACACCGTCACACCTTTAAAAGAATTTCAACAAACAGATGGAAGATTTAAAAACATTCATTTAGATCTCTTAGGACCGTTACCACCGTCCGGAGATTATACATATATGCTAACAATAATCGACCGATACACCAGATGGCCAGAAGCAGTGCCACTAAAAGATATGACTGCAGAAACAGTAGCAGACGCCCTCATGTATTCATGGATTTCTCGTTTTGGCGTTCCCACCTCGATAACAACAGATCAAGGCCGCCAGTTCGAAAGCTCCCTATTCAAAAAGCTTACAAGTAAATTGGGCATAATACATAATAGAACTACCGCATACCATCCACAGTGCAATGGAATGATTGAACGATGGCACCGCACGTTAAAAAGTTCAATAATGGCAGTAGGTAATACGTCATGGTCGACGTCACTACCAATGATACTCCTAGGTCTCCGCGCAGTAATCAAGGAAGGATCAAGTTACACGCCCGCAGAGATGACCTACGGTACAACACTCAGATTACCTGGCGATTTTTTCGAAGACAGACCACCAGAGGAACCAGACACCTATGGACAGAGACTACAAACAATGATGTCAAAAATTCGCCCCATTCCAATCTCAAATCATAGCAGATTAAAAACATTCGTGCATAAGCAGATGAATCAGACAAAATACGTCTTCCTAAGGAACGACGCAGTGAGACGCCCTCTTCAGAAACCTTACGACGGACCTTACTTAGTGCAAGAGAGGGATGATAAAACAGCCACTATAAATATCAAGGGAAAAAGCAGAAAAATTTCATTAGATCGTCTAAAGCCAGCCTTCTTCCTAAATGAGAGTATGGACCCCTGCGATGAGATGAACAACAGACAAGCCACTTCCCCAGAGCAGAGAAGGATGTCTATTCCGCAGACTAACAACGCCACTACGTCAGAAGCCACTTCATCACAGCAATCACACACAACCACCAGAGCTGGAAGAAGAGTGTACTTCCCTGAAAGATTCACAAGCTACAGATTTTTTTAAGTTAAGTAACTTATATTTTTTTTTCTTTTCATATATCTATGAAAATATGTATAATTTATGTAAAATATGTAACACAAAGTGCATTCGTTATAATATAATATAACTGTTTTATTCAATTTGTAGCACCTCACAGTAAAGTGCATTGAATAAAATAATATAATTAATTAAAATATTGTGTATAATTTAATATGTAAAAAAAATCACTTACAAGCTCATAAGTAATGAGTAATTATTTAAAATTTTGTGTATAATGTAATATGTAAAACTAAGTACTTACAAACTCATAAGTTATGAGTAATTATTTAAAATATTGTGTATAATGTAATATGTAAAACTAAGTACTTATAAACTCAGAAGTAAAGAGTTATTAATTTAAATTTTATGTACCTATATGAAAACCAACTCAGAAGTAATAACTAGTTAATTTATTTATTTTTTGATACCAAGGAATGTAATTATAAAGAATTAAAATTGTATTGGAAAACTCATACAGCATGAAAGTATGCTATATTTTTTCCATTATTATGTCAACATAACAAAGAAACATTTGTATTTAAACCAAACCAAAGAAATATTTTTTATCTCATGCCAAAATAAAAAAAAAACTTAATTTTTCCTCATGTCGAATCAACAAATGTTTTAAATTTTTTTTCCATTGTTACAGAATGCTGTAAGGACTATAGGGGAAGCAAGGATATCGTCGAATCGACTGGAAAGGGGGTGATATGGCGCGCGCTAGTGTCTGAATCCGGACGATTCAGCCCTATATAAAGACGCCTCAGACCGGGAGCGTTCATTCGATCTACCCTGTTCCAGTTGTCGCGGTCGCGCTGTCCTTGCGACCCCATAGTTTTCAATCCGCGTAATCATCGTATATTATTCTAATTTAAAATATAATTATTTATTAAGTCAACTATTTTCAATGTATTAGAGTCACTTATCCAAATAAATTCATGTAAGTAATTGCACCAATTATCTTTTGATTTCTGCCATCTAATTACCTGTGTTTTACTGTAATATTAAATATCTATATGTACGTAGTGCTGTGTTAGGTAAGTACCTACACAGTCATTACAATACCTTCGCTTGGGGATAGGCCGACAGGTTGAAATACCTAAAGCCTATATAGACCGGCATAGCCTATCCTGGGTGACCACCGACAGGTTATCTAACTTGATCGGCAGCACAACCCAGTCCTCGGTAACCAAGATCAGGTAACTTGGTAACCCGAGGGCCCAAAGCCAAACAGGTGACGAGAGTACACCTAAAAAAGGGTAAAAACTCTTCACTAACAAGTCATTCTATAAAGTATTCAAATTTTGTATAGAAAATTTTCAGCATTTTCATGAAATGTGTTTGTTAAATTATTTTTTATTTAAATATTTTATTATGGAAACTTGACAACCCTTCAATGCCATTTTATGAAAGTGGTGTGCCTTTTTACGAATTTGAATATAAAAATTTCAAATTTTAATTTTTCTGAGCTTGGGGTCACTTTGAAATATTTGACAGTTAAAAAATTGAGAAGCACTATTCATATATCGTTCAAAATCTAATGGGATCTAATCAAGTATTAGATATACATATTTGCAAAATTTTAATAGAATCGAATGAGTACTTTAGTCTATAATCGATAAAGTAAAATGAACACGCCGTACATAGCACACTGCACACTTCACACAGCACACAGCACATAGCACACACACAGATACATTGTGATGAAACTTTCAGAATACAATCTCACCATGATACTAGTTGATAATCTGCAAAAAAATAGCCTTAAAAATTGCGAAATTATAACTCCCCACTATATCCCCTTGGGTTAGTGAGGAGAAAAAAGGATTTTTTATAAACAAATATTACCGCGTATTTTTCCGATGATGTGTCGTGATTAAGCAATAAATTTCGAAATTGTTTATATTCCAAGAACCAACAAATATTTTAATGAACATGTTAAAACTCTTCTTCGTCTTCTTGTTCCGTCTCACGAGGTCGGATCATGCAGAGTTGGTAGTTGTTGACATTCGAATCAATTTTTTCCGTCTAAATATTACATTGTTCGTCTATGCGTATATATGTACGTACTTGAATTCTTATTTATACAACTCGATTTTAATAAATATTATATCATGTACTCAATACTCATATATCGATAGAAAATAACAGATCAGCTTTAACATATTTTCATTCCTGTCTTTCTCTGAATTATCTCTTAACCATTTAATATCAGCTATCCGAAATTTCAGCACCTATCCACACTTTTTCGCAAGAATATTTCTCAATCGGCATTTCACTGCTACCATTTCCGCCTGTCCAATAATATAAAGGTTGCTGTGATTTCTGCGCCGTTTTTACATTGCTGGGAAATATTGCCAAGAAAAATGAATAACGTATGAAAAACTAAAAGTGGATTTTCATACGTGCGACCGTCGCGTCCGATTGTTACGTGACAGAGTCGCACGCATCCAACGCACCTAATATGATAATTTGAGATTTATATTTTTTTCTAAACTGGGATCGAAAGCCGGGGGGGTGGAGCTACCAAACTACAGCGGTTGGGTTTTCTCCCTCCCCCCCCCCCCAAGTCATCTAGCATCGTTGGTTTGTATCTTCACGCACAGTATTCGCTACTTTTTTCCTACTCAAAATTCTAACAATTATTAGTCGCCAAAGAAAAAAATACCAGTCATAATGTACATATTCTCGTTTTCTTTTTTAAATAATATTTTCATTAAGTTGTGAAAATAATACTATCGACTGGCACCGCATCTAATTACCGCCTCAACTATTTTTATATCACTTGCATTTAATTATGCGACAGTCGCATAAATAAAACTGTTCCTTAAAAGCTAGGAAAAGGTGGTTGCATAAAAGCGAATGGTGAAATATGATTTGAGGTAAAATATTATAAGGGTTTCAACCAGATCACGAAAGATACAATATGTTGAAAAGGGTGTTCAGTGTTCATGGAAGATATAAATGTATCTAGAACGATTTTTGCCATTAAATGTAGAGATGATGTCAGAATTAAACAATTTTACTATTAACGTACTATTTATGCTGAAAAGCACCTACCGGTTCAAAATAGTGCTTCCACTATTTTCTTCTTACATGGTTCAGCAATAAGATTCACTATCAATTCTGAAGGACGTATCTTTAGTTGAGCCGAGACTGGTATGTAGAGATACACGCATATATTATGTGCTTTTTTTCAGACAATGCACATCCGCACACCTGTCGATCGATACCCCACAAATGTGGGGATATTGGTGTGATCTTAGATTATATATGATAGTCGTGATGGTATCTATATATGTATGTATTATTTCAGTTGGTCTGTCTTTTTGTGTTTCAAGTATATTTATGTCTACAAGTCAATGTTTTTAATGTTTATTGCTTATCTATAAATGCCAACCGCCGTGGCACAGTTGGTAAGCCATTCGGTTTCTGTGCGGGCGTCCTGGGTTCGATTCCAAGCAGAGGAGAAATTTATTTTAATTCATTTCTCACACAAATATTTCTTCTCTGGGCTGGAAACACTGGTAAGTTGGAAGAAATCGCCATACGGCAGTAAACTCGCCACTTGCGCAGGTTGCAAGGAAGTGTTCATTATTGTTATTATTATAAAAAAAAGTTATTCTCGATTAATAATAACACGATATTATTAATCGAGAAAATAATTCCGCGATTGAACGAATCAATTTGCCTAGGAATATAGGAGGTAGGGGTAAAAATAACATCGTTACATAATAATCAAATCGAATCGCTAAAAACTTTCATTCACAAAAAATCTGATAGGTAGTTCTTTAATGCATAAAGTTATCTGTGAGGCGGACAAAAATTTAAATGACGAGAATGCCAATAACAATATTATAAATATAAATGATGACCTTCTAAATTATAAAATAATTCATTCTTTACATCCAAAATTTCTCAACCAACCTTATGTTCACAAAATTTCGTCAATCAAATGGTTAAGTATTGGTGATTTAGACGCGGATTTAGAAGGTTCTATAATAGCGATTCAGGATAGAGTAAAAAAACTAAAAATTATCAAAAATATATAATGTAGTAGATGATAGTTGTAGAAAACGTTTGGCTTTTCCGGAAACAATCGAGCGTATAATATCGGGCTGTTTTTTTCTCGCGCAATCAGAATATACATTTAGACATAACCAAGTAACAAAAATAATACATCAAAATTTAGCTATTAAATATAAATTTATTTATGCGATAAACATAAAACCATAATTATGAATATAAACCGATTTCATTTTTAGAAAATAATAATATTTCGCTTTATTACCATTAAACAATATTAACTGACCGGTCAATGCAACATAACAGACCCGATATAATAATTTACGATAAAATTTAAAAATAACATATATTTGCGACGTGGCTATTCCAAATTCTAGTAGTATTATAAAAACTTTTGATGAAAAAATTAGAAAATACACCGCTTTAGGTAACGAGATTAAAAGACCGACATTCTCGTATAATATTAATATTACCGTTCATTATTTCAGCCACTGGCATTATTCCAAAATCGTTAATCCGTTATTTAGAAATTATAGATTTGTTCGCGCTACAAATTTTAAATATAAAAATATCACTGCATTTAACTTATTTGGGTGCCTCTATGTATGTGTCATTCGAGTAAGCAATGCACCGACTCGGCCAAAAGGAATGCTGTATAGAAAAAATATATCTTTCTCGTGTTTCTACGTTTTCTCGTGGAATAGTGAATTCCACGAGAAATAGTGAAATTCACTCAAGATACTCTGACAGCCTGCAAATCCGTTAAAACTCCGTATCGACAGGATTCAGTTAGAGATTTAAAAAGTAACTAAATACAACAGAATCAAATCATACAAAATGAATCTTACAAAAGCCCATATTTGCAACACACGAAACCAATTTTTTTTTATTAAATTTATATATTTGTTTCTAAGTAAATGAAGTGCACATTGCGTACATTTACAATATTTAGTATATGTAGATATGGATTGTAGGAGTAATCGAAAATACAACAATCAAAATAACATGTCACATAGTGTAGCAATGAGGTTCACCACCCATTCTGAACATTGCCTTTATAGGTGGGATGAGACTGGTGTGTGAAGGTACACGCGTGTGTCGTGCTACATTTGATAAGTTGTCGCTGACCCACAAACCGTTCACTGGTAACCCCACATTGTGGTATAAGGAGTGATGGTATGAATGAATGAAAGTTTAATTTGTTAAAATTCCAAACCAATGATTCTTCACTAGTGGTACGAATTGACATAAAAGGAACAATATGGAATAAAACATCAATTCAAATTTTACCTATTTTAGTGATATCTAAATCTACTTTTATTTAAAACAATGTTTTATTTTTTTTTTCTTAAGGCTTTTCACCCAAAAAAGGATGTTGCAGCCATTATTAATCAGAAACATTAGTTAACAAAGATTTAGTAAAAAAAAATAATTTAATAATAGTCATATTTTTTAAAGTAGATTTATATATTAAACCATGAACTTGAGGAGAGTTCAGCCCAAGAAGGTAAACTGTGGAAACAGGGTATTGGACATTTTCAAACCTAAAATAAATGTCTAGCGCATCCCTAAAACAATGTTGTTTAACTATATATTACACTTTTACGTAATATAACAGTTGTTGTTACAATAGATGTAATAACCGATCTACTATTCGGTTTGAATATTATTTCATTAAAGATTCATTAAACCTTCGTTAAAGATTTCATTAAACCTTCCGGTTCAAAGGGTTACGAGAATCGAAAAATATTTTCGATTCTTTGTTTCAAAGTTGTATTTTTTTAATTCAATGAATATGTCCTTGAAACAAGAAACTCATACATTTCCTAAATTAAACATTTATGCTTGTGCTATTGGTGAACGAAATCGGTCGTAGCAGGATTCGAACTTGCGACCATTGGATTTCTAATCCAGCGCGCTGACCGCTCTGCCACCACCCATCTAAATGTATTAATTCCATATGTCATATCATTCAATAAAAGGACAATCAAAATAATAATAGTCCATAATACAATTTTTCAAACTTTCTAAATGGTCTATATAAAAAGACTAAGAAATATTACGACAAAGCTCCGATCCTGACAATACATATATTATATTTTAGTATCCGAAACTAATTTACAATATTTGAATTATAAATTAGCTATAAACCACTTGTTTTTTGAGTCAGTTCGCGACATGTTTCGGAAGCGCTGTCCTTCCATCGACCGGCGTGACATGTCGCGAAGTGACTCAAAAAACAAGTGGTTTATAGCTAATTTATAATTCAAATATGGTTAATATTAACTACCACAAAATATCCGCCGAATCGTTAAATGATATAACTATTTTACAATATTTAAACGTAAGCCTTATTGACCCCATTTTTGGGTTTTTTACTTTCAGCCCCGTAATATTTCTCCTTTTCAACGGCGGACTTTTTCTACCATTCGAAGAAAATTTAATTTACCACAAATTTTACATTTTGGCATTTTTCTCTCGCCAACCAGCAAGCTGTTGGTTATTTTATCGCGGAGAGAAGCCATTTCTTCAAGAAACAAAAAAAAAGTGGGCAAAACGAGCACATACGCAAAAAAAAAAGATTTTTATATTCTCAGTTGACACTTTTGAGAACATTACAGTTTTTTTTTTATATTTTGTTTATCGTCCAATACGCAAAAAAAAACGTTTTGTCACGTTTGTATAATCAGACGTATTTATTTATTTAGTTAAAGAAACATGTTTCTTTATATTTTTATATTTATTTATTAACATTATGTATATAGGGCTTATTACCTAATGCCAATTTCTTCCAGCTTACCAGAGTTAATGTTAAATATACAAAACAATGTTCTATGGCAATAAGTTAATCACATTCCGAAAAAAAACAAAGATTGCAGACGAAAAGTAAAAAAAAACAAAGAGGATAGGATATAAGAACAACTCATAGCAATGATAGGAAAACTAAAGAATAAGGAAATGAAGAGGAGAGGAAGATGTAATCAGGTATTGTCAGATAAATATTTTTGCTATAGCCTTTTCTTGAACATCTTTAGTGAGATAGAAAACGTAATTAATATCAGGACTTAAATAATTCCATAGTCTAGCTGAATTTACTTAAAATGAAGAGCTAAAAAATTCAGAACTATGAATAGGAATAGATAGTAAAGTACGTTCAGCAGTTCAGTAAAGTATCTAATATACCTATCGTATACTTTTTTCAAAATCTTTTCAAATAGATTTCGCTTTGAGAATTATTTAATGTGTGGATTAAAACATTTCATGTACAAGTAAATTTCATTATCGTCCCTTTTTGTGTGCCATGTTTGACTGTATATCTTTACAGTTTTCAGTATTTATTTAAAATTTTGAATATGTGGCGAGGATGTACCTCCCCAACAATGACGCCATCTCGCTCGGATAAACATCGCTTCTCATGATGATTGCCGAGGACGACCGAAGGACACCGGGTCCTGAACCAACCGCCTACAACGAATCGTCATTCGCTCATTAGTGGTGCAAAGTTCGATATTTTTTTAAGATCCTGTCTTTTCAAATCGATTCATGAAATTTATGCGGATCATCGATTCGCTCTTCGATTCAATATGATTCAAATATTTTAAAGTATTTGATACTCGTATATGAGACTTCTTGTATTTAGTCCCATAGATTCCACACTTGCTTCAGATTCAAAGGATCCGACGGAGTATTATACACTGCAGACTTCTGACTTAATACGATTACAAAACGAAAATTTGCATTTGAATCAAAGTTAATTCCATTTCCCAATAGGAATTATATTTGTTTAAGCTAAATAGAATTCAAATTGAATTGTAACTTACTGTAAACAATAGCGTTTAATGTCGGCTAAATCAAAGGCTTTCTCTCAATTTACTTTTAGACAAATAATGTTTGATGAACGTTTTATATTTGACTATCAAGATTTGTAAGTATGAAATAAGAATAGAACTAGGTTCTTAATCACGTCTATTAAATCTATTACATCAGTCTTCATTAATGTGTTGGGGATGTATGTTTAATTTATTTAATTATATCAGAAGGATTGTATTACGTAGGTGCGTGGAAAAACGGAAATGTTAGAAGTGTGAGCAATAGACGAACTTGTATGAGACGATGTATGAATGTGGATGAGGCGAGGGATGCGTGCCAGGATAGAAAGATGTGGCGTTCGGTTCTCTCTGCCTACCTCGCAAGGGACATGGCGTGATGGAATGTATGTGTATGTATGTATGTGTTCAAAAGGATTCTATTTTATTTAATACATATACCTCCAAGTTTTACTCCTCACTAACCCAATGGGATATAGTGGGGAGTTATGATTTCGTAATTTTTAAGGGTATTTTTTATTGCAGATTATCAACTAGTATCATGCTGAGATTGTATTCTGAAAGTTTCATCTCAATGTATCTGTGTGTGTATGCTATGTGCAGTGTGTCATTTTACCTTATCGATTATAGACCAAAGAACTCATGCTATTCTATTCAAATTTTACAAATTTGTATATATATATATATATATATATATATATATATATATATATATATATATATATATATATATATATATATATATATATATATATATATATATATATATATATATATATATATATATATATATATATATATATATATATATATATATATATATATATATATATATATATATATATATATATATATATATATATATATATATATATATATATATATATATATATATATATATATATATATATATATATATATATATATATATATATATATATATATATATATATATATATATATATATATATATATATATATATATATATATATATATATATATATATAATATATATATATATATATATATATATATATATATATATATATATATATATATATATATATATATATATATATATATATATATATATATATATATATATATATATATATATATATATATATATATATATATATATATATATATATATATATATATATATATATATATATATATATATATATATATATACAAATTTGTAAAATTTGAATAGAATAGCATGAGTTCTTTGATCTATTGTATGTCCTTCTGTGAGCGAGTGTTGTACAAGTGAGGATGTAAGTTTTTTGTTTCTCATGTCGACTCTGTGCTCCGCTATTCGTGCTTCAACTTTTCGATTGGTTCTTCCTACATAAGTCTTATTGCACGATCCGCACGGTATTTCATATACTCCATGAGCTTCAAGTGGAATGATGTCTTTCGGGTTTCTTAGAAAGGTTGATATTTTATTTGTTGTGCTGAAAACGGTACGTATGTTATTTTTGTTTAATAGACGGCTGATTTTATCGGTGACGCCTTTGATATATGGTAGTCGGGCTGTTGATAATGGTGTTTCATTGGATTTTTCTTTCACTGTTTTTGGACTCTTTAATGCTTTGTTTATTATATAGTCTGAGAAACCATTACAACGTAGAGCATTTTTCGTGTATTCTAATTCTTGTTTTTTATGCTCGTGGTCTGCAATTCTTTTTGATCTTGTTATTAGTGTTTTTGCGACTGAGCATATTTGTGCGGGGTGATGATTGGACGTTGCGTGTAGGTATCTATCGGTGTGTGTGGGCTTTCTATATACTGTGTGCCCCAGTTTACCGTTTGCTTTTTTAACACTAAAACGTCTAAGAAAGGTATTTGTCTATTATTTTCTTTCTCCATTGTAAACTTTATATCTTTATGAATGCTGTTAATAGTGTTCAAAAAATTATTTAATTCTTCTTCTCCGTGAGACCATACTACGAATGTGTCATCCACATATCTTAGCCATTTCTTTGGTTTGAGTATTACTTTCTTTAAGACTTCTTCTTCAAACCTCGTCATAAATAAGTTGGCGACTGCTGGTGACAATGACAAACCCATAGGTGCTCCTTTTATTTGTTTGTATGTCTTATTGTTGTAATAAAAAAATGTGTTATTTAAACAGTGATAAAATAAATTTAAAATATCGTCTGTGGTATTGAGTGTTTCTTTGATTATGTCTAGTGTCTCGTTAATTGGAATATTTGTAAATAAAGAAACAACGTCAAAACTCACAAGAATATCTGTACTTTCCAGTTCTAAGTCAGTGATGAGTGATATGAAATGTTCTGAGTTTTTGACATAGGAGTCTGCGGATTCTACATAGGGCTGCAACATATTCGCGAGGAATTTAGAAAGCATTTGTAACGGCGAACCAATGGAACTAACAATTGGTCTGAGAGGAATATCTTTCTTATGAATTTTTGGAAGACCATATAATTTTGGAAAGCGTGACGACTTCTCTCGTGGAATAAGTGACTTCTTGATATCATCACTAAGTTTTGTTTCCATTATTTTAGTTTTCGTGGTTTTCTCAAGATACGTGATTGGGTTGCTTGCATGTATTTTGTATGCTGGGTCTTCAAGGATATCGGTCATTTTCGATTTATAATCTTCACTGTTCATCACTACTGTGGCATTGCCTTTATCAGCTGGAAGGATTATCAAATCTTTGTTGTTGCGTAATTCTTTGAGGGCTATTATTTCTAGTTTTGATAAATTGCATTTTGGTGGTGTATTTTTTCTTAAAATCGAGCATGTTTCTTGTCTAATTGTTTCGGCAGTATTATTGGTGCATTTGTGAATGGCTGATTCAACCGCTGTAATTATTTCTTCTTTAGGAATAGTTTTATATGATACACCATAGTTAAAACCTTTTGAGAGGACGGAAATAGCATTATTATTCAGTTGAAAATTTGATAAATTGTGAATGACCTTGTTTGTATCCAGAGCGGCTTGGTGACAATATTTATTTTTCTGTAGGTTGGTAAATTTCTTTATTTGGCGTTCCGTGGTGTATGTTGTATTAGTGTCAACACGATATTGCACAATATTATTTAGTTGATCCCATATCACTGGATGTAATGTGTTTGCGAGGTTTAAATGAAGTACACGTAGTTGAGAACTCACTTGATAAAACCGAGATAAAAATATTATAACATATATATATATATATATATATATATATATATATATATATATATATATATATATATATATATATATATATATATATATATATATATATATATATATATATATATATATATATATATATATATATATATATATATATATATATATATATATATATATATATATATATATATATATATATATATATTAAATTTAAGGCTTTCGCGAGTACAAAATATGTTATTATTAAGTATTTTGGGGATAACCCGCGTCAAATTATGATTCCCGAGAGAATCAGTCGTCTGCCGACGTTTCGTCTGAATCACATCAGACATTTTCTAAAGGCGCCTTGTTAATAAATTTTCGTCTCGAGGGATAGTGCACGCACGTCCGTTCGAGTCGAAAGCTTACTACCAAGTGAAAGTTTGAAAGGAAGCCGCGTCAAGTGTTAGTGGAGGGGTGGGTTTCCCCAATGACGTCATTATTGCGTTTTGTTTGGCTTCTAGTGACTCTAGTACTTAACGGTATATTGTTTACAGGTGGATTATCAGTTTTCGGCTTACTAAGAATTTTACTAATGTTTTTAATGTGACTATTGTTTGAAATATCGGTAGTTTGATTACTATGGTTTTTAAAAATGTTGTTTTCAAGTACACTTGTCCATGCGGTCGGGATTCGAATGCTATCGTCCCTGTTATTCATTATACTGTTGCTTCTTTTATATATTTCGATTGCTTCCCTGTAAATTCTACATGTTTCATTTTTAATATTCGCGACTACTTTTGAATTTTCAAAGTCTATGGAGTGATTTTCGGTCAATGAGTGATTTACAAGAGATGAAGTTAGTTTCCGGTTTTTAACATCTACGCGATGTTCAGAGACGCGCGCCGAGATTCTGCGATTTGTCCTGCCTATGTAAGTTTTTGAGCAATCACCGCATGGGATTTCGTAAATACCGTGTGACTCTAATGGTATTTTATCTTTCGGACTTTTTAAAAAGGATGAAATTTTGTTGTCTGTTCTAAAAATGGTGCGAATATTATGTTTATAAAGTAGGTGACTGATTTTGTCTGTAGTGCCTTTTATGTAAGGCAAAAATGCAATGGAGAGTGGCTTTACTTTAGTTGACGTATCTTTTTTATTAAAATTTTTATTAGTTTGATTTTTTACTGCATTATTTATCGTAAAATTAGAAAAACCGTTATTTCGTAGCGCGTTTTTAAGATACTCTAATTCGTTTTGAATGTTTTCGGAGTCGGCTATCCTTAATGATCGTGTTACCAAGGTGTTTGCTACAGAGGCGATTTGTGCTGGATGATGGTTCGACGATGAGTGGAGATATCTGTTGGTATGTGTTGATTTTCTGTACACAGTGTGGCCGAGAGTGCCATCGTCTTTTTTGATTACGAGAACATCAAGAAAAGGTATTTCACCGTTGTTTTCTATCTCCATTGTGAATTTGATGTTATTGTGGAGATCGTTCAGAAAATCAAGAAATTTGTTAAGTTCC
>CAUYVO010000024.1:0-87891 GCA_963576475.1 Molanna angustata
CACGCCGTACATAGCACACACACACATACTTTTTGATGAAACTTACAGAATACAATCTCAGCATGCTAGACTTCCCAATTTTTAAGGCTTTTAATAGCCTTAAAAATTGGGAAATCATAACTCCCCACTATATCCCCTTGGGTTAGTGAGGAGTAAAAAGGAACCCAAAATTACACAATTTATCAAAATAGGGAGCCATTAAAAGAACTTGAAAGGTACTGCGGTCTCACTTGAGTTCTTCGCCAGGAACCTGTCTTTGTATAATGAAGAATTATGCGGTAGGCAGGTAGGTTTAAATCGTAATAATAGATAATTTGGACGTACGCAGGCGACAAGTAGGTTCTAAATGAAAATTCTAAATTGGAATCGAATTCGGGTGTCAGGAGAAAGTCTACTTATCAGATTTCTTCCAGAATTAAATTAACACGTATTGTATTCATTTTGAGAAAAGCTTATTTTCAAGATTTGAAAACATTCGAATGAGTTTTTAGCCAGAATGGAGTATTTCATTGACTCCACCATATTGCATAGATAAAGATACAATGTGACGAAACATTCAGAAAACACTTTCAAAATGATACTTGTATATAATATGCAATTAAAAACTATAAATTATTATAATAATATTTATGTAATATTATAAAAACTTTTGATGAAAAAATTAGAAAATACACCTCTTTAGGTAACGAGATTAAAAGACTTTGGCATTCTCGTAAAATAATAATATTACCGTTCATTATTTCAACCACTGGCATTATTCCAGAATCGTTAAATCGTAATTTAGAAATTAAAGATTAATCGAAAAACTTAATAATAAAAATGCAAAAAAAGGTAATAATGAATACATGTAGAATTGTTAAAGATTTTTTAAACGTTAATATTCGGGAATCAGTAGGGTTGTTAGGTAGTATAGAGACCTCCTGAGAGCCTAATTCTTTGATATGTTAAGTATCTGGATGGGTGAACTATTCCCAATTGAAAGCTTGATGATGGGTTTGTTGCATTTTATTTTGCTCTTTTAAATAATTTACAATTTACGCATTGATCTGCTAATTCTTTTGAGGAAGTGTATAATGGTAATAATAATAATTGAGTGTTATTATTTGTAGTGCTTAATTGTTATTAATATCATTAGTAAATCGGCCAGCGCCGCAATAAAAAAAATATAGAAATTATAACTCCTAACAGCAACCATTCGAGGTAGTGAGGAGTTAAAACGATTTTTCGTTTTATTGAAATTAAGTTGACTCAGACTTTAAATTTATTTAATTGATTTAATAGAAAATCGACAGCTGTTTATTTTTACGTAAAATAGATATCAATGTAAGATTAACAAGGAAATTACATAATAACAGGTTTTCACTTAAAGTAACACAATAGGTATAATATAAGCATAAAAACACAATTATTTAACAGAAAAAATCTCACTCTCCCTAATATTCCATTATTTTTGAGTTTTTTTGGTTCATTTTTTTTAAATAAATATGTCTTTGTTAAACAAGTAGGTACATATACATATTCCTACATATCCTAAATAAAGGAAAGTGCCTGTGCTATAGGAGAACGAAATCGGTCGAGGCAGGATTCGAACTCGCTCTGCCATCGACCCATCTATTTCATTTTTATATGTGTTATTTATTTTGTGCTGTGGTTTTGACGATGTTTTAATTTCTTTTTATTTTTTATTGATTTGTAATGTAAATTCTCTTTGTATTGTTTTTGGTTTTGGCATGATTGTTTTTTTTTTATAATTGTTAATTAATTATTTATTTTAGTTTTGTAATTTGTTGTATAGATTCTGTGTACCTAAGTATTTTTATTGTGTAAGCAAAGAACTGCTGCTCTCCTTAATACAAGCTTCCAGCTTAAATTAGGAAAGGAAACGTTAATTAGTTTTTTTATTGCATGTTGTATTGTAACTCGTATATTTAAATTAATTAAAAAAAGGTGATGAGAGAGGGACCAGGGGTTCGTGGAAAATATGAAGTATGAATGAATGAATGAACGAATACACGAATGAACGAATGAACGAATGAATGAATGAATGAAGAGTATATTTCCAACAGTATAAATATTATTACAAAGGAACAAAAATACATTTTTTTAATTTATACCTAATTACAATTTTACAATTATCCAACTGTCGATTTGTTCAGGAGAACTTTGTTCTCTTAACATATCGACAATGTATCAAGCCAGAATACGCGAGAATTGTATGGAGAGGTCTACTTTTTTCACGGCTTTTCCAACTTTGAAGTCAAAAAACACCAACTTAGAGGCTTCGCAGCATAAATGTTCCATACACGGATTTACTCAGAATTCGGAGTAGAACATTTCGTGTGTCTGTGTGTGTGTGTGTGTGTGTGTCTGTGTGTCTGTGTGTCTGTGTGTCTGTGTGTCCGTCCCCCCCTTATAACTTTTGATCCGCTCAATTTACAGAGCCTAAAATTTCAGAATATATAAACAGTTACAGGCCTACAAAACTTTTATACTCGGAATTTCGAATTTTTGTTTCAGTCAGGGGTTATCAGTTTTTGAATTTTTATTTTATTTTTCCATATATCTCAGAAACCATAAACGGTAGAACGCTGAAAATTGGTACAAACATAGACAAATACAAAATCTCAAATGAGTTTTTTCAAAAAAATTCCAGGGTTTCTCAAACATTTTTTATTAAGAAAAATATTTTTTTTATGATAAATTTATGAGTTTAACTGCCTATATTTCCAAAACTTTTACAATTATCGAAAAAAGCCGAAACACCCCAACTAGAGAATTTAATTTTCTATAAAAAATACTAACATTATTGTAGAAGATCTCAATTTTTTTTTAACAATTTTTTTAAAAATTGAATTTAGTGACGACATCGCTTCATACATTTTGTATGGTAGTCACCTATACACAATATCAAAGAAGACTTAATAGTTTGATACTTCATCTCTAAACATACAATATACATAAACCATCATGCTGTTTTCATATTCCGGGTAGGAAAAAAAGACTGACCTCCATACTATCCTATCTTGACTACCTAGGTACATGTGTTGTCCAACTGTCGATTTGTTCAGGAGAACTTTGTTCTCTTAACATATCGACAATGTATCAAGCCAGAATACGCGAGAATTGTATGGAGAGGTCTACTTTTTTCATGGCTTTTCCAACTTTGAAGTCAAAAAACACCAACTTAGAGGCTTCGCAGCATATATGTTCCATACACGGATTTACTCAGAATTCGGAGTAGAACATTTCGTGTGTCTGTGTGTGTGTGTGTCTGTGTGTGTGTCTGTGTGTGTGTCTGTGTGTGTGTGTGTCTGTGTGTCCGTCCCCCCCTTATAACTTTTGATCCGCTCAATTTACAGAGCCTAAAATTTCAGAATATATAAACAGTTACAGGCCTACAAAACTTTTATACTCGGAATTTTGAATTTTTGTTTCAGTCAGGGGTTATCAACTTTTGAATTTTTATTTTATTTTTCCATATATCTCAGAAACCATAAACGCTAGAACGCTGAAAATTGGTACAAACATAGACAAATACAAAATCTCAAATGAGTTTTTTCAAAAAAATTCCAGGGTTTCTCAAACATTTTTTATTAAGAAAAATATTTTTTTTATGATAAATTTATGAGTTTAACTGCCTATATTTCCAAAACTTTTACAATTATCGAAAAAAGCCGAAACACCCCAACTAGATAATTTAATTTTCTATAAAAAATATTAACATTGTAGTAGAAGATCTCAATTTTTTTTTAACAATTTTTTTAAAAATTGAATTTTGTGACGACATCGCTTCATACATTTTGTATGGCAGTCGCCTATACACAATATGTAAGAAGACTTAATAGTTTGTTACTTCATCTCCAAACATACATACATACCATCATGCAATTTGCATATTCTGGGTAGGAAAAAGGATCTTCCTCCATACTATCCTATCTTGACATACATACCTACATATGTTGTATAGAAAACAAAATATCTGAAAATATTCAATAATTTGTATCTATGGGTTTATAGTTTGGTACATATTCTTCAACTATACATACTATCGCTATCGACAGTTGGATCTCATGTGTTACATGCAACTAGTATAGAAAACTAAATATCATCCAACTGTCGATTTGTTCAGGAGAACTTTGTTCTCTTAACATATCGACAATGTATCAAGCCAGAATACGCGAGAATTGTATGGAGAGGTCTACTTTTTTCATGGCTTTTCCAACTTTGAAGTCAAAAAACACCAACTTAGAGGCTTCGCAGCATATATGTTCCATACACGGATTTACTCAGAATTCGGAGTAGAACATTTCGTGTGTCTGTGTGTGTGTGTGTCTGTGTGTGTGTGTGTCTGTGTGTCCGTCCCCCCCTTATAACTTTTGATCCGCTCAATTTACAGAGCCTAAAATTTCAGAATATATAAACAGTTACAGGCCTACAAAACTTTTTTACTCGGAATTTTGAATTTTTGTTTCAGTCAGGGGTTATCAACTTTTGAATTTTTATTTTATTTTTCCATATATCTCAGAAACCATAAACGCTAGAACGCTGAAAATTGGTACAAACATAGACAAATACAAAATCTCAAATTAGTTTTTTCAAAAAAATTCCAGGGTTTCTCAAACATTTTTTATTAAGAAAAATATTTTTTTTATGATAAATTTATGAGTTTAACTGCCTATATTTCCAAAACTTTTACAATTATCGAAAAAAGCCGAAACACCCCAACTAGAGAATTTAATTTTCTATAAAAAATACTAACATTATTGTAGAAGATCTCAATTTTTTTTTAACAATTTTTTTAAAAATTGAATTTAGTGACGACATCGCTTCATACATTTTGTATGGTAGTCACCTATACACAATATCAAAGAAGACTTAATAGTTTGATACTTCATCTCTAAACATACAATATACATAAACCATCATGCTGTTTTCATATTCCGGGTAGGAAAAAAAGACTGACCTCCATACTATCCTATCTTGACTACCTAGGTACATGTGTTGTCCAACTGTCGATTTGTTCAGGAGAACTTTGTTCTCTTAACATATCGACAATGTATCAAGCCAGAATACGCGAGAATTGTATGGAGAGGTCTACTTTTTTCATGGCTTTTCCAACTTTGAAGTCAAAAAACACCAACTTAGAGGCTTCGCAGCATATATGTTCCATACACGGATTTACTCAGAATTCGGAGTAGAACATTTCGTGTGTCTGTGTGTGTGTGTGTCTGTGTGTGTGTCTGTGTGTGTGTCTGTGTGTGTGTGTGTCTGTGTGTCCGTCCCCCCCTTATAACTTTTGATCCGCTCAATTTACAGAGCCTAAAATTTCATAATATATAAACAGTTACAGGCCTACAAAACTTTTATACTCGGAATTTTGAATTTTTGTTTCAGTCCGGGGTTATCAACTTTTGAATTTTTATTTTATTTTTCCATATATCTCAGAAACCATAAACGCTAGAACGCTGAAAATTGGTACAAACATAGACAAATACAAAATCTCAAATGAGTTTTTTCAAAAAAATTCCAGGGTTTCTCAAACATTTTTTATTAAGAAAAATATTTTTTTTATGATAAATTTATGAGTTTAACTGCCTATATTTCCAAAACTTTTACAATTATCGAAAAAAGCCGAAACACCCCAACTAGATAATTTAATTTTCTATAAAAAATATTAACATTGTAGTAGAAGATCTCAATTTTTTTTTAACAATTTTTTTAAAAATTGAATTTTGTGACGACATCGCTTCATACATTTTGTATGGCAGTCGCCTATACACAATATGTAAGAAGACTTAATAGTTTGTTACTTCATCTCCAAACATACATACATACCATCATGCAATTTGCATATTCTGGGTAGGAAAAAGGATCTTCCTCCATACTATCCTATCTTGACATACATACCTACATATGTTGTATAGAAAACAAAATATCTGAAAATATTCAATAATTTGTATCTATGGGTTTATAGTTTGGTACATATTCTTCAACTATACATACTATCGCTATCGACAGTTGGATCTCATGTGTTACATGCAACTAGTATAGAAAACTAAATATCATCCAACTGTCGATTTGTTCAGGAGAACTTTGTTCTCTTAACATATCGACAATGTATCAAGCCAGAATACGCGAGAATTGTATGGAGAGGTCTACTTTTTTCATGGCTTTTCCAACTTTGAAGTCAAAAAACACCAACTTAGAGGCTTCGCAGCATATATGTTCCATACACGTATTTACTCAGAATTCGGAGTAGAACATTTCGTGTGTCTGTGTGTGTGTGTGTCTGTGTGTGTGTGTGTCTGTGTGTCCGTCCCCCCCTTATAACTTTTGATCCGCTCAATTTACAGAGCCTAAAATTTCAGAATATATAAACAGTTACAGGCCTACAAAACTTTTTTACTCGGAATTTTGAATTTTTGTTTCAGTCAGGGGTTATCAACTTTTGAATTTTTATTTTATTTTTCCATATATCTCAGAAACCATAAACGCTAGAACGCTGAAAATTGGTACAAACATAGACAAATACAAAATCTCAAATTAGTTTTTTCAAAAAAATTCCAGGGTTTCTCAAACATTTTTTATTAAGAAAAATATTTTTTTTATGATAAATTTATGAGTTTAACTGCCTATATTTCCAAAACTTTTACAATTATCGAAAAAAGCCGAAACAACCCAACTAGATAATTTAATTTTCTATAAAAAATATACACATTGTAGTAGAAGATCTCAATTTTTTTTTAACAATTTTTTTAAAAATTGAATTTAGTGACGACATCGCTTCATACATTTTGTATGGCAGTCGCCTATACACAATATGTAAGAAGACTTAATAGTTTGATACTTCATCTCCAAACATACATACATACCATCATGCAATTTGCATATTCTGGGTAGGAAAAAGGATCTTCCTCCATACTATCCTATCTTGACATACATACCTACATATGTTGTATAGAAAACAAAATATCTGAAAATATTCAATAATTTGTATCTATGGGTTTATAGTTTGGTACATATTCTTCAACTATACATACTATCGCTATCGACAGTTGGATCTCATGTGTTACATGCAACTAGTAAAATAATAAATAATTTGTATTTATGGGTTTATAGTTTGGTACATATTCTTCAACTATACATACTATCGCTATCGACAGTTGGATCTCATGTGTTACATGCAACTAGTTATTATTATCCAACTGTCGATTTGTTCAGGAGAACTTTGTTCTCTTAACATATCGACAATGTATCAAGCCAGAACACGCGAGAAATGTATGGAGAGGTCTACTTTTTTCACGGCATTTCCAACTTTGAAGTCAAAAAACACCAACTTAGAGGCTTCGCAGCATATATGTTCCATACACGGATTTACTCAGAATTCGGAGTAGAACATTTCGTGTGTCTGTGTGTGTGTCTGTGTGTCTGTGTGTGTGTGTGTCCGTCCCCCCCTTATAACTTTTGATCCGCTCAATTTACAGAGCCTAAATTTTCAGAATATATAAACAGTTACAGGCCTACAAAACTTTTATACTCGGAATTTTTAATTTTTGTTTCAGTCAGGGGTTATCAACTTTTGAATTTTTATTTTATTTTTCCATATATCTCAGAAACCATAAACGCTAGAACGCTGAAAATTGGTACAAACATAGACAAATACAAAATCTAAAATTAGTTTTTTCAAAAAAATTCCAGGGTTTCTCAAACATTTTTTATTAAGAAAAATATTTTTTTTATGATAAATTTATGAGTTTAACTGCCTATATTTCCAAAACTTTTACAATTATCGAAAAAATCCGAAACACCCCAACTAGATAATTTAATTTTCTATAAAAAATATTAACATTGTAGTAGAAGATCTCAATTTTTTTTTAACAATTTTTTTAAAAATTGAATTTAGTGACGACATCGCTTCATACATTTTGTATGGCAGTCGCCTATACACAATATGTAAGAAGACTTAATAGTTTGATACTTCATCTCCAAACATACATACATACCATCATGCTATTTGCATATTCTGGGTAGGAAAAAGGATCTTCCTCCATACTATCCTATCTTGACATACATACCTACATATGTTGTATAGAAAACAAAATATCTGAAAATATTCAATAATTTGTATCTATGGGTTTATAGTTTGGTACATATTCTTCAACTATACATACTATCGCTATCGACAGTTGGATCTCATGTGTTACATGCAACTAGTTTTTTAAGTGGGGAGATAGTCCAACTGTCGATTTGTTCAGGAGAACTTTGTTCCCTTAACATATCGACAATGTATCAAGCCAGAATACGCGAGAATTGTATGGAGAGGTCTACTTTTTTCACGGCTTTTCCAACTTTGAAGTCAAAAAACACCAACTTAGAGGCTTCGCAGCATATATGTTCCATACACATATTTACTCAGAATTCGGAGTAGAACATTTCGTGTGTCTGTGTGTGTGTGTGTCTGTGTGTGTGTGTGTGTCTGTGTGTGTGTGTATCTGTGTGTCTGTGTTTCCGTCCCCCCCTTATAACTTTTGATCCGCTCAATAAACAGAGCCTAAAATTTCAGAATATATAAACAGTTACAGGCCTACAAAACTTTTATACTCGGAATTTTGAATTTTTGTTTCAGTCAGGGGTAATCAACTTTTGAATTTTTATTTTATTTTTCCATATATCTCAGAAACCATAAACGCTAGAACGCTGAAAATTGGTACAAACATAGACAAATACAAAATCTCAAATTAGTTTTTTCCAAAAAATTCCAGGGTTTCTCAAACATTTTTTATTAAGAAAAATATTTTTTTTATGATAAATTTATGAGTTTAACTGCCTATATTTCCAAAACTTTTACAATTATCGAAAAAAGCCGAAACACCCCAACTAGATAATTTAATTTTCTATAATAAATATCAGCAATGTAGTAGAAGATCTCAATTTTTTTTTAACAATTTTTTTAAAAATTGAATTTAGTGACGACATCGCTTCATACATTTTGTATGGCAGTCGCCTATACACAATATGTAAGAAGACTTAATAGTTTGATACTTCGACTCCAAACATACATACATACCATCATGCTATTTGCATATTCTGGGTAGGAAAAAGGATCTTCCTCCATACTATCCTATCTTGACATACATACCTACATATGTTGTATAGAAAACAAAATATCTGAAAATATTCAATAATTTGTATCTATGGGTTTATAGTTTGGTACATATTCTTCAACTATACATACTATCGCTATCGACAGTTGGATCTCATGTGTTACATGCAACTAGTTTAGTTATTATTATTAAAAATGCTCACGTGAATAAATAAAAATTTCCTTACATTTATTTTTGAAATTCTGAAGTTTGTACGATGATCAATTATGTTATGAATCAATGACGTCAATTTACTTTCACACAACATATTATAACTAGTGCTTCTAAAATCCCTTATGAATGTGTCTCCTTTGATTTTGTTTATATTCTTCTTCTTAATTATCGTTGTATTTACATATAAGATGCTTTGCAGTCTAATATAATGAAACACCATGGTGCACTTGTATTAAATTTAGTACGATGATGTTACTACCAACTCTAAGTACCAACCTTATTAGTGTAAATTATCTTACATCCATTGTAATAAACAACTACGCTCGAGATATACCAAACCTGGGGTAGGTTCCTTCAAATAAGACAATAATTAATTGCACAATTCACATTCCATTACTAAATTGAGAATGTTTTGAAAAAATTATGTCATACACTTAGAAAGACCATTAAATCGATTGAAGTCCTTAAAAATTACAACTGTGAATGGTGTTTGAACCTGAAATCAAAACACATGGGTATTTTTTTATTTATTGATCAAGGAAACAAACAGTTTTATAAATATATCGTAATGGTACAAAATAATAATCAGATAAAACAGCAAAGTTTCCTTAAATAGTATACAATATGATACTTTATGAAGAAAAAGAACATTAGTTATACCAAGTGGAAGAATAAACAAGATTGAAATAAAACAAAAAAAAAACAAAAATAATATAATAAACAAAATAAAACAGTTAATACGTACCTACCCACATATAAATTAAAAAGTTTTCTTTTCACACAACATAAAAAAGTTTTCTTTTAAAAGCTGCTAAATCGTTATTTAGAATATCGCTTGCAGATTTATCGACAGAATTATGCAATTTACAACAACGTCTGACAAAAGAGTTCTGCGCATAATTAGTCATACACATAGGAATAGCAAATAATTTATTCGATCTATGTAGTACTGCGTATTAAAGATTATCAGGCCCTATTCAAAATGCGATCGTCAGAAGAATAAACTCACTCTAAATCAATCATTAAAAAATAATCATAATAATGAACACTTCTTCTTT
This sequence comes from Molanna angustata, assembly GCA_963576475.1. Taxonomy (NCBI): domain Eukaryota; kingdom Metazoa; phylum Arthropoda; class Insecta; order Trichoptera; family Molannidae; genus Molanna; species Molanna angustata. Next base: position 10,376 of record CAUYVO010000024.1, read on the forward strand.
TTATTAATAAATTCAACGTGAAATTAAACGTGTTTTTTAAATAAATAAATAAATAAAATAATAATAATAAATAAATAAATAAGTAAATAAATAAATAAATAAATAAATAAATAAATAAATAAATAAATAAATAAATAAATAAATAAATAAATAAATAAATAAATAAATTAATTAATTAATTAATTAATTAATTAATTAATTAATTAATTAATTAATTAATTAATTAATTAATAAATAATTAAGTAAATAAATAAATAAATAAATACATAAATAAATAAATTAATAAATAAATACATAAATAAATACATAAATAAATAAATAAATATAAAAACAAAAAAATTAAATAAAAACAAAAAAATATATAAATAAAAAATTACCTATTCGACGTATCCATGGGTGTATTTGCATTTAATTTTAAATAAATCAATTTGAAAAATCATATTGAAGAAACTTATAACTACAAAAGTTACTGTGTCTTCAGTGTTGCACAGTAGGTAATGTAAAATGTTATTATTTAAAGCGAGGTCGTAAGGAGTGCATAACCCTTTCTGCGCGGTATTATCCGCAACCAGATAGTTTCGTAATAAACCTACAATTGTCGCACACCTACCATGAAATCTGGCAGATCGTAATGGATCTAGGCATTTCATGTAACAGCGTAGAATATGGTTGCCAGCAAAGCAAAATACATAAATAATACTGAATTAAAACATTTTAGGATTTGATTATCAAAGATCAGCAAATACAGTAAAACATTAAAATATCTCACAATTTGACTGTTAATTAGCAGTAGATAGTTAAATTTAATTTTTCGACCGACAGTTCTTGATGGAATTCCATTTCATGTTTTTTTTATTTTAAAAAACATTAAAGTTGAAACTTTTTAACCATTCCACTATTTATTTTGTGACTTAATAATATAATAAATTGTGGAATAATTAAAATAATAATTAAATAAGTGACTTAATTACTATAATAAATGTGCAATAATTAAAAATTTGATTTCTCACTCTAATATTGCTTCTTTGGGCTGGTTAGCAATTTAAATCATTTCTCCTCTGCTGGGGATCGAACCCAGGACGCCCCAACAGAAAGCCTTCAATACCAACAATTTTTAACAGCTTGCCCTCAGACTTAATATTGGATTAAATTCGTATAATAAAATCAAAATATCCTGTAAAAAAATCATTTTTAACGAATTATGTTTTTTCCATCTTTTTATTTTTTTCTTTTTATTTTTGTTTTTTTCTGATATGTTTTTTTTCGTTTCATTCTGGTGTTGTTTTGGATGTCTTATAACATTTTTATTTTGTTAGACAAAATTCTATTTTTTTTCATTGTTGGTTAGTTTAAGTAAGCATTTAAGTACCTACTTGTATGATATAGAAACCCACTGATAACCATATATGGTTAGTGGGATCTTGTACAAATTATGTTGAAATAAATAAAAAAAAACACCACACGTCTTACCAACTATGATATACCTACATGAAAACGTATTACAATATTTCTTTGCAATTTAAAATGAGCCACTGTTTCTTTAAATTTTAGGATGTGCCACTGTTTTACAAAATGCTTGGAAACATCAAAATCTGCCATACTTAACGGTCGATCGACGACGTAGATATATGTACATCGTCAACGAAGTATTTACTGTTCACAACTCTGTGCAGTTAATGACTACAATTATTATCGTGTGCTCATACTGCAATATACTATACGCTGCACTCAATTCTAGTACCTACCAACGATGTCATATGCCACGGAAGATACTTGCTGCTATGTACGACAGTAATGAAGAGTTGAAAAAACTTTTTACGCTTATTTTTTTTTTTACTTTTGCTTATTTAATTATGATAATCTTCTTCTTCTTCTTCTTTCTCAGCCATCTCTATACTGCTGGATGTAGGCCTCTTCTAAGAGCTTCCACTCGTCTTTTTTTGGGCTTTTTGAACCCATCTGCTTCCAGCGACAGGGACAATATCATCAGCCCACCTTTTCTGGGGCCGGCCTATTCCCCTTTTCATATCCCATGATCTCCGTACCCTGTCTGGCAACATGACCTGCCCATTGCCATTTAAGTTTTGCAACTCGATCCATGACATTTACAATTTTTGTCTGGCGTCTGATTTCTTCATTTCTAATTTTGTCTCTTAGATTTACGCCTATCATTTGTCTTTCCATGGATCTCTGAGTGCATTTTAGCTTATTTATGGTCCTCGCTGTTAGCGTGATAGATTCCAGACCATACGTAAGCACAGGCAGGATGCATGTTTCAAATACTTTTCTTTTCAGACATGGGAGAATATCTCCGTTTTTTAGGACAAGTTTAAGTTTCCCAAAGGCTGCCCAACCTAATCCGATCCTTCTGGGTATTTCTGCTGTCTGGTTATCCTTTCCTAATTTTTTTATAATTAAGATAATATTTATTTATTTTTTATTTATTAGGAAACTTAACAGCTATACAATATTTTATGTTTAATTATACATATGTATATAAAAAAACAAGTGGGTTGTGGCCAACACTAAACTCTCCACACCATGGTAAGCGTTCATTTTTTCATCTTGAAATGTTGACATTCTCTAAATGCATTTTTTGAAGTACATTTTTATTAGATTCTTAAACAAATATAAGATTCCCGGAAGACAAAAGTTTTCACAATACACCATACACAAAAAAACATTGTCATGAAACTCATAGTATGTATTTTCTACATGATACCTGTTGAGAAATTTTAAGTAAAATTGCATTACTAGCAAGATGAGCATGTATGAGACAGTGTATCAATGTTGATGAGGCGATGTATGCGTCAAGATAGAAGAATGCGGTGTTCGGTTATCACTGCCTACCCCTTGAGGAAAATAGAAGTGGAGAGTAAAAAATACACTTGTCTATAGATACATACAATATCAATATGAAGTTGATCACTCAATTTTCCCTTACAGAATCTATTTTACTTCGTTATACCTATAATTTTTTCATACAAATATGAAATTTATTTCAAATTGATATGGCAAACCATAGATTTATTTCTTTGAATTTTGACAATCCTTGAATGCATTTTTGATGAGTGTATTTTTGTTGTATCAAAATTTTAGAAAATATATCTATGGAAAACTAATCAACTCTAGGTATTAGTGCATAGGCACTTTACACATATGATGTAAATATGAAATCGATCGGACTTATAGTTTGGGCTGTAGAGAGGACACAAAAAGGATAATCCGTACGCCGTACGCCATACATACAAACACATCACAACGAAACTCATAGTGTGCACTCTCTACGTGATACCCGTAAAGAAATTGATGTAAAAAAATAAGCTTAAAATTGTGAAATCATAACTCTCCACTATTGCATAGTATGGGGAGTAAAAATATCTAGAAGTTAACGGTATAAATTTTTTAATGTTACCCATATAACGAATATCTTGTAAATATCTGGAATAATGAATAATAACCCCCGCACAACTTGAATAAGCCACAACATCCGGAACCCAGGCTTGCTTTTTACCATCATCGAAGGAATGATTGATGGGTGTAACTGTAGAGGTCGCCCCAGAAACAACTATATAGACCAGATAATCGGTGACGTGCGCTGTAGCAGCTACAAAGAGACGATAGAGTTAAGTGGAAAGATCGAGTGTTTGGTGCAGACCAATCCTAGGATTGTGACCCAGAAGAAGAGAAAAACTCCCGCACACTGAACAATTAAACAATAAAGCCTTAAAAATCATATATTAATAAATCGCCTGATACTGACATTTTGTTGATGTAGTATGACTTTTCTTATACATTATTATATATTGATGATTTCTAACTTAATAAACTTTTCAATTATTATATTTATCAGCATATATTAAAATACATTTTCTCCGAAAAAATGTGTAATGTATAGCTCCGTAAATTTATGTTAATTACCATATTATATACTGAACTCTTCTTATAAATATTGAGAAATAAATTAACATAAAAAAACGACCTCAATAAAAAAGGTACTGTTATACCGAGATTTATCGATTCCGATAATTCAAAGCTCAAAGCTTACATATATATGAACAAAATATCCAAAAACATAAACAGTAACGTGCTATTAAAACATAATACGATTCGTCGTAAAGTAGAAACGCTATATGGAATAAGCATTCTCGTTACTGTAGAGGGAGAGTCTGGGAGAGAGCTTCGTTGAAATATGATTGTATCAGCTGATCTAATCCAACTGTCGATTCGTTCATGAGAATTCAATTCTCTTAATGAATCGACATTATTAAGCCAAGATGCGTGTACGAAGGAACATTTTGTATGGCGTAGTGGACTTTTTGCATGCTAATAACACCAACTAGAGGCCTCGCAGCATATATGTTCCTATACATGGATTTACTCAGAATTCGGAGTAGAACATTTTATGTGAGTTTTGTGTGTGTGTGTGTCTGAGGGTGTGTCTGTGTGTGTCTGTGTGTGTGTGTGTGGTGTGTGTGTGTGTGTATGTGTGTGTGTCAGTCCCCCCCTTATAACTTTTGATCCGCTCAATTTACAGAGCCCAAATTTTTAGAATATAACAGTTATAGGCCTTCAAAACTTTTATACTCAGAATTGTGAATTTTTGTTTCAGTCAGGGGTTATCAACTTTTGAAATTTCACTCTATTTTTCCATATATCTCAGAAACCATAAAAGCTAGAACGCTGAAATTTGGTATAAACATAGACAAATACAAAATCTCAAATCAGTTTTTTTAAAAAAATCCAGGGTTTCTCAAACATTTTTTATTAAGAAAAATATTTTTTATGATAAATTTATGAGTTTAACTGCCTATATTTCCAAATCTTTTAAAAATATCAAAAAAAGCCGGAACACCCCAACTAGATAATTTAATTTTCTATAAAAAATATTAACATTGTATTAGCACATTTCAATTTTTTTTTAATAATTTTTATAAAAATTGAATTTAGTGACGACATTGTTTCATACAATTTGTATGGTAGTCGCCTATACACAATATGTAAGAAGACTTAATAGTTTGATAGGTACTTAATCTCCAAACGTACATACAGAACCATCATGCTGTTTTCATATTCCGGGTAGGAAAACAGGACTGACCTCCATACTGTCCTATCTTGACATACATACCAACATGTGTTAAAATTTTCAATAATTTGGATTTATATCTCCAAACATACATACATAACATCATACTGTTTTCATATTCTGTGTAGGAAAAACAGACTGACCTCCATACTATCCTATCCTGACAAACATACCTACATGTTTTATATAGAAAATAAAATATCTTCAAATATTTATTAATTTGTGTTGTTTATAGTTTGGTACGTATTCTTTGATTATGCATACTATCGCCATCGACAGTTGGATCTCATGTGTTACATGCAACTAGTTTATAAAAATTGAATTTAGTGACGATACTGTTTCGCATAAATTTGTATGTTAGAATACATAATATCTACGGGAGCTAATGTTAGAATACATAATATCTACGGGAAATAATATCTCATGTGTTACATGCAACTAGTAATATAAATATCTTGGTAAAACATACAAACACGTACCTATATATGTCGAATGATCAGTATGGAGACGGAGTATTCCTAAATACGTGATGTTATTTTATTTTATTTTTTTATTTATTAAGAGAAAAAAAAACAATTACAGTCAAACATCACACGTATACATTTTTGTTTTATAAATAAAAAGTTAAAATATACATATGTGCAATCACATTATTTCCCAAAGGAAGTTACTAAGAAAAAATAGACGTCCTTAGAGATTATGATTGAGATTGTATTGTATTGTATTGTATATATTTTATTTAGATGTAAAAAAATACAATTTTTACATCTAGTATAAACAAAAATAAAAACAAATAATAAATAAAAAACAAATCAACATCGGATGACTATATGAACACCTAAAAAAGACACGTACCTATCAATAACAATAAAACACAAAATAAAAACAAAAGGAAAACACACTACCACAATAGTAGAAAAAAAAACATGAAAAAAAACACAATAATATAATAATGTACTATCAAAACAAGCAAAACAGATATTATAGAATCTTAGAACATAATATATAAACAATAGAAACTGGTGGAAAAGATGAAGGTATAGGGAGTTACCTTGCCTCGATATTTATTGTGCTGGTTCTGAATAATCTTTTCACCACATTCACAGCGTAGTATGAAAACTTTGACACTTCACTAGTAATTCACAAGTTAATTAATTTCAGCGGATTTTGAAGATATAATTTTAAGAGCGGTGCGGTGCGGTGTGTTAGTCAAGATGACAGTTGATATAATGAGAAAATTTATATGCAACAGTACTTTTTTGCATATAGCTGGCAGGTATGTAGGTAGGTTGTTTTTAGGCCGAGGTAAACTAGGATAGGATAGGAAAGGTGTGTGTGTGTGTGTGTGTGTGTGTGTGTGTGTGTGTGTGTGTGTGTGTGTGTGTGTGTGTGTGTGTGTGTGTGTGTGTGTGTGTGTGTGTGTGTGTGTGTGTGTGTGTGTGTGTGTGTGTGTGTGTGTGTGTGTGTGTGTGTGTGTGTGTGTGTGTGTGTGTGTGTATATGCGTGTGTACCCAACTTTGCGTAACCATAACTCCCGGCCTTGGAGTATTACTCCAACAAAAAATTCAAAAAACATATGACTCACCGGATGGTAAAAGAAGAATACAAATTTAAACAATAGAGTGAAAAATTCAAATAAACGTAAACTAACTTAAAAAATAAAAAGAAATATTAAATTAAAAACATTTTGATTATTGGGAAGGTAACGGACATAATCGAATAGCTGGTCTTAAATATGTACCATTCCGGGTTCGAACTTTTACAACTCGAATGACGTTGTCTTTTCCCGGATATATTTCCTTGACTATGCCAAGTGGCTAAGATAATTTAGGGAGATTTCCCTCTCTAATAATAACTATTTGGCCAGGTGTAATGGGTTTTGTGTACGTATTCCACTTTTCACGCATTTGTAAAGAGGTGAGATATTCTACATGCCATCGTTTCCAAAATGACTGTACTAATTTATCGATCAACTCATATCGTTGAATGCGGGTTATTTAAATATCATCAACGTTGTAAGCGGGTATGTAATTTAGCGGGAGTAAATTTAAAAAATGCGCAGGGGTTAATGCGGCAGGATCTAAAGGATCATTGCTTAATACACAAAGCGGTCTAGAGTTCAATAAAGCCTCTATTTGAATCAATACGGTATTCATTTCCTCGTAAGTTAATACTTGTGAGCCTATGACTTTAAATAAATGTGTTTTAATACACTTAATATTGCTTTCCCATATACCACCCATATGAGGAGAATACGGAGGATTTATTCGAAATTCTATTTTTCTAGGCGTCAATTCATGAAGTATGTATTGCTTTATTATATTCATCGGAACAAACAAACTTATATAATTCATTTAAAATTTTACGAGCTCCAACAAAATTTCTTCCACCGTCACTTACAATGAGAGTGACAGGTCCTCTTCTGGCTATAAAACGTTTAAATGCAGCTAAGAACATTTCAGATGAGAGATCTGAAACTAATTCTATATGTAAAGCTTTTGTTGCTAGGCAAACAAATAAACAAACATATGCCTTTTGCTTTTTAATGCCTCTTCTTTTTGCCAGAGTTACAAACACTGGACCCATGTAATCTACTCCACATTTTGCGAAACATTTTATTTCATTTACTCGAAAATCGGGTAAATTGTCCATTAACGGGAAGGTTCCTTTTGGTTTGTTTTTAAAACAAATGTTGCAAGAATGAACAATCTTACGAACCAAACTACGACCAGATAAAATCCAGTACTTCTGTCGTAATAATGCTAACAATAATGCAGGGCCTGTATGATAATGTAAATAATGATAATATTCAATAAGTAACTGAACAATACGATCTTTAGAAGGCAATAAAATTGGATGTTTCGTTTCATACATTGATGATGAATTTTGAATTCGACCACCAACTCTAAGGATATTATTATTTAAAAATGGTAAAAGTTTGCGTAATACAGGACTACTCAATTTATTCTGTTCAAGAGAATGTATATCTTGAGAAAAATGGTTATTCTGAATGCATTTAATTACATGATTTTCAGCAGTTTCTAAGTCTGAGACTGTAATCATTCCAGACGTATTAAGTTTTCTTGTAAAACGAAGAACGTAAACAAGTATGTTTAATAATTTACTCCATTTAGAGATCCTGTTAGCGATTAAATAAATAAAGTGAGGCTCAGATTGAGTCTTAATTTGTATGAGAGCAACAGTTTTAGATTCAGGTATACTCTGATAGGCATTTTCCTTTTTAAAATTAGTCACAGGCCATTGACTCTGTGGCAATGAGATCCAGGCTGGACCATTAAACCAATAAGAGGTTTTCAAAAATTCATTAGGAGTAACGGAGCGGGATACAATATCGCTTGGATGTTCAGTTCCAGGAACATGAAACCAATTTTCTTCAGAAATAATTTCTTGAATAATTGCGGTGCGATTGGCAACGAAGGTTTGCCATCTATGCGGTGAGGAATGTATCCATGAAAGTACAATAGTTGAATCAGAAAATGCAAACATTTTGTCAATCTTACATCTAATCTCAATAGTTGAGAGAACAGATTTCATTAATAATGCAAGAAGGTGTGCGGCACATAACTCTAAACGTGCTAAAGATACCTTTTTAAGGGAGGATACTTTTGACTTGGCACATAGTAGTGGTACATTTGAGGCGTTAGATTCAAGTGATCCAATGCGGATATATATAACCGCCCCATAGGCACGTTCACTAGCATCTGAGAAACCAAGCAAATTGATGAATGAATCATTAACTATACCTATATGTCTTGGTATATTTATATTTGATAAGTTTTCGAGTTCACTCTGAAATTTCAACCAAATCTTATTTATATCCTCAGGAACCCATTCATCCCAAGACAATTCTCTTTTCCAACACTCTTGCACTAGAAGTTTCAAACCGATGATAACTGGAGCAAGGAGACCTAGAGGATCATTTAATGATGCCATATTAGAAAGAATTAATCTTTTCGTACATACTAACGTATATAAAGAGAGAGGTTTGATTTTAAAAGTGAAACAATCAGAGGTGGGACTCCAAGACAAACCTATAATTTTGGTTTTATCGTCAAAATCTGAATTAAAAGTAATGTGTTGGTTAACACGTAGATTATCTGGAATGTGCTTTAAAAATTGTACAGAGTTGGAAATCCACTTATTTAGACAGAAACCTCCAGAGGAAAATAAGTGAACTAAATGAGAATAAATTTGTAAAGCTTCCTCAGGTGAATTGACTGAATAAAGAAAATCATCCATATAAAAATATTTCATAGCAAGTTGTGTGGTTTCAGGCAGTTTATCGCCTTCATCTGTTAAGAGTTTGCGAATGACTTTCATTGCTAAATAAGGGGAACATTTAAGCCCAAAAGAAACGCGTTGAAATTCATAAATGTCAATAGGATCTGAGTTATTAAATCTAAAAAGTATCCTTTGAAAACGTTTATGATCTGGATTCATTTTCAATTGAAAATACATTTTTTCTATGTCAGCAGAAATAACTACCGAGTACAGGCGTAGATTTATAAGTAAATCAAAAATATTTGTTTGCAAATTAGGTCCACAATGCAATATATCATTGAGAATTTTTCCAGAGGAAGTTTTGCAACTGGCGTCTAAAACTATTCTAATTTTAGTAGTATCTTTATCAGGCCGATATACAGCTCTATGTGGTATATAATAAACACAATCTGAAGTTTGTGTATCTGTAACTTTTTTCAAAAAACCTTTGTCAATGTATTCTTGAATAGTGGCATTATAACCATATTGTAAATCTAAATTTGATTGCAACTTCTTTTCCAATGAAAGCAACCTATGTTTAGCGTTTTTTATTGAATGACCCAAAACTGTGGGACTTTCACGAAAAGGTAATAATACAGTATATCTACCCTCGTTGTCTCGCAAGACTGTTTTCTCAAAAATTTGTTCACAAAGTTGCTCGTCAGGACTTAAATACTGACGTGATGGTACAGATTCTAGTTTCCAAAAGTTTTGAATCAATTCATCTAATTTATTTTTTTAATTAGAATCATCAATTGCGTGTAACGTGCGTTGAAATTGACATGATGAGAAGTTATCTATTTGCGTTTCGCCCATGATCAAATAACCAAGAGTAGTCTGTAAGGCGATCATACGAGTTTCTTTATACGTTAATTTCCCAGGTAAAAGTAAATGCGGGAATAAACCAGCTCCGATTATGCAATCGATACTAGCAGGAAGATTAAAATTATTATCCGCTAGCGGAAAATTCTTAAAACAATCTGTCATTTCTAAGGCTGACGTAGGCAAATCATTAGTAATAGTTTCGACAACCGAAGCCTTAATATCGTAAAAGAATCTTGAATCATATCTTGAATAAATTGTAAATATAGCATATCCTAATATTGGTTTTACAGCAGACCCAATACCGTACACAAAAGCATTTTCGTACGTAATGTTTATATTAAATTTTTTACCTATCTTTTCCGTTATAAAATTTGCATTTGATCCTGTATCTATTAATGTGCGGATGGTATTTTTTTTAATTCCATTAATATATACTATAGCGGTTGGTATTACATGATAACAGTTTACATTATTGATCAACAAACAATTGTCGATTTGACATTTAGGTTCATATGGTTGATCCAAATGTCGTCGACCGATACTATTCACCGAAGTGCTCGTATTGCGGTCAGAATTGACGAATGAGGTAATATTATCATCGTTTTTAACAATATCAGCTGCGCTAGGAACCTGTTTTGAATGATAATTATCTTTATTTTGATTATCTTCATCATCACATGTTGGTGAAGAAGGAAAATGAATCAATGAATGATGCCTTTTATTACAATAAAAGCAATTTTTTTCCGATTTACAATTTTTTGTCAAATGAGTACCAAAACAATTTTTACATAGTAATCTTTTGCTGATTATTTTGAATCTTGTGAATACATCCAACTGTAAGAATTTTTTACATGAATACAATGGATGTTTATTACATTCACGCAAAAAACATTTTGTGATATCCATTGGCGTATTATTTATAACAAATGAATGTGAATTATTATTATTTTTTCTTCGATCATTTGGTGCACTTTTGTGGAATATAACCTGCGTTCTATTGAGAATTTTGCTTTGCTCTCTCAGAAAAGATTGTAATAATTTAAAGTTTGGAATTTTTTCATTTCTAATATGTTGCTCAAATAAATTTAACGTCTCTCTATCTAACTTAAGAAGAGCAATGTGCGTTATGATGAAATCAGTTAAATCAGAAATATCTAATAATTTTAAAGCTTCAAATGAAGAGCAAAAATTTTCTACGAAATAATCCAAATTCTTTGAACTTGATTGTGTTAAGGGTTTAAAATTGATTAATTTTTCTAAATAATGCGTAGCTAAAATTCGTGAATCCTGGAATCGATCAAATCGATCAAATCGAAGTATCCCAGAAATAACACTTAAAGCGGTACCTGTCAATTTTGACACTAAATATTGTATTTTTTCACCATTCGACAAATTAATATTGTCGTGTATTAGATCTTTGAAATTTTGATAAAATAATCGCCATTTCGTTGGATCACCATTAAAACTAACAAGTTCCAATATTGGCAATTTGTGTGTTCTTTGAGAGTCTTTTTCAAATGATTTAATAATTGGAGGAACATAGTCAACTTTAGTTTTTAAAGATTGTTCAATATGCTTGATGTTACAGTATAATTCGTCAAGGGCTTCAATAGATTGAAAAGACGGAACATATTCTGGATTTACAGCTATTTTTCCCAAATTTAATTCTTCTACAACTTGACAAAATTCAGAACGAATTTTATCTATCGATTGTATGCGGATAAGAAAATTAGTTTTTTCTTCAGCGGTATTTAATGATTTCGACAAGTCATAAGCTTTCTGAATAATTGCAAATAAACTTAGCCGTTTAGCTTCCAATATTTTTAAAGAAGCCATTATTGATTAAACAACAATAAAATTAATGAAACAAGAATTTGATTAAGTACTTAGGTACTACAATCAATGCGGGTATGTATGAAATATGTAATGTAAATAGCGTATGTATAATGTTAATTTTGTATAAAAATGTATAAATTTGATAAGTAATGCGTGAAAATTCAAGATATGCGGGACAGAGGAACAAGGAATGCGGGGAAATACAAGATATACGGGACGAAGGACCAAGGAATATGGTGGAAAAGATGAAGGTATAGGGAGTTACCTTGCCTCGATATTTATTGTGCTGGTTCTGAATAATCTTTTCACCACATTCACAGCATAGTATGAAAACTTTGACACTTCACTAGTAATTCACAAGTTAATTAATTTCAGCGGATTTTGAAGATATAATTTTAAGAGCGGTGCGGTGCGGTGTGTTAGTCAAGATGACAGTTGATATAATGAGAAAATTTATATGCAACAATACTTTTTTGCATATAGCTGGCAGGTATGTAGGTAGGTTGTTTTTAGGCCGAGGTAAACTAGGATAGGATAGGAAAGGTGTGTGTGTGTGTGTGTGTGTGTGTGTGTGTGTGTGTGTGTGTGTGTGTGTGTGTGTGTGTGTATGCGTGTGTACCCAACTTTGCGTAACCAGAAACACACGATTTTTAAAAAAAACTTTTGTTTTACATATTCAGCACCTAAGCGACGAAAAGCGGCAAGACTAGACGCCTCCTTTACACATTCAGGCAAATCATTATAAAGTTGTAAGCCTTTGTAGTACACACTATTTTGTGTACCAGCCAGGTTTGTCTGCGGCAGTTTAAAGTCCAGCCTACTTCTCGTCGGGTATGCGTGAACTTCAAAATTGTACATAGATTATAGGTAGATGGTTATTTTATTATTATATTACTGTGATTAATTAGTTTTAAAGAATTTTTATAAGAATGATTATCTGCGTTTTCAAAAGGTATTGTTAAAAATTCATCTCTATATTAGATATACTACAGACAATAGGGGGCAACTGATAATTCATATAATAAATGATAGTACATATTCTGATACTTATTTATTTCATTTACTTTTTTTACATTGAAGTTCTTTAATTATTATTATATTCAATTTACACGTAATAAGAATGTCGAGGAGAATCCGCGATACGTTAGGCCACGGCGACTGGAGATATTCCGAATGAATTGCAAAGGTGCGAATAACTATTTATAGCCTCCGTATGTGTTGGTAGCAATGACATGTCAGTAGAGACGTGGAAACATCATAGGGATGTTCCGCCACAAGATAAAAGTAATAAAATATTAAAAAATCTATAAATACTGAAAAAAAGTACATAGAAGTATTAAGTATAATTTTGAATTCACAAGAATGGCGTTTTAAAAAATCATTCATACAATATTATTATCTCAACAGTGCATTCCAGTCGTACTCAGGTCCTAAAGGCTATCAGTGGTCTTTATTACAATTTCCCTTTTGAATATGGATTCAGATAGTGTCAAAATGTCAGTATGGTCATTAAAGTTTTGACATATTCTGTAAAGCGGTATCCTGAATCCAGCATTAGTTCTTGATGTATTTGTGAAAAAAAGTTGGCGCTGTCTCGTTATTCTAGATGGAATTTGAATTTGAAGCATACTGTTTAATTGTTCAACCTCAAAGTAGAGATTTTTTATTCGGGATATTTATTTATAAAATGTCTATACAGCACAAAAGTGGCTTTGTTGCCATAAGACAATCTCCTGGTCCTTCTGCCTCCCTTGCCTCCATAAAACCTTCTCCTCTTCCCTTGTCTGCAGTCTCAGCTTCGACTACTGAAGCTGATATTATGAGCTCCAACTCCAGCACAGAAGATGACCGAGAAGATGATTCGTTGTCTTCCTCTTGTGCCTACAGATCCCAACGGGAATTGCTTATCGACATTTTGGAAATTATGCGCATGATCGACAAATCGACCGCCAATGCAGTTCAGCAATCGACTGACATCTTTATTCTCTCTGATCACCCCTAGCCGACTGGACGATATAAGAACTGCAAGCAGAGAGTCGCGGATCCGTATTTGTAACCTTTGTCGGGGGAAGGGATATTTCGTAGGTATTGTTTTCATCAAACTTCTTGAGCCTTTTCGCCGTGGAGGGAAGCTATTTGCCCATATACCAACCAAGCAAAGAGAAACAAATTTGCGCTCTGCACACCCGGAAGTCTGGCTCAAGTTGTTTTACTATAGTTAAATCTCAACTTCAATAAATTTAATTAAGTATTATTCATACATTGAGACACGTGGATCGTAATATGAGTTTCAAGTGGTCGACGCTTCCTCCCATTCCTCGCCCTACCTTTCTCCCTTCCCGTCCTGTTTTTGAAATTGTTAAACGTTAACGAAATTGTTAACATCTTGTAATTCATATATTTTAGAATACGATATTTGGCAATATAAAAATCATCATTGAATTTTTGTATAATTTTTTTCTTGCTTGCGGTTGTATTCTATACAATAAATAAAAAAATTGTTTGATAAGTATAGTTTTTTCTTTGTATAGATTAAGGCAACGTAACATCATCACTTGGTTATATTCCATAGTCTTACAGTCTAGCTGACTTTACTTGAAAAGAAGAACTGTTTAAATATTCAGTAGAATGAATAGGAATTCAAAGTGTATTATGTTTAGCAGATCGGCAGGTCGTAATATGACAGAATAACAGGCAGGTCGTAATATGACAGAATAACAGACAGGTCCTAATATGACAGAATAACGACGTATTTTTTTAGTTTCCACGGTGAATCGTTTCGTAGGAATTAAATAATATTATGAAGTAATCGTCGACGGCCGTGAAATAACCATTTAAGTTTTTACTATGTACATTCAATTCCTAGCATAGGAGATTTATAAAAAAATCTCCCAAAATGTCATTTGGCAAGAACCCATAAAAAACCGGAAAAAAATATTCAACCCAAAAACTTCCTTTCACAGGGTATAAGCAAGGGTTAAATAAATTGATATTAAATATTCAAGAAGTTCTGTCATAGTTATGGGGGCTTAATATACATGGTTTGATTCCCATTAAGTTATTTTTTTAAAGAGACCTTCGTCACACCTTTAATGCTTTACTTTTGAAAGATCTGAAATCGTTGACAGTCCACGAATGTGAATCTTTTATTCACATTATTTCCATGAGCTACTTTTCGTGTTATGCGTTATTTTTGTCGCTCATTTAGCGTTCTGTGAAGGGGCCGTTTACAGTCCCCATATGCAGAGCGGGTCATGGTGGAGGTAGCGACTCAATAAATATATTATTTTTTTCTATTTTTTGTAAATTATATTAACTTTTTTATAGCATTAATTCTGTAGATATTATAATTACATGTTTACTTTGTTTTTAAATGTCTCTTTTAAACTAGAGTGCTTTGCTATATGTTTTTTTATCGTGTGCCTTTTTCTGCGTCTTGTGATTGTGTTATTATTTGTTGAATTGTATGTATAAATTAGCTGTATCATATGTACATATAAAGTTCAATTTGATATTATTATTTAAAATAGTGAACTGCATTGTGGATTCCGCATATCTGTTGGAGAATATTTCGTTGCCCTTTACGCTGTACTAGATCGAATGAATTATTTGCTATTCCTATGAGTAAGACTAATTATGCACAGAACTCTTTTGTCAGACGTAGTTGTAAATTGTACAATTCTGTCGATAAATCTGCAATCGACATTTGCGAAAAAAAAATCGACTTTGAAAGAAAACTTTTTAGTGTGATCTTATGAGAACTTTTTAATGTGAACTTATATTATTGTGTGAATTTATATGTTGGTACGTATTAACTGTTTTTTTTTTTTTAATTTTATTATTGTAATTTTTTTATGTTTTATTTCAATCTTGTTTATTCTTCCTCTTGTTATAACTCATGTTTTTTTTTCTTCATAAAGTATTTTATTCTTAACCATCTTTGGAAACTTTCCTGTACCATTACAATATTATTTTTACAAAACTGTTGTTTCCTTGATAAATAAATAAATAAAATAAAAAAATAACTAAATGGGTGATTCTAAGGAAGAACTTTATTTATTGTAGACTGTGAAAATCTTCCAGACCAAATTTATCAATCCCTTCAGCTTAACTGACATGTTTTTAGATTACATAGATAGATGCAGATCTCTAAAGTCTACATTTAATAAACAAATATGCATGAAACAATAAAATAAATAAATGAAAACCGAAATAGTTTCGCGTAGGTAATCTTGAATATCCCCAACAGCGGAAGCATTCAGGAAGACCCTCCAAGTTGATATTGGCTGGGGTTTTCTCTAAGAGTCTCTTTGGGAAATATTTCTGCCGCCGCAAGGAAACCAAGATTGGAGAAACGGGCAAAGACGAGAAATAAACATACACCGAAAACATCAAAACATATTATTATTATCGTCAGAGTAGGCTTGATTTGTTTTCATGACGTCATCAAATTGGGGTAATGTCCGATGCAGCATGTTGTGTTTCTGTGTTTTATTGCGATGCCAATTCTCCGTACAAGTATCAAATCTGGGCCTCGTAATAAAATAAACAGTAGGATGTTTTTCCTCGTATTGTAACCGTGTCATAACCGTGACAATAAACAGAATTGTGGGTAGGTAACAGCATTCAAAGTCGTTGTAGTTCTTGAAGGAAATCATTCCGATCGTATGTTATGAAATTTATGTGTCATTGAAAAGCCAAAATGTTTACAAGAAAATTTAGAAATGTAGATATGAGTGCGTTCACATTCATTCGCATATTATGGAAGCTATTCGTTAATGGGGTTGAATTAAACTATTGTTCCTTATTATAATTTGTATTTTTTGTTCGTTACATATATAGGTGGTTGTTTGGTGTCGGGAGTGGTTTATTTAATTATCTATTTAATATATCAGAAGGTTGCGATTTAATTTGCGTGTTCAAATTACCTCCCAACAACATACACCAACTATATAAGATATAGATGGGTCGATGGCAGAGCGGTTAGCGCATTGGGTTAGTAATCCAGTGGTCGCGAGTTCGAATCCTGCCTCGACCGTTTTCGTTCACCTATAGCACAAGCATTTATGTTTATTTTAGGGAACGTAGGAAGATGTATATGTACTTGTTCAACAAGGACATATTCATTTTTTTAATCCAACTGTCGATTTGTTCAGGAGAACTTTGTTCTCTTAACATATCGACAATGTATCAAGCCAGAATACGCGAGAATTGTATGGAGAGGTCTACTTTTTTCATGGATTTTCCAACTTTGAAGTCAAAAAACACCAACTTAGAGGCTTCGCAGCATATATGTTCCATACACGGATTTACTCAGAATTCGGAGTAGAACATTTCGTGTGTCTGTGTGTGTGTGTGTCTGTGTGTGTGTCTGTGTGTGTGTGTGTGTCTGTGTGTCCGTCCCCCCCTTATAACTTTTGATCCGCTCAATTTACAGAGCCTAAAATTTCAGAATATATAAACAGTTACAGGCCTACAAAACTTTTATACTCGGAATTTTGAATTTTTGTTTCAGTCAGGGGTTATCAACTTTTGAATTTTTATTTTATTTTTCCATATATCTCAGAAACCATAAACGGTAGAACGCTGAAAATTGGTACAAACATAGACAAATACAAAATCTCAAATTAGTTTTTTCAAAAAAATTCCAGGGTTTCTCAAACATTTTTTATTAAGAAAAATATTTTTTTTATGATAAATTTATGAGTTTAACTGCCTATATTTCCAAAACTTTTACAATTATCGAAAAAAGCCGAAACACCCCAACTAGATAATTTAATTTTCTATAAAAAATATTCACATTGTAGTAGAAGATCTCAATTTTTTTTTAACAATTTTTTTAAAAATTGAATTTAGTGACGACATCGCTTCATACATTTTGTATGGCAGTCGCCTATACACAATATGTAAGAAGACTTAATAGTTTGATACTTCATCTCCAAACATACATACATACCATCATGCTATTTGCATATTCTGGGTAGGAAAAAGGATCTTCCTCCATACTATCCTATCTTGACATACATACCTACATATGTTGTATAGAAAACAAAATATCTGAAAAATATTCAATAATTTGTATCTATGGGTTTATAGTTTGGTACATATTCTTCAACTATACATACAATCGCTATCGACAGTTGGATCTCATGTGTTACATGCAACTAGTAATAAAAAAATTGTAATTTAATAGTCAGTTAATTAATTGAAAATTCTGCCACCTCGGTACAGGCTCAGCCTAGTGAGGTGGTGTATACCAAATAATACTATAAAAAATGTTTCATATAACATATTTAAATTGTACTTTCTTTTTTTAATATTTTTATTGTTTGTATATTGTTATATTTTGTAATTAAGTGATGAAGGGTTTCATATTAAAAGCGTACTTTCTTGGTTTACATTTTATAATTGATTCAAATCATTTATAAATATACACTTAACAAATTTACAGATGTTCGCGATCTTTGGGTCGATATTAATTTTATGAGTATAGATAAATAATGGACACAGCTGACGTCTCATCGGTCGACGTGCGAATGAAGCAGGCCGGATCTTTTGCCACTAGAGTCTACAATCTGAATCTACCCGTTTGCATTCTGTTTCCGGTTGGCTCTCTGATTGGTTGAGATCTCGTAGTATTAAGTCAAATGAGCTGTGAAATTTTATATTAAATGCGAAAAATTAAAAGAATATTATATATTTAATTTATAATAATTTATAATTCAATTTATAAAGCAACTCGCTCACGCGAGTCGCTATTATTATTATACACAAACTTAAACCTAACCTAAGAATGCAGAAAAGAAACTCAGGGGCTAGACGCTACTCTTTTGCCGATAGCTTCCTGACGGTCAGGGTCTGCGCGTGCGCGTTGAAGCTGCGCGGAGATTATGTACATACTATCTGTGGTCGTTATACAGAGGCGCCACACATAATTAGGTTTTCAAATAAATGTATGCTTACTGTTTTCTCAAAATACTGCTCGTTTGTAAAAGTTCAATGATGTTTTGATTTTATTTTTATGTCTTAATTGGAAATTTTTGATCTTATATAGAGTATGTAGATTTACTGTGACATTCATAATATCCTTGTACTTGTCAAGTATTGTTACTATCGACTGCGGGTATAATATTTGATAGGACCGCTGTCAATCTGCTGTTTCATATTATACACTTATCGATATTTTGTACATAATATGTGTATGTATGTTTTTTATGTCTAAGTTGTCTTCTTTATATTTTTTTGTATTTGTTTCTTACCTTAGATCTTTGCTTTATTTTCTTTTTTATAAATACCTATGTTATAAACAAAATAATTTTGACTATTTTTAAATTGGTATACCCACCGACAGGCTGTGCCTTGTGAGATTTTTGTGTTCACGGTTGATTTGTTGTTATTGATATTATGTTTATGTATATTTTATGTTAAAAAAACACTGAAAAAAAACACTGGATTACTGGTAAAAAAACTCTGCTACCACCCATCTAAAACACGGGTTTCATAAATAATTGTCTAAACTATAAATTAAAAGTCTTATTCATAATAACTTATGTTAGGTTTAAAATAGTGTATAACAACATTACTGAAAATCTCTATTCATAATAACATATATTATGCTATATAACTCTATATATGCTATGACATATCATTTGATAAGGATATATTAATTTAAGGTAACCCACAGTCTCATTATTGCTACAGTTTTTCATATAAATATCTAAATATTGATATTCACGAAATGAAAGTTGAAAATAAAGCCCAAACACTATAAGAAACGTCGTGATTTTGTTTTTGTTCGGTAAATGTGGCAACACTCCAAACCTTTTCCTCTCCTAATATATTGCTACCTACATGTGTAGTCAGCTGTACGAGACAGCAGTGTATACATCATCGTCAACTCGTCGTCGTGTACGTCACACACAGTGTAAGTTAATTAGTTTCGATACGTTTCGTGTTGATCAACTAAAAACTACGCGCCGCGCCGTGCGCCCCCTTTTTGATACCCAAATCGTATTTGGAAGTGGTCTTTCACCAATATAGTGTGTGTTGTGATACCAGAGAACAGTGAGTGCCTTCCGTGAAGAACTCCAGAAGAAGGAAGAAATTCGCCACCAGGTAGGTGCAATAATATTCCCTTCTCTCTATATCCAACAGTTTCCAAAACATCGACTGACATCGACAAATGTCATATCACTGGAGAAACATGAATGAATTGCAACGTTGTCAGATCAAACAGTGACATAGCAACGATATTGTTATATTGCTATATAAATGTTATTATGAATAGTCAAGAATATAAGAGCTTTTACTGTGTTTTAGTTACATACTCGTAATGTTTTTACTGCAGTATAAGGAAATATTATGAATAAGACTGTTAACCTACAGTTACATTTGTATTTATCACCTATGAATGAAAATTTTCGACTAAAGTGGATTTATTATCCGGAAATTCTATGATTCAGAAGCAGCGATGTGTGTACAATGTACAGTTCCCATGTATTTGAAAATTAACAAGACCTCAAGACACTTTTAAGTCCTGCAATGACGCCTCGTGAAGTCTTCAGTCTTATTCAACACTAGTTTAACTCATATTAGTTTGAGTCAAAATGACAAAGGGTGGAATTGACGACGAAATTGCGCACCGCTCGAAGCTTGGCTGGATGAAATGGAGATCTGTCTCTGGTGTATTGTGTGACAAGAAAATGACAGTAAAATAAAGGGTCAGGTGTATAAAACAGTGGTCAGACCAACAATGACCTACTCATCTGAGTGCTGGAAATTGAAAAACAATCATGTCCAGGCTCTTCACACCAACGAGATGAGAATGCTCAGATGGGCTGGTGGTGTTACGAGGTTGGACAGGGTGAAGAACGTCCATATCCGTGCCAAATTCAAAGTCACGCCAATCAGTGAAAAACTGACCGAAAATAATAGACTGAGGTGGTATAGACACGTTATGGGACTACCACAGGATAATATGATAAAAAGAACGATGGACGTAGAAGTGGGGCCTAGAAGACCAGGTAGACCATTGACCACTTGGATGTCCACAATAACCAGAGATCTCAAGGAGACAAGGCTTCGTTCGGAGGACGCGGAGAACAGAATAACTAGGAGGATGAGGCCTAGGAGAGCCGACCCCAAGTAAATGGGACGAAGGCTAGGGCGAAGACGATGAAGAATCGTCCGCTATGATATCAAAAATCTGCCCAAATTATCTAATCTAATGCTTGTGCATCAACAACTACAATCTCAGTCGTGAAGAATCGCCATTCTTATGATACTAACTATAACCGGTTGAATAACAATAGCCAGCATTAGAGATTACGCCACGGCGTTGTTGGTATTGTTGTGTGTTGTTATTCCTCGGTATATTTCGTTTTTCCATGGCATAGAGGCCGCTTAATTGGCGTAATAATGGCGGATTTTATTGCTCAGAAAACTATTACGCACACTCGTAATTGACCCTTTAATTTCGTACATAGCAATGGATGCTTTCTCGCCCATGTTCTCATATTATACAGCATGTATATTTCATAATATAGCAGCTATGAGAAAATTCGGCTCTTAATCGAATTATGTACGTGTGATTCTATTCAAAATAAATCCTTTTTCATTGTTATTTTTTAGTCTGGCAACTAGTATGCCCTAAATGCCAGAATCCTTCTCCAGCAGTCCCTGTCCTCCGCCGATCTTCTCCAGTCTGTTATTCCGATCGCTCTTGTGTCGTCCTATGTGTCATCCAGCCATCTTAGCTTGGTTCTGCCTCTACTTCTTCTGCCCTTTAGGTTGCTATTAAGAACCTTTTTGGGGATACGATCATCATTCATCCGGCTGATATGTCCCAACCACTACAGTCTACGTACTTTTATGAATTGTACAATGTTCAATGTATATCGTACAATGTAAATCGTGTCCTCCAAAGTATGACTAAAAACTATACTATACTATAATAATTATCGGCAAACATCTTGAAAGATCACCTGGGCTGGAAAAAGGATTAGATGCTTGGTTCATAATTAGGTATGCAAAAACACACAAAAAAAAACAAAAATTTCAAAGTGACCCTAAGCTCAGGAAAATAAAAATTTGAAATTTTTATTTTTAAATTGGTAAAAAAGGCACATCACTCCCCTAAAATGGGCATTGAAGAATTGTCAAGTTTTCATAATAAAATATTTAAATAAAAAAATAATTTAACAAACTCATTTCATGAAAATGCTGAATATTTTCCATACAAAATTTTAATACTCTAAAGAATGACTTGTTAGTGAGGAGCTTAGCGTTGGCCACAACCCACTCGTTTTCTCATTATTTATTTTATTTAAATTTTTTCTTAGGCAATAACGCCTTGGTGTCATTCTTGACTGCCCCCCTCTTCCGAAATTTCTCAAGTTATTTGCCGATATTTACACATACCTACTCGTATTAAGTTTAATAATTACTTTTGAACCCGTGTATTGACTTTGTAAATATTTTATTTTATACATGGCACCTACGCCATTATCACTATTTCATAGTTGCTAACAATTTCTTGGATGGAATAAAATAATATCTTCCTTTTATGAAAATATTTTTATTATTGATACAATCTTCAGAAGATGTACTCTAAACTTTTCTCTGACCTTTGTTCCAGCTTCCTTTGTTCCATATATGTTTCTTCGTTCACGTCACAAAATGATGAACTAACAAACCTTCATTTCACATCATAACTCATCGAGTATTCTCAATAGTTCGAAAGAAATTATTGAATATGTTCCTAATATTATTGAATAGTCCTGACTTATACGAAAATCAATACAATATTATTGAAGCATTAATTTTTCATTACCAGTTCAACGAAATGATATCCTGTGGCTTATACACGTGGAGATAATGAGTTATCACGCTAAAGAATAGTTCACAATAGATCAGAGGGTGTAAGGCGTTGGGGGAGACCCAAGCTTAGAAGGATGGGCTGCGTTAGGATCTAGACTCCCTGGGCATGGTCGATTGGAGATTTAGATCCACCGACAGGTTGGAATGGCAAAGACTTCTTTTGGGGGTCATGTGAAACCGATGATGATGATAATATCCCAAAATGATTATATTTTCGCATCACGTATCCATCGTTTGAGCAAGCAAATGCGTATGCCAAAGGGGAAGTAGAGAGCAGCTTGAGCTAAAAGTAAAATATATAGAGAGGAGGAAGAGAGTACGTAAAAGAAATTAATGATATTTTGTATGGGCTACTACACAAAATGTCGTAAATCTAAGATAGCGGGCTCTAACGCTATGAGGATGACACAGTTTTAATTGACTCTATGCAAGATGCGGTTTACGTGGACAGTAGGCCTAACAATCATAAAATATATACTAAACGTATTTCTCCACTGAAAGAGTAACGCTACGTCCTACGTAGGCGATTAAAGCGAACGCGATTGCGAAGCGATGCGGTGCGGATAGAAGCGAATTCAATGCGATACGGTGCGACGCGGCGGCTCTGTCCTACGTGTGCGCGAATCGTTCCCTCTGCCGCCAGCTACTGTCATGGATGAACTTATATAAAATACTCAAGAAGTATGTACGGCAGAGAAGTGAAACTAATATTGTGTACTTAGAGAGGCATATTTATGGGGGATATCACAATTTGTATGAAGAATTACGTGATCTTGAATATTAATAAATGAGACTGAATTTACATCTTTCCGGGAAACATATCAAAATTTGACATTCGTGCAAGCGAGAGAAAACTTTGTGTGTTTTTAACAACATCCTATTGTAAAATAGCAATAATAAATAAATTTGTTTACTTGTAGTCCCATTTATTTTTGCCAAATCTTAAAATTCGCGGTTCGTTAATAATAATTATTTTGTCCCATAATATGGGACGTTCATGGACAGAAATTAAAATTTCTGTTTCTGACATGTCAAAAAACAATAGCACCGCTGTCAATTCGCGCGAAAATATCAAACCAACTGATCGCGTTCGCTTCGCATCGCGCCGCGCCGCATCGAAACCAACTCGCGGTCGGTAACGTAGGACACTTCCATAGTTACCGACTGTTTGTTATTTTCGCGCCGCGCCGCGTCGCTTCGCATTCGCTTTGAATCGCCTACGTAGGACGTCGCGTTGTCTCTTGTTCAGTGGAGGAATAGCGTTACACAAAATAGGTATCTGAAAACAAATGTCATTAATATTATACACATTGTTTAATTTTAGAGAATATAGATTGAATATACATTTTATACTCCTCACTAACCCAAATGGATATAGTTGGGAGTTGTGGTTTCGCAATTTTCATGGGTATTTTTTTATTGCAGATAATCAACAAGTTTAGTATCATGCTGAGATTGTATTCTAAAAGTTTCATCACATTGTATCTGTGTGTATGCTATGTACGGGATGTTTATTTTACTTAATCGATTATAGATTTCAAATCTGTATACCTAATACTCGCTTAGACCCCATTAGATTTTAAACGATATCTGAATAGCGCTTCTCGATTTTTTCAACCCTAAGCTCAGGAAACTTTAAATTTGAAATATTTATTTTCAAATTGATAAAAAGGCACATCACTTTCATAAAATGGCATTGAAGCATTGTCAAATTTCATAATAAAATATTAAAAAAAAAATTTAACAGGCTCATTTCATGAAAATGCTGAATACTTTCCATACAAAATTTGAATACTTGTTTGTGAGGAGTTAGCCACAACCTATTTTTTTTTATTGTTGTAAGGTTCGGATTTCTTCTATTTAAGGGAATATTGTTAAAATATTTAACTTCTATATAATAATAGTGATGCTGCATGGTAGTTGTATTGAATAAGCGAGAAAAGGACAGCCAAATACGGAGTGGCAACTGGATCAATCACTGAACCATTATGCTACATTATGCATGTCAATACACTCGGGAATGTCATTAAATACTGTAGTAAATACATGTTTGCGGATGACTTGGGAATTTTGTATGCAGATTATGATACGAGTATAATCGAAAAAAACATCCAACATGACCTAAATAACATATTTATATGGGCCCATGATAACGGAATTATTGTAAATGTGAAGAAAACGAAATATGTACACTTACGGTCAGCTCATTCAAAACAAAAAAATGTAGCATTCAAAATTGTTGGACATACCTATGAATGCATGCACAAAAATTATATTGACTCTGCATGTTCAGAAATTGAAAAAGTTGACCAATATACATACCTAGGATTACAGATTGATAATCCAACTGTCGATTTGTTCAGGAGAACTTTGTTCTCTTAACATATCGACAATGTATAAAGCCAGAATACGCGAGAATAGGCGTGATGACAGTATGAAAAAATCATTGAAATTATAATTTTATAAGATAAAATAGGTTATATAGATTGGAAAAAATATATTTATTTTCATTTTAAAAGAGCGAATAATATTAATATTATTAAAATAAAAATACAAAATATGTAAGTCCGCCATTTTATGAGAAACACCAATCAGAGTGAATCAATAATTATGACGTCACAGTTTCAATACAATATATGAAATTACTTTGCATCGAACAAAGACTTTTGCTCGTCAGAATTTAGAAACGTAAAAACTTACATATAAGCGTATTATTATTATTCTATGCATATAAGTACTTTATTTATCTATAATTTAAATACAACTTACATCTCGAAAATCGATAAAATATGTTCCTTCTTCTCGCTACATTACATATGTGTTCATAAACTAAAAGCATACCTACGCGGTACTGTGGTAGACATGACAGTTGTAAAGCTGCGTTGCACCGCTCAATTGCGTCGATTCTGTTCACTGCGACGGGTGTGTTAACTGACTCCTTCGAAATGTATTGGCTCACGGCGCAGTGAGTCGTGAGTGCTAGACAGGGAGAATGCGAACAGTGTTAGGGTATTGAGTTATTGAGTTGCCTGCTTTTTAACCGACAAACTATTACTTTTAAAAGTAGAATCGGGATTTTTAACCGACATACTATTACTTTTAAAAGTAGAATCGGGAAAGTTGTGATATTTTTAAACATGTAGGTACATGAAATATAATGAATTCAATAATAATCTTTGCTTATATAAAATACAATACCTGCATATTATACTTTTATTATTATTTTTTAACTAGCTTAATGACCCGGCGCAGTGAATAGGCGTGATGACAGTAAGAAAAAATCATTGACATTATGATTTTAAAAAATAAAATAGGTTATTAAGGTTTAAAAAAATGTATTTATTTTCATTTTAAAAGATTGAATAATATTAATATTATTAAAATAAAAATACAAAATATTATAGACCGCCATTTTATGAGAAACGCCAATTAGAACGAATCAGAGCGCATGACGTCACGATATTCTAGGTTCACGTCCAGTTTTGCCGATTTGCGGCACTTGTGCCGATTTCGGGAAATTCAGACTTGCGTCGGCACTTAATCGGGAAACGCTTTAATTCGGCAATTTTTGGGATAAGAATGTATAAAAAAAAATTATATATTTTTGTTTATACTAGATGTATTAATTTTGTATTTTTTACGTCTAAATAAAAGTTACTATTATTATTAGTAGTAGTAAACATACAAAGTAAATATAAGTTATTTCATTTAAATAAATATCATTCTATTATTTCACTGTTGCTTACATAGTTATTTCTTAATAGTAAGCTATTTCTTTTTGTTTGTATCTTTGCTACTAGCCCCGTCACTAGGCATGGCCTGTGCTAAGGTAAGCTAGTTTTATGTTATTGTCTATTACATTGTTTATTTAGTAAGTATGTAGGTATGTCGGTTAAAAAGCAAGCAACTCAATAATAATAATAATAATAATTCTTTATTGGCTAAAATAACATAACAAAATAAGTACAAACAAGAGCAAGTTAAAACATTATAAAAGCCAAAAGGCGGACTTGTTAATAAAATTAACATCTCAATACCCTAACACTGTTCGCATTCTCCCGGTCTAGCACTCATGACTCACTGCGCCGTGAGCCAATACATTTCGAAGGAGTAAGTTAACACACCCGGCGCAGTGAACTGGGTCGATGCAATTGAGCGTCGTAACGCAGTGGTGTTACACAGGCCTAATGCCTAATTCGCGGGAAACTTAAGATGGCCTATTTTGACGTTTGTACATTCATGAAGTTCTTTATATGCTTATTGCCTAATTAATGGTAAATATTTTGTAAATGAATTATAGTATTGAGAGCTAAATGTGGGGGAACAAATACTGTACTTCATTGTAAACGCATACTTAATAAAATACACTTTCTGTGTCTCGCATTGCCAAATTTAACTACTTGTTTCTCGTTTATATTCGCGTGGGACGAAAACAAATACCTCAGTAGGTGTTTTTTTCGACGTGTTTGTACATTTAGGGACCGCACAACACTTATGCACTTTTGAATTTATTTTAAATACACAAATCGTCTTAGAATACATATAGTACATATAGTAGTGATATGCGGTCTACGAAACCGTGACGTCACCGTCAGCTCCGACGGACGCCATTACACTGCAAGCGTTTTTTGACGTAAATGTCAAATTGGATTTTGAAATGGCAATTTTTGCTACTAAACCTTTATTTTATGTTGAAATGTATATATATTTGAAAACAGTGGATGCGTAAAAACATCGTGAGATAGTTTCTCAAAATTAGTCATCATGCCTATTGTATGGAGAGGTCTACTTTTTTCACGGCTTTTCCAACTTTGAAGTCAAAAAACACCAACTTAGAGGCTTCGCAGCATATATGTTCCATACACGGATTTACTCAGAATTCGGAGTAGAACATTTCGTGTGTCTGTGTGTGTGTCCGTCCCCCCCTTATAACTTTTGATCCGCAAAATTTACAGAGCCCAAAATTTCAGAATATATAAACAGTTATAGGCCTATAAAACTTTTATACTCAGAATATTGAATTTTTGTTTCAGTCAGGGGTTATCAACTTTTGAATTTTTACTTTATTTTTCCATATATCTCAGAAACCATACAAGCTAAAACGCTGAAAATTGGTATAAACATAGAAAAATACAAAATCTCAAATTAATTTTTTCAAAAAAATTCCAGGGTTTCTCAAACATTTTTTATTAAGAAAAATATTTTTTTTATGATAAATTTATGAGTTTAACTGCCTATATTTCCAAATATTTTAAAAATATCGAAAAAAGCCGAAACACCCCAACTAGATAATTTAATTTTCTATAAAAAATACACAAGATGTATTAGCACATCTCAAACTTTTTTTAACAATTTTTATAAAAATTGAATTTAGTGACGACATTTCTTCATACAATTTGTATGGCAATCGCCTACACACAATATCTAAGAAAACCTAATTATTTGATACTAATCTCCAAACATACATACATACCATCATGCTGTTTTCATATTCTGCGTAGGATCAAAGGACTGACCTCCATACTATCCTATCTTGACATACATAATATATAGGTACAAGTGTTGTATAGAAAATCAAATATCTTAAAATATTAAATAATTTGTGTTTATGGGATTATAGTTTGGTACTTATTCTTCAACTATACATACTATCACTATCGACAGTTGGATCTCATGTGTTACATGCAACTAGTACATTTAATTGGAGTAAACATGTAGAACTCATTTGTACAAAATTAAATTCAATATTGTGTAATTTTTATATGTTAAAGGGTAGTGTTTCTCGGGCCATACTGTATTCTATGTACTATGCTATGGTCGACTCCATTGTCAGCTACGCGTTAACTTGTTACGGCTTAACTTACCCAACACACACCAATAAAATTAAACAAATTCAAATCAATTTCTTGAAAATGTTAGTGGACAACAATACAAAAAAAATCATGTAATAGCCAATATGAAAAATTATTTGAAATATGTAAAATACTCCCAATACAAAATAAAGTAAAACAGTGCATCATTTTGGAAGAATACAAAAATGAATATTTTAAAACAGAAATAAGTCACATAATATGGGACAAGGCTGGCGATGGAGCGTGCCCTGCAGGTACCTAAGACAAACAACGTGTATGGAGATGAGATCGTACCAGGAAACATCTTGTCTTGTACCGCATATTATTAACGCGTTGCCGATTAGGATAAGAAATATTTTAAAGTCTGACGAAACGAAAATAGTTACTATAAAAAATACTCTTAAACATCTGTATCTGAATTCAAGCGTTCGTTAGACTTTCAATTATTATTGTTGATTAATTATAGGTATATCTAATGTATATTATGTGTAAGGTTTATTTCAATTTTTTTTTCTTTCGAATTTTCAAGTTTTTTTTTCTTTCAGATTTTTGTTTGGTCTCTGTTTCTTTAATATTTGAGATTAGTTTGTTGAAATAATTATATGTGAAATTTATAATACTAGTTGCATGTAACACATGAGATCCAACTGTCGACAGCGAATTTATTATTTTATGATATTTAGTTTTCTATACAACACATGTACCTAGGTAGTCAAGATAGGATAGTATGGAGGTCAGTCTTTTTTTCCTACCCGGAATATGAAAACAGCATGATGGTATATGTATATTGTATGTTTAGAGATGAAGTATCAAACTATTAAGTCTTCTTTGATATTGTGTATAGGTGACTACCATACAAATTGTATGAAGCGATGTCGTCACTAAATTCAATTTTTATAAAAATTGTTAAAAAAAAATTGAGATGTACTGCTACAATGTTAATATTTTTTATATAAAATTAAATTATCTAGTTGGGGTGTTTCGGCTTTTTTCGATATTTTAAAAAAAAATGGAAATATAGGCAGTTAAACTCATAAATTTATCATAAAAAAAATACTTTTCTTAATAAAAAATGTTTGAGAAACCCTGGAATTTTTTTGAAAAAACTAATTTGAGATTTTGTATTTGTCTATGTTTCTTCTTTCTCTCGTTCTAGCTTTTATGGTTTCTGAGATATAGGGAAAAATAAAATAAAAATTCAAAAGTTGATAACCCCTGACTGAAACAAAAATTCAAAATTCCGAGTATAAAAGTATTGTAAGCCTATAACTGTTTATATATTCTGAAATTTTGGGCTCTGTAAATTGAGCGGATCAAAAGTTATAAGGGGGGGACGGACACACACACACACACAGACACACACACAGACACACACACACACACAGACACACACACAGACACACGAAATGTTCTACTCCGAATTCTGAGTAAATCCGTGTATGGAACACATATATGCTGCGAAGCCTCTAAGTTGGTGTTTTTTGACTTCAAAGTTGGAAAAGCCGTGAAAAAAGTAGACCTCTCCATACAATTCTCGCGTATTCTGGCTTGATACATTGTCGATATGTTAAGAGAACAAAGTTCTCCTGAACAAATCGACAGTTGGATAAATATCTTTAAAAAAAAATTAAGAACTGCAATTTTTCCGTCTGAACGTGAATAAGAACTAATTAAAATTATATGTTCATTTTTGCTGATAATATTTTTATAGGATTGTAAAACTGCAGTTCTTTCAAAAATACTCAACAATTTTAAGATTCCGAATTCTTCATACAGTTTTTTTGTTGAATAGTCTCTTATAACTTGAATAATTAGGTTTTGGGCAGTTTTGACAGGTTTAAAATTTGTTTTGAAAGCAGCACATCATGCTATAATTCCATACTCTAGTATAGACTGGGAAAATCCTAAATATAGAGTTTTTTTTTAAATTAATGATATTATGTAACTTAATTTTCGAAATATGTAAACTAATTTGCGAATCCTTTTAGTTTTGTTATTTATGTGTTGTTTCCATTTAATATTCGCGTCTATTTATATCCATGTACCATGTACATATTACGTAATTGTACCAATTGGGTGTGCCTATATTTTTGCTGTGGAATAATATTATTGTGATTATAATGATTAAAGGTACCCAACTGCGTATAGTAAATATTGTATTTTTGTGTGGTGAGTGCATGGATGTAGATGTAATGTATCAATAACATATTGTAAATTTCCAACCTCGAAACAGGCGTATTCCTAGTGAGGTTGGAATTGTATTTATATATTACTAGTTGCATGTAACACATGAGATCCAACTGTCGATAGCGATAGTATGTATAGTTGAAGAATATGTACCAAACTATAAACCCATAGATACAAATTATTGAATATTTTCAGATATTTTGTTTTCTATACAACATATGTAGGTATGTATGTCAAGATAGGATAGTATGGAGGAAGATCCTTTTTCCTACCCAGAATATGCAAATAGCATGATGATATGTATGTATGTTTGGAGATGAAGTATCAAACTATTAAGTCTTCTTACATATTGTGTATAGGCGACTGCCATACAAAATGTATGAAGCGATGTCGTCACTAAATTCAATTTTAAAAAAATTGTTATAAAAAAATTGAGATCTTCTACTACAATTGTAATATTTTTTATAGAAAATTAAATTATCTAGTTGGGGTGTTTCGGCTTTTTTCGATAATTGTAAAAGTTTTGGAAATATAGGCAGTTAAACTCATAAATTTATCATAAAAAAAATATTTTTCTTAATAAAAAATGTTTGAGAAACCCTGGAATTTTTTTGAAAAAACTAATTTGAGATTTTGTATTTGTCTATGTTTGTACCAATTTTCAGCGTTCTAGCATTTATGGTTTCTGAGATATATGGAAAAATAAAATAAAAATTCAAAAGTTGATAACCCCTGACTGAAACAAAAATTCAAAATTCCGAGTATAAAAGTTTTGTAGGCCTGTAACTGTTTATATATTCTGAAATTTTAGGCTCTGTAAATTGAGCGGATCAAAAGTTATAAGGGGGGGACGGACACACACACAGACACACAGACACACAGACACACAGACACACACACACACACACACACACACACACACACACACACACACACACACACACACAGACACACGAATTGTTCTACTCCGAATTCTGAGTAAATCCGTGTACGAAACATATATGCTGCGAAGCCTCTAAGTTGGTGTTTTTTGACTTCAAAGTTGGAAAAGCCGTGAAAAAAGTAGACCTCTCCATACAATTCTCGCGTATTCTGGCTTGATACATTGTCGATATGTTAAGAGAACAAAGTTCTCCTGAACAAATCGACAGTTGGATAATGTAGCAAATATCGAGAATGTATAAATAAACTAGTTGCATGTAACACATGGGATCCAACTGTCGACAGCGATAGTATGTATAGTTGAAGAATAAGTACCAAACCCATAAATACAAATTATTTATTATTTTATGATATTTAGTTTTCTATACAACACATGTACCTAGGTAGTCAAGATAGGATAGTATGGAGGTCAGTCTTTTTTTCCTACCCGGAATATGAAAACAGCATGATGGTATATGTATATTGTATGTTTAGAGATGAAGTATCAAACTATTAAGTCTTCTTTGATATTGTGTATAGGTGACTACCATACAAATTGTATGAAGCGATGTCGTCACTAAATTCAATTTTTATAAAAATTGTTAAAAAAAATTTGAGATGTACTGCTACAATGTTAATATTTTTTATATAAAATTAAATTATCTAGTTGGGGTGTTTCAGCTTTTTTCGATATTTAAAAAAAAAATGGAAATATAGGCAGTTAAACTCATAAATTTATCATAAAAAAAATACTTTTCTTAATAAAAAATGTTTGAGAAACCCTGGAATTTTTTTGAAAAAACTAATTTGAGATTTTGTATTTGTCTATGTTTGTACCAATTTTCAGCGTTCGAGCGTTTATGGTTTCTGAGATATATGGAAAAATATAATAAAAATTCAAAAGTTGATAACCCCTGACTGAAACAAAAATTCAAAATTCCGAGTATAAAAGTTTTGTGTAGGCCTGTAACTGTTTATATATTCTGAAATTTTAGGCTCTGTAAATTGAGCGGATCAAAAGTTATAAGGGGGGGGGGGACACACACACAGACACACAGACACACAGACACACAGACACACACACACACACACACACACACACACACACACACACACACACACACACACACACAGACACACGAATTGTTCTACTCCGAATTCTGAGTAAATCCGTGTACGAAACATATATGCTGCGAAGCCTCTAAGTTGGTGTTTTTTGACTTCAAAGTTGGAAAAGCCGTGAAAAAAGTAGACCTCTCCATACAATTCTCGCGTATTCTGGCTTGATACATTGTCGATATGTTAAGAGAACAAAGTTCTCCTGAACAAATCGACAGTTGGATAATGTAGCAAATATCGAGAATGTATAAATAAACTAGTTGCATGTAACACATGGGATCCAACTGTCGACAGCGATAGTATGTATAGTTGAAGAATAAGTACCAAACCCATAAATACAAATTATTTATTATTTTATGATATTTAGTTTTCTATACAACACATGTACCTAGGTAGTCAAGATAGGATAGTATGGAGGTCAGTCTTTTTTTCCTACCCGGAATATGAAAACAGCATGATGGTATATGTATATTGTATGTTTAGAGATGAAGTATCAAACTATTAAGTCTTCTTTGATATTGTGTATAGGTGACTACCATACAAATTGTATGAAGCGATGTCGTCACTAAATTCAATTTTTATAAAAATTGTTAAAAAAAATTTGAGATGTACTGCTACAATGTTAATATTTTTTATATAAAATTAAATTATCTAGTTGGGGTGTTTCAGCTTTTTTCGATATTTAAAAAAAAAATGGAAATATAGGCAGTTAAACTCATAAATTTATCATAAAAAAAATACTTTTCTTAATAAAAAATGTTTGAGAAACCCTGGAATTTTTTTGAAAAAACTAATTTGAGATTTTGTATTTGTCTATGTTTGTACCAATTTTCAGCGTTCGAGCGTTTATGGTTTCTGAGATATATGGAAAAATATAATAAAAATTCAAAAGTTGATAACCCCTGACTGAAACAAAAATTCAAAATTCCGAGTATAAAAGTTTTGTAGGCCTGTAACTGTTTATATATTCTGAAATTTTAGGCTCTGTAAATTGAGCGGATCAAAAGTTATAAGGGGGGGACGGACACACACACAGACACACAGACACACAGACACACAGACACACACACACACACACACACACACACACACACACACACACACACACACACACACACACACACACACAGACACACGAATTGTTCTACTCCGAATTCTGAGTAAATCCGTGTACGAAACATATATGCTGCGAAGCCTCTAAGTTGGTGTTTTTTGACTTCAAAGTTGGAAAAGCCGTGAAAAAAGTAGACCTCTCCATACAATTCTCGCGTATTCTGGCTTGATACATTGTCGATATGTTAAGAGAACAAAGTTCTCCTGAACAAATCGACAGTTGGATAATGTAGCAAATATCGAGAATGTATAAATAAACTAGTTGCATGTAACACATGGGATCCAACTGTCGACAGCGATAGTATGTATAGTTGAAGAATAAGTACCAAACCCATAAATACAAATTATTTATTATTTTATGATATTTAGTTTTCTATACAACACATGTACCTAGGTAGTCAAGATAGGATAGTATGGAGGTCAGTCTTTTTTTCCTACCCGGAATATGAAAACAGCATGATGGTATATGTATATTGTATGTTTAGAGATGAAGTATCAAACTATTAAGTCTTCTTTGATATTGTGTATAGGTGACTACCATACAAATTGTATGAAGCGATGTCGTCACTAAATTCAATTTTTATAAAAATTGTTAAAAAAAATTTGAGATGTACTGCTACAATGTTAATATTTTTTATATAAAATTAAATTATCTAGTTGGGGTGTTTCAGCTTTTTTCGATATTTAAAAAAAAAATGGAAATATAGGCAGTTAAACTCATAAATTTATCATAAAAAAAATACTTTTCTTAATAAAAAATGTTTGAGAAACCCTGGAATTTTTTTGAAAAAACTAATTTGAGATTTTGTATTTGTCTATGTTTGTACCAATTTTCAGCGTTCGAGCGTTTATGGTTTCTGAGATATATGGAAAAATATAATAAAAATTCAAAAGTTGATAACCCCTGACTGAAACAAAAATTCAAAATTCCGAGTATAAAAGTTTTGTAGGCCTGTAACTGTTTATATATTCTGAAATTTTAGGCTCTGTAAATTGAGCGGATCAAAAGTTATAAGGGGGGGACGGACACACACACAGACACACAGACACACAGACACACAGACACACACACACACACACACACACACACACACACACACACACACACACACACACACACACACAGACACACGAATTGTTCTACTCCGAATTCTGAGTAAATCCGTGTACGAAACATATATGCTGCGAAGCCTCTAAGTTGGTGTTTTTTGACTTCAAAGTTGGAAAAGCCGTGAAAAAAGTAGACCTCTCCATACAATTCTCGCGTATTCTGGCTTGATACATTGTCGATATGTTAAGAGAACAAAGTTCTCCTGAACAAATCGACAGTTGGATAATGTAGCAAATATCGAGAATGTATAAATAAACTAGTTGCATGTAACACATGGGATCCAACTGTCGACAGCGATAGTATGTATAGTTGAAGAATAAGTACCAAACCCATAAATACAAATTATTTATTATTTTATGATATTTAGTTTTCTATACAACACATGTACCTAGGTAGTCAAGATAGGATAGTATGGAGGTCAGTCTTTTTTTCCTACCCGGAATATGAAAACAGCATGATGGTATATGTATATTGTATGTTTAGAGATGAAGTATCAAACTATTAAGTCTTCTTTGATATTGTGTATAGGTGACTACCATACAAATTGTATGAAGCGATGTCGTCACTAAATTCAATTTTTATAAAAATTGTTAAAAAAAATTTGAGATGTACTGCTACAATGTTAATATTTTTTATATAAAATTAAATTATCTAGTTGGGGTGTTTCAGCTTTTTTCGATATTTAAAAAAAAAATGGAAATATAGGCAGTTAAACTCATAAATTTATCATAAAAAAAATACTTTTCTTAATAAAAAATGTTTGAGAAACCCTGGAATTTTTTTGAAAAAACTAATTTGAGATTTTGTATTTGTCTATGTTTGTACCAATTTTCAGCGTTCGAGCGTTTATGGTTTCTGAGATATATGGAAAAATATAATAAAAATTCAAAAGTTGATAACCCCTGACTGAAACAAAAATTCAAAATTCCGAGTATAAAAGTTTTGTAGGCCTGTAACTGTTTATATATTCTGAAATTTAAGGCTCTGTAAATTGAGCGGATCAAAAGTTATAAGGGGGGGACGGACACACACACAGACACACAGACACACAGACACACAGACACACACACACACACACACACACACACACACACACACACACACACACACACACACACACACAGACACACGAAAAGTTCTACTCCGAATTCTGAGTAAATCCGTGTATGGAACATATATGCTGCGAAGCCTCTAAGTTGGTGTTTTTTGACTTCAAAGTTGGAAAAGCCGTGAAAAAAGTAGACCTCTCCATACAATTCTCGCGTATTCTGGCTTGATACATTGTCGATATGTTAAGAGAACAAAGTTCTCCTGAACAAATCGACAGTTGGATAATGTAGCAAATATCGAGAATGTATAAATAAACTAGTTGCATGTAACACATGGGATCCAACTGTCGACAGCGATAGTATGTATAGTTGAAGAATAAGTACCAAACCCATAAATACAAATTATTTATTATTTTATGATATTTAGTTTTCTATACAACACATGTACCTAGGTAGTCAAGATAGGATAGTATGGAGGTCAGTCTTTTTTTCCTACCCGGAATATGAAAACAGCATGATGGTATATGTATATTGTATGTTTAGAGATGAAGTATCAAACTATTAAGTCTTCTTTGATATTGTGTATAGGTGACTACCATACAAATTGTATGAAGCGATGTCGTCACTAAATTCAATTTTTATAAAAATTGTTAAAAAAAATTTGAGATGTACTGCTACAATGTTAATATTTTTTATATAAAATTAAATTATCTAGTTGGGGTGTTTCAGCTTTTTTCGATATTTAAAAAAAAAATGGAAATATAGGCAGTTAAACTCATAAATTTATCATAAAAAAAATACTTTTCTTAATAAAAAATGTTTGAGAAACCCTGGAATTTTTTTGAAAAAACTAATTTGAGATTTTGTATTTGTCTATGTTTGTACCAATTTTCAGCGTTCGAGCGTTTATGGTTTCTGAGATATATGGAAAAATATAATAAAAATTCAAAAGTTGATAACCCCTGACTGAAACAAAAATTCAAAATTCCGAGTATAAAAGTTTTGTAGGCCTGTAACTGTTTATATATTCTGAAATTTTAGGCTCTGTAAATTGAGCGGATCAAAAGTTATAAGGGGGGGACGGACACACACACAGACACACAGACACACAGACACACAGACACACACACACACACACACACACACACACACACACACACACACACACACACACACACACACACACACAGACACACGAATTGTTCTACTCCGAATTCTGAGTAAATCCGTGTACGAAACATATATGCTGCGAAGCCTCTAAGTTGGTGTTTTTTGACTTCAAAGTTGGAAAAGCCGTGAAAAAAGTAGACCTCTCCATACAATTCTCGCGTATTCTGGCTTGATACATTGTCGATATGTTAAGAGAACAAAGTTCTCCTGAACAAATCGACAGTTGGATAATGTAGCAAATATCGAGAATGTATAAATAAACTAGTTGCATGTAACACATGGGATCCAACTGTCGACAGCGATAGTATGTATAGTTGAAGAATAAGTACCAAACCCATAAATACAAATTATTTATTATTTTATGATATTTAGTTTTCTATACAACACATGTACCTAGGTAGTCAAGATAGGATAGTATGGAGGTCAGTCTTTTTTTCCTACCCGGAATATGAAAACAGCATGATGGTATATGTATATTGTATGTTTAGAGATGAAGTATCAAACTATTAAGTCTTCTTTGATATTGTGTATAGGTGACTACCATACAAATTGTATGAAGCGATGTCGTCACTAAATTCAATTTTTATAAAAATTGTTAAAAAAAATTTGAGATGTACTGCTACAATGTTAATATTTTTTATATAAAATTAAATTATCTAGTTGGGGTGTTTCAGCTTTTTTCGATATTTAAAAAAAAAATGGAAATATAGGCAGTTAAACTCATAAATTTATCATAAAAAAAATACTTTTCTTAATAAAAAATGTTTGAGAAACCCTGGAATTTTTTTGAAAAAACTAATTTGAGATTTTGTATTTGTCTATGTTTGTACCAATTTTCAGCGTTCGAGCGTTTATGGTTTCTGAGATATATGGAAAAATATAATAAAAATTCAAAAGTTGATAACCCCTGACTGAAACAAAAATTCAAAATTCCGAGTATAAAAGTTTTGTAGGCCTGTAACTGTTTATATATTCTGAAATTTAAGGCTCTGTAAATTGAGCGGATCAAAAGTTATAAGGGGGGGACGGACACACACACAGACACACAGACACACAGACACACAGACACACACACACACACACACACACACACACACACACACACACACACACACACACACACACACACACAGACACACGAAAAGTTCTACTCCGAATTCTGAGTAAATCCGTGTATGGAACATATATGCTGCGAAGCCTCTAAGGAGAACTTTGTTCTCTTAACATATCGACAATGTATCAAGCCAGAATACGCGAGAATTGTATGGAGAGGTCTACTTTTTTCACGGCTTTTCCAACTTTGAAGTCAAAAAACACCAACTTAGAGGCTTCGCAGCATATATGTTCCATACACGGATTTACTCGGAATTCGGAGTAGAACATTTCGTGTGTGTGTCTGTGTGTCTGTGTGTGTGTCTGTGTGTGTGTCCGTCCCCCCCTTATAACTGTTGATCCGCTCAATTTACAGAGCCTAAAATTTCAGAATATATAAACAGTTACAGGCCTACAAAACTTTTATACTCGGAATTTTGAATTTTTGTTTCAGTCAGGGGTTATCAACTTTTGAATTTTTATTTTATTTTTCCCTATATCTCAGAAACCATAAAAGCTAGAACGCTGAAAATTGGTATAAGCATAGAATAATACAAAATCTCAAATGAGTTTATTCAAAAAAATTCCAGGGTTTCTCAAACATTTTTTATTAAGAAAAATATTTTTTTTATGACTAGTTGCATGTAACACATGAGATCCAACTGTCGATAGCGATAGTATGTATAGTTGAAGAATATGTACCAAACTATAAACCCATAGATACAAATTATTGAATATTTTCAGATATTTTGTTTTCTATACAACATATGTAGGTATGTATGTCAAGATAGGATAGTATGGAGGAAGATCCTTTTTCCTACCCAGAATATGCAAATAGCATGATGGTATGTATGTATGTTTGGAGATGACGTATCAAACTATTAAGTCTTCTTACATATTGTGTATAGGCGACTGCCATACAAAATGTATGAAGCGATGTCGTCACTAAATTCAATTTTTAAAAAAATTGTTAAAAAAAAATTTAGATCTTCTACTACAATGTTAATATTTTTTATAGAAAATTAAATTATCTAGTTGGGGTGTATCGGCTTTTTTCGATAATTGTAAAAGTTTTGGAAATATAGGCAGTTAAACTCATAAATTTATCATAAAAAAAATATTTTTCTTAATAAAAAATGTTTGAGAAACCCTGGAATTTTTTTGAAAAAACTAATTTGAGATTTTGTATTTTTCTATGTTTGTACCAATTTTCAGCGTTCTAGCGTTTATGGTTTCTGAGATATATGGAAAAATAAAATAAAAATTCAAAAGTTGATAACCCCTGACTGAAACAAAAATTCAAAATTCCGAGTATAAAAGTTTTGTAGGCCTGTAACTGTTTATATATTCTGAAATTTTAGGCTCTGTAAGTTGAGCGGATCAAAAGTTATAAGGGGGGGACGGACACACAGACACACACACACACAGACACACAGACACACAGACACACACACAGACACACAGACACACGAAATGTTCTACTCCGAATTCTGAGTAAATCCGTGTATGGAACATATATGCTGCGAAGCCTCTAAGTTGGTGTTTTTTGACTTCAAAGTTGGAAAAGCCGTGAAAAAAGTAGACCTCTCCATACAATTCTCGCGTATTCTGGCTTGATACATTGTCGATATGTTAAGAGAACAAAGTTCCCCTGAACAAATCGACAGTTGGATAACAACATATACCTAATTCATAACCGCGTCATCAATATAGTAAATCAAATAATGCTTGAATGTTTTCGAATAATACCTATTTTCGTTTGATTATTTAAAAAGATCATAACATACGTATGTAGAGTCTTATTTATTTCCGACTAGACTATACGTCTAATGCATCCTCTAAACATCGACAGATGTGTAGAGGGGGGGGGTTTTTCTCGTCTGGGTAGGTATTTGACGTCGGCAGACGCATCTGCCACATATCCGTTTGGTGTCGGTTTTTTCGACACGGATCAAAGAGCGGCAGCGCGTACGCAAGGCGACCGTCCACATATCTACGGATGAATCAGTATTGGACGGAAATTCAGTGAGAGTGCACGCGTGCGTGCTTACTTTCCTCGTCGACATTGCTAATATCATGACCACTGATGAAACATTTAATTTATGAGCGACTGCGTCGCTATTATTATTACAAATAAACCTAACCTAACCGAAAGATTTCGAGAAATATATATGTCATGATGAAAAGTAAATATTATCTGCAGTAGACGCTAGTAGTTAATATTGTAAAAATATTTATTCCGAATATATTTTCACTTTGTTCTGTTTATATGGTATAGTCACCATCCACCACCTTCTTTTATACCATTTTTTTCTTAATAACTATATAAGTGCCTGCTAAATAAGTAAATAGCAGCGGCCGCTACTGTATCCACATCCATTTGTTTGCGACACGACACGCGTCTTTTGAGGTTGAACACAGACTGATTAACTCGCGGATGTGTGGACGAATCGTAATTTATCCGCGGATATGTTAACTGATGCATCTGCCGACGCATCTGTCGATGTGTAGAGGAGGCATGACTCTCAGGCAGTTTCTGCTTTCAGTATTCCATGCAAAATACTGGGTAAGCGTCGAATTTATTTCAAATCGCAATCGAATTTATGTCATTTATCTCAAGAAAAGATAAATCAATGTATGGAAGTGATAGTTGTCACGTGACTGACAACTGTTACTTTCATAAATTGAATTATCTTTACTCGTTTCTTTTCTTGAGCTAAATGACACGTTGTCTAGGGGGGCAGGAATTATGAGTTTTTATTTACATATTGTAGGAACAAAATGCTCTTTCATGCATTTTGAAAATCGATTCCTAAAATAACAGTTTATTTTGGAGTTCCGCTGTTTATCACACGGCAAACGGAAGTAGCTTTCCCCTGAATGTTTGGGTAGGATCATCATCTCGGAGCCTTAAGTACTTCTCCCTTTGAGGATACATCCATCCATCATAACTTTGGCTGGCTTAGTTTGCCACAGTGTCTTAACAAATAATATTCTGACTGGCACACGATGCTAATTAATAGGGGATCTTTCCAAGTAACTCGTGTTTGCTTCAAAATTCGCCAAATTTCCATCCATATATGACACACCCCTCCTTGTTACGTTTTAATACATACATATCATCACGCCATGTCCCTCACGGGGTAGGCAGAGAGAACCGAACGCCTCTTTCTTCTATCTTGACATACATTCATCGCCTCGTCAACATTCACTT
Source organism: Molanna angustata (assembly GCA_963576475.1). Taxonomy (NCBI): domain Eukaryota; kingdom Metazoa; phylum Arthropoda; class Insecta; order Trichoptera; family Molannidae; genus Molanna; species Molanna angustata. The sequence goes on from CAUYVO010000024.1 coordinate 52,110, forward strand.
CGTCTTATACATGTTCGTCTGTTGTTCACGCTTCTAAAATTTCCGTCTTTCAAAATACCGTTCACATGGACGTGCCATTCCTTCCTTGGGCGCCCCCGACCTCTCATTTCATTCCTGTCCGCAGTGTATAATTTCTTCGTCAGGCGTTCCTCATTCATTCTCCCCATGTGGCCAAACCATCTCAATGTGTTCACTTTCATTCAATTAATGACATATTTCTTTATCTTAATAGATTTAAATAACTATTTAAAGTTTCGAGTGACCCGCAAGAGCTGGGCTATCGAAATTACAAAAGGTATAGTTCAGCCATATGATTTTTTTCTCTTTATTTTTTAAAGAATGAATGATTCCTTTTGAAAAGTATATAAACATCCTCAAACATTCCCTTAATTAGGCATTAATACTTGTGCTATAGGTGTATGAAATCGGTCGTGGCAGGATTCGAACTCGCTATAATTCGATCACTATCTACTCTGCCACTACTCATTCTAAATTTTGCCTTTTTTGGTGAAGCGAAACTGGTGTGTGGGTATACACGCACAACATATACATTACTTTATAAGGTAATTCACACCCGCACACCTGTCGCTAGTTACCCCACATTATTTATTTATTTTATTTATTTATTTATTTTTATTTATTTCTATCCAAAAACATAGAGTAGATATAAGATACAAAATAATAAATTATTTATTTATTTATTTGTATCTTTTTGTACATATAATTAGTACACTGGCGGGCTTATTGCCCGCCATTATGGCTTATTAATTAAAGGTAATATAAGCTTATTCATACATAGTAGACATACAAAGTAAATATAAGTTATTTCATTGCAATAAATATAATTTCATTATTTCACCATTGCTTAGATAGTTAAAGCTATCCTTTTTGTTTGTATCTTTGTTACTAGCCCCCTCACTAGGCATAGCCTGTGCTAAGGTGAGCTAGTTTTATATTGTTGTCTATTGCGTTGTTTATTTATACATACGTTTACATATAATATAAGTAAATATACATACATACGCTACGCATTCAAGCGTATGCATCCTTCTTTCTCTCTTTCCAAACACAATATTTCATTATGAGTCATTAACACACAACAAAAATTGTAAAAATAAATTATTTGTTGAAAAAATTGATTGATTTAGAGATAAAAAAAAACAACAAAAGTACTTATTTTTCACTTTTTTCAATTGTCTATTCTGTTGTTTGTAATAGTGCATTTTACATTTTATTTGGTAGAATTATTTCCTTCAGGATTTTTTCATCTATTTCATAAACCCATCTTAGTGATAGTTTTTTAAATTCTTTTGCATTTTTAATGTTTTTAATATTTGTTGGTAAACTATTGAAGAGTTTTGTTGAAAATTATCGTACGCTACGTTGTCCAAAAGTTGTTTTAATGTATGGTATATTTAAGGTATTTGTTGTACTTAACCTAGTGTGTTTATATTGTTGTGAGCTAGTATATTGGTCTTCTCTTTTTAGCTTGTATAATAGCAGATTTTTTGCATATATTTTTGTAATTGTTGGAACTTTGAATTTAGTAAAAATCTCTTCAGTATTCGTTCGAATAGGTACCTTAAGTATAACTTTTATGATAGCTTTTTGGGCTATATCTATTTTCTTTATTATTGTTGGCGTTGCACTTCCCCATCCAATAATTCCATATTCCATTATTGAATGACAAAGAGCATAGTATATATTTTTCAAATTATGGGATAATATATGGCGTGATGGTATGATGAATGAACGAATTTTATAAATATGCTGTGAGATAACGGCTCTTTCCTATTATCATCAAAATACAACAGGCAACAAGTTATCTTATTGGGTTTCACAACCCATTCCGAATGTTGCCCTTTTTGGTGAGGCGAAACTGGTGTGTGGATATACACGCACGAGTTGAGCTTCATTTATGAGGTTAAACACACCCGCACACCTTTCGCTATAAACACCACATTGTGAGATATAGATGAATATTATAAATATGCTGTGAGGTACCGCCTTAGATTAGTGCTTCCATTATTTTCTTTTGTCATCGGGTCATAGAAAATACAAAAGGCAACAATAACATCTCACATAGTTAAAAAAATAATTTTTTCTTCTTGTTGTGTATGCAGCTGACACTCTAACATAATTGACATAACATGTTATACATGATGTATAATATGTAATGAATTGTATCATCAATTTATCTGTTTCCTAAAATAAATAAATAGATTAGTAATAAATTTGTCAATTCAATTGCAGCGTACCATCCATATGTCATGTGTGTTGCAGTCAACGTCAGTAATGCGGTCACAATGGGATATAAAAACAAACGTCCGACAGCCACTGGGACACTAAGTGTCGAATGCATTACCGACGCAGAACATTACAGAACGTTGCAACGGAAGTCCTGAATAGAACCGAGTCACGTATGGTCTATTTGAAACTGGAAAATGTATAATGTATGCTGTTCGAACGAATCCAGTTGTAGATAGTGATTTCAGTACAATGGGACAATGGATCGAGTTTGTTTTGCTTCTGTAAACCTTTAATCGGCAGCCAGCAGAGAGCTGAAATATAAATCCTGAAAAATAATTTTATTCCAAAATGAATAACCACATAATGATGCAGTTTAATCAATAAAACGTAGGCATTTAAATATTTTATTGGTTACAAATTTCAGCATAACAAATTCATTGAAAAATGTTCATCATCGTATATAGTCAGATCGCTGGTTTTTAACTATACATCCCAATTTGAAATCAATTTTCTCAAATTTGCTAAACAGTGTGTTTCTGAAAAAAATACAATATTTACTTGTGATTTTTTTTTACATAATTTGCAAATTCAGCGTAAATTGCCCTAAAAAAATATTGAATATATCCTTTTAGTAGCATTTTTTTAATAACTCCTTAACTACATAAGTGTCGTAGAGAAATAATTATTATATGCGCTTAAAGAGGGAATAAAATCAAACGGAATTTTTGTGATATTTCTTTCATTTCAAGTAAGTTTTGTTTTTAAAATGCAAATAATCAACAAACCTTGGATATCCGATAGTTTAAATCGTACGTTTAAACCATTTTTAACACTCCCGGTGGTTACCCTTATCGGTTTTTAAATATATATTTTTTTAATTATTTATTAGTTTATAAAATTTACATTTGGTTATAATTTTTTTACACTTAACTGTATTAACAGTTTGTCAGTGAAAGCTCCTCTCGTACAGTGCAATTAAATGGTTATTCAACCATCAATATAAATCAAGACGTATTACAAAACATCAAAATTAAACAATTTTACAGTGAAAAATAAAACACAAACAGAACAATTATAATTATGTGTGTCGAAAAGAAAAAAATATATATGAATGAAATAAATTAAAACAATTCAAAATAAAGTAAATAACACTGCAATGAAAATCAAGGTTAATCAGAACAAAAATGAAAATATCGAAAGCAATGAAAAGTAGGTATGCTAAGTAGGTATGCCTACCCCGTAAGGGGCATGGCGTGATGGTATGTATGTATGTATGTATAATTATAAGTAATTGTTTTAAATAAATTTTAATCTTTTTCTTGTCTTTCATCACAGTACCCAGTTTATGTTTGGATAGTTTATTGAAAAGTTTCGGTATTATTTTTGCCTTAGTTCTGTCACCGTAAAAGTTATTTGTTTTTGGTATTATTAGTAAGTCGTTTGTTATTTGTCGACTTATACATATATCTGTGAGTTATCTTTAATTTAAATTCGTCCCTGTAAAGTTCTTCCATGGTAAGTAAAACATTAACCATACTTTCGTTGTATGCCTTTTAAGTCTACAGAAGGTAGCAACTTGTTTTTGGGGGTGAGTTAAATAATATTTGACATAGGCAAAATCGACAGAACACCCTTTCAAAGCTCACTCCGTTTCCACTGTCCATCTAGATGTACTAGAAATAAGTCTCTCTTTTACATTGACCCTTGTAGACAAATTACATGCTAAATTTATGTGTCAATAGAGCTTGTACCGAGTACAGCCAGATATATTCTGGGTGATCCGGAGTTGGATATGTCTGCTTCGGGTATTTGCGCTTGAAAAATAAATATGAGTATAAATATGTTTTATTGTTTATTAAATATGAGTTTCCAGTGGAGTTGAAATATGAGTTTCCAGCGGTCGATGCATCCCCACCAGTCCCCCTCTTACATTTCCCCCTTCCCATACTGTTTTCGAAATGATAAAAAAAATAATAAAATGAAATTGCCTAAATAATCAACCACTGCGTAATGTAAATGAAATAAAAGACCTTGGTATCATCCTTGACTCAAAACTGTTATTTGACAAACACATTGACTACATTGTTTCCAAAGCGTCTAGGATCCTGGACTTTATTCTCCGTACATGCAAGCAATTAAACAATATACTCACATTGAAAATATTATACTTTACATATGTGCACAGCATTTTGGAATATTCATCACAAGTCTGGAATCCTAGATACTCTACCTATGTACATACACAGAATTGTAAAAATCCAGAATAGATTCCTTAAGTACCTTGATTTTCGCTCTTTTCGAACTCATCTAAATTACTCAGATTCTGCCGAGTTCTTTAAAATTAGCACATTGGAAAACCGTAGAAATATCTCCGACGCCGTCTATTTATTTAAAATCGCCAACTCTATCGTGGATTGCCCGGAACTGCTTGAACGAATAGCTCTTCGGGTTCCCACCCGAGCAACCCGATTCCAACATTCATTAAACCTTTCACACTGTAACACGAACACCAAACAACACTCATTCATATACCGTGCATCACACTTCTTCAATACGCACCTAAACGAATTATGTAGATATATTCACTCATCAATAAATGTTATCAAATCAAAACTTATCAATCATTAAATATTCATATATATTCATACCAACACATATCCCTCTCCATCTGCACTCTATCTTTTCTCTCTATTCCCAACTCTCTTCTACATATTCTTTATAAATTTTTCTATAAACTTATATACTTATTATTTTTTACTTATGAGGAAACACATTATTGGCACAATTGTTATAACTTTATTGTCCATACCATAAACTTTGTAACGCTGTTTGTTTCCTGAATATAAATAAAATAAAATAAAAATATCTTGTAAAACATGTCACAATACTATTGGTACTATAAAAATTACATTTATATATTTGTAAAAATTATAATATAAAAAAAAAATATTTTGTATAAAAAATAGAACTTTTTAGTTTCCTGATAAATAACAAATTTAAAATTATATTATTGTACTTGCAGACCAGCACAGATGTTGCACGACGAAAATTTAAAAAAATCTTTCCTCGAGCGTGATTTTATAACTATATATATACTTGGTTCTTAAATGTCTAAATTATATATTTTATAATGATGGTTCTATAATAAAACAACCGAAATTTTGATCACAGAGTATTCAAAATTATATTTAAATTTGTAATGTCCAGGTCTGCTTCACGATTCACGATTTAAATATTCATCATTTGGTCTAATTGGATTAACACCGTTGAATGAGTTGATATAAACATCCAGTTTATTTTAGAAATAGAAAATTAGTAATCACGTAACTTTTTAGATATAAATTTGACATTGAATAATAAAAAAAAATTAATGTTTTTTGAAAGCCTACGTACACCGACACAGTGATAAATAGTTCATCAAATCATCCTTTAACACATCAGCTTTCTGCATTTTACTGTATGTTATAATATTATCTAACTAATGTGCCTTTATCAATTGAGAGCCAAAATGTAGAAATTAAAACGATCAAACGAATAGCTGTAAATAACGGATATAATACTGATCTACTAGATAATCTGTTAAATAAAATTAGATAAACAAATAACCGTAAAACATATTTATGTAATGCTACAGTTATAATGATAAAATAAATAAATTAATAGAAAAAAACTTACCGCTTTAAATAAAACCAGCATTCTATGTATACAAAAAAAAATTTAGGTACCTTCTGAAAAAATAATATTGACAAGTATCCACGAAACAGTAATTTCGGGGTATACAAATAACCGTAAAACATATTTATGTAATGCTACAGTTATAATGATAAAATAAATAAATTAATAGAAAAAAACTTACCGCTTTAAATAAAACCAGCATTCTATGTATACAAAAAATAATTTAGGTACCTTCTGAAAAAATAATATTGACAAGTATCCACGAAACAGTAATTTCGGGGTATACAAATAACCGTAAAACATATTTATGTAATGCTACAGTTATAATGATAAAATAAATAAATTAATAGAAAAAAACTTACCGCTTTAAATAAAACCAGCATTCTATGTATACAAAAAATAATTTAGGTACCTTCTGAAAAAATAATATTGACAAGTATCCACGAAACAGTAATTTCGGGGTATACAGATTAAATTGTAGTGACTGTACATTATTTTATATCGGGAAAACAGGAAGAAATTTCTAAATCTAAGTAAATGAACATATGAGATGCCTCAAAAGCAACAATTTTTCCGAATTCACGATTAATCATAATCACATATAACGTACAACACTATCCACTATACATCCCTATCCATAATACAGAATTCCTCAGGTCTTTGTTCGAAGTACAATCACCAAGATTATGGAATAGCCTTAGTCCGGATATTACGTCGTCTAACTCACTTAGTATTTTCAAGAAAAAACTAAAGAAGAAATATTTATCACTGAACACCTGATCCCGATTTCCTTTCCTTGTCCCTTACCCTATCCTTTTTTTTGCTATGAATTTTTTTTTTTTATATTTTTTACTATATCTTATACATATTTTTTCTTTGTTTTCTTTTGCTCTTATTCTTTTGTTGTTATACACACACAATTTTGTCATACTTTGTAATCTGTTTGCTTGGAAAAATTGCCTAATGGCAATAAGCCCGCCAGTGTACAATATATTTGTTTATTTTTTAACAGATTTTTAATTATCTCAATAGAGACGAAGTTGGAATATTTACTGTAGGAGAACCGGGAAATCAAGGCACCTACAGGGATTACGACCTATCATCGGCTGGTTTACGTGATCACTTTATAAGCTTGCGCAACGTTCACCAATTATGCCTTTTTAATGAGATCCCTATCAATTCGTCTTCGTCTCTATTGAGATAATTAAAAATCTGTTAAAAATATCTTTGACTCCCGACAGGGAAAAAAATCCAATGTTTGCGCATATGCAATAATAAAAATATTGGATATTTGTTTATGTTATGTACAGAAAGTTGAATAAATAAATAATCTCCCCCCGCCCCCACTGTACCTTTAGTTTCAATAAGTCACACGACATTTAGCGCGTACACACGCTCCGATTTAATATAAGTTTGTCCCGAGGAAGAAGCGGTTAGCTTCGAAAACGTTAGACAGTAAATACTAAAAAAATGTGGTTTATACAAAGTTATTGTATGTATTTTTATTTATTTAAAATTTTAAAATGTGCCACAAAGTAGTAGCAACATCATATGAAGATATAATAATTATTTATATATCCTTAACCAACAATTTATATATATTTTAATAAATTTTAATTTATTATATGGAAGATGACAAAAGATGATGATGATGTAACTTTCCAGATACTGTATTATTAAAAATAATAAAAAAAATTAACTCCAATATCCCACTAAGTGATCAGTTATTATTTCTCTGGGCTGAAAACACTCATAATTTGTAAGGAATTGCCATTTGCAAATAATCTCGCGACTATTAATAATAATTTAATAAACTAGTTGCATGTAACACATGAGATCCAACTGTCGATAACGATAGTATGTATAGTTGAACTTGGATATTGTGTATTCCATACAAATTGTATGAAGCGATGTCGTCACTAATATTAATTTGTACAAACTTTGTTAAAAAAAGTTTGAGATATATTACTATAATGTATTCATTTTTTATAGAAAATTAAATTCTCTAGTTAACATGTTTCGGCATTTTTCGATATTTTTAAAAGAAATGCAAATAAAGGCAGTTAAAGACAAAAAAATTTCATACCAATTTTTTGCTTCTTAATAAAAACCGTTTGAGAAACCCTGGAACTGTTTTTCAAAATCCATTTCGAGATACTATATTTAACTATATTTGTACAAAATTTCAGCGTTCTGGCTTATATAGTTTTTGAGATATGTGGACAAATGCTATAAAAATTAAAATGTTGATAACCCCTGATTAGAACAAAAATTCTAAATACTGAGTATAAAAGTTTTGTGTACCTAAAATTGTCTATATATTCTGAAATTTTAGGCTTTGTGAATCCAGCGGATCAAAATTAATAAGGGGGGGGGGGGGGCAGACACACACACAGACATTGTTTAAGAAACCCTGGATTTTTAAAAAAAAAACTGATTTGAGATTTTGTATTTGTCTATGTTTGTACCAAATTTCAGCGTTCTAGCTTTTATGGTTTCTATGATATGTGGAAAAATAGAGTAAAATTTCAAAAGTTGATAACCCCTGACTGAAACAAAAATTCACAATTCTGAGTAAAAAAGTTTTGTAGGCCTATAACTGTTTATATATTCTAAAAATTTGGGCTCTGTAAATTGAGCGGATCAAAAGTTATAAGGGGGGGACTGACACACACACACAGACACACCCTCAGATACACACACACACACACAAACACACACACACACACACACACACACACACACACACACACACACACACACACACACACACACACAACTCACATAAAATGTTCTACTCCGAATTCTGAGAAATCCATGTATGGGAACTTATATGCTGCGAAGCCTCTTAGTTGGTGTTTTTAGCATGCAAAAAGTCCACTACGCTATACAAAATGTTCCTTCGTACACGCATCTTGGCTTAATACTGTCGATTCATTCAGAGAATTGAATTCTCATGAACGAATCGACAGTTGGATTACCTTTCTTTACATTCACGATTCGCGATGTTTTAAAAAAACACATTGTACGCGAACGACGGGGTAGCGTTTGTAGAGAAAAAATAACGAAGCGAAAAATAATACACGAGAATACGAAATGAACAATAAAACATTTCAAAGAATCATTTGCAAATAAAAACCGCCATCTTTGTACAAATTGCGACACTTTGTCTTATTCAAAATAACACCAAAGCAAAAAAAAATGCAAAATAAAAAATATATAAACTACGAACGTCCCGAGGGATTAAAGTCAAAGTTCCTCATCTTTCGATGGATTTTTTATTTTTCAAAAAGAAAAAAAAATGACTCGCCCCCACCGCGCTGGGGACTTTTTGAATTTATGAAATTGTTCAACTTTCAACATCCTTTTCTCGCATTCCTCATCTCATGGACTTTCCTCCGTTTTCTTATTCGAATTTTTCTTTTGTTTAAGAATTAAATTTACAATGTACAACCCCGCCATTTCATACCTAATCCCCTCGCCTAGAAAAACGAAACTTTAAAACGACAATTTCAGTCATTGTTATTTCTGCGTGATGTAAAAATGGCGAAAAATATTATGTACCTACCTATCCCGAATTTAAAAATACTTATGAATTTTTCGATATTTTCCATTTTCCAAGTTAAAAGCTTTTTTCGGAGTTATGAATTTTATCGCGGCGCTTCTTTTAAGGGCGTCCATGATTTAAAACGAAATCTGCTGTTGAAAACTCGATTAGAAATAATTTTTCACTCTCCGCTACTGCGTAATAACGGGAAGTTATGATTTTACATACATAAATGTCGGCCTTCGTGGCTCAGTTGGTCAGATATCTGACTGCTGAGCCAAAGGTCCCGGTTTCAATTACCGATGGAGAAATAGTTTTTAATTGTGAGACGATAAATATTACAAGCCTCCAGAATGTGGCAACTTGTTATTGGGTGCGTTTCGAATTAATATATAACATAATACCTGTTAGTTGCCCGGGAATTACCAATTGTTTTTTTTTTTAATTTATTAATCGAATCAATTACAATGTACATATAAATTACAATAAACAAGGTGTGCAAGTTCCAAGATATATTTTATAATAACCCTCTTTATATATTTCCTCAGGGTGATATATTTCCTCGTGTCATGTCAAAGGTTTAATATACCACGGAAATGATTGTGCACTGCATGATGGAAGGAAGCCGAAGACTCACCAAGTTTTTCTTATCTGGACCCGTTGTAAGGAGGTATATATTCACCAACACAACACTGATTTCACTGCGGTGTTAGACATGTAATGACGCACCGTCGAATTAAATGTCTCCGAAATGACAGGTGCCGAAATCACAGAAGAAAGATATAACAGAAGCAGCGTATCGTTGCACATTCACTGACCATTGTGTGATGACCGATCAGGTGAGTCCGTAAGGAAGAAGGAAAATGACAGGAAAGAATGAAATTAAAAATTGCAAGGAAATTCTAAAACCAAACCATAGAAAAAAAATCAAATCAGATATAACATCTAACAAATATTTTTTTTAACTTTTCTACGGACAATTCTTGGTAGAACTCCATTTCAAATAATAAATAAATTTGGAATGGTAAAATAAAACCAAAGTTTTCAGTTCTACTAATTTAATGACACTGACTAGTTTCGGTCATCCAGTGACCATTTTCAAAGTGTGAAAAAACAAGAGGTGGTTGGTGTTTATATAATATCTGGTTAAGGGGTTTGCAACATTTTTTTACAGGTACACAGTTAATCCTTACATTGCTGTTCTCAACCATTGGTCACAGAACTTCAATAATAGATACAGACACTATCATGCCATGTTCCAGCAGCATTCAATAATTTTTCAATATAAATTATTTAATTTCTTTTTGTATTTGTACGCTCCGCTTTGTTTGCTAGTTTTCTTTGTCAGTTCTTTCTAGTAACACTAATTGAACTGACGGAAAAAAAAAAAAAAAAAAAAATGTTGCAAACCCCTTAACCAGATATTATATAAACACCAACCACCTCTTGTTTTTTCACACTTTGAAAATGGTCACTGGATGACCGAAACTAGTCAGTGTCATTAAATTAGTAGAACTGAAAACATTGGTTTTATTTTACCATTCCAAATTTATTTATTATTTCTAACAAATATCTAACAAATTGACATGAAATCTCGTGTTAAAAAGGGGAGTATCGAGTTTTTTTTTTTTTTTTTTTTTTTTTTTTTTTTTTTTTTTTTTTTTTTTTTTTTTTTTTTTTTTTTTTTTTTTTTTTTTTTTTTTTTTTTTAAATGAATATGTCCTTGTCAAACAAGTACATATACATCTTCCTACGTTCCCTATAATAAGCAAATAAATTCTTGTTCCCTATAATAAGCAAATAAAGTTACATTCACCAAACATTGCACATCTACTAACTAATACATAAAACATTTTGCCACTAACGTTAACATTTATTTGAAGACAAATTAATAATTGACATGTAACGCTTGTGTAAAAAGGTTAAACAAAATTTTCATAATAAAAAAAAACAGCGACGAGCTTCAATTCACAACCTGTTAAGAGGCCGAAGCTCAATTTTTGGTGGGGTTTCTCTTCCATGGCTGGTGGTAGAGGAAGAACAGACCGACTTGTTCTTTTTACTTTTTTTTTGCTAAAGTCCAATAAAAGTATTTAATACTTAAGTTTGATTTTAAATTTATTTTGTCTCGTGATATTTTAATAGTTTGTTGACATTTTATTTAACTTTCATAAAAAATATCACTCGTTCCGGACAACAACATGTATTTAAATTACTTATTTCAAACAAATGTTCGATTATGTTGAGTCTGACAGTGTGTAACAATAATTAAAACTAGTTGCATGTAACACATTAGATCCAACTGTCGATAGCGATAGTACGTATAGTTGAAGAATAAGTACCAAACTACATATAAACCCCTAAATACAAATTATTTAATATTAATATTTTAAGATATTTGGTTTAATATACAACACATGTACCTAGGTATGTATTTCAAGATAGGATAGTATAGAGGTCAGTTCTTTGATCCTACCCAGAATATGAAAACAGCATGATGGTATGTATGTATGTTTGGAGATTAGTATCACTTCTTAGATATTGTGTGTAGGCGACTGCCAGACAAATTGTATGAAGCAATGTCGTCAATAAATTCAATTTTTGTAAAAATTGTTAAAAAAAATTGAGATGTGCTAATACAATGTAAATATTTTTTATAGATTATTAAATTATCTAGTTGGCGTGTTTCGGCTTTTTTCGATATTTTTAAAAAATTTGGAAATATAGACAGCTAAACTCATAAATTTATCATAAAAAAAAATTTTTCTTAATAAAAAATGTTTGAGAAAGCCTGGAATTTTTTTGAAAAAAAATAATTTGAGATATTTAATTTGTCTATATTTGTACCAATTTTCAGCGTTGTAGCTTTTATGGTTTCTGAGATATATGGAAAAATAAAGTAAAAATTCGAAAGTTTATAACCCCTGACTGAAACAAAAATTCAAAATTCTGAGTATAAAAGTTTTGAAGTCCTATAACTGTTTATATATTCAGAAATTTTGGGCTCTGTAAATTGAGCGGATCAAAAGTTATAAGGGGGGGGGGACACACAGACACACACACAGACACACGAAATGTTCTACTCTGAATTCTGAGTAAATCCGTGTATAGAACATATACGCTGCGAAGCCTCTAAGTTGGTGTTTTTTTACTTCAAAGTTGGAAAAGCCGTGAAAAAAGTAGACCTCTGCATACAATTCTCGCGTATCCTGGCTTGAAACATTGTCGATATGTTAAGGGAACAAAGTTTTCCTGAACAAATCGACAGTTGGATAATGTCGATTCATTCAGAGAATTGAATTCTCATGAACGAATCGACAGTTGGATAGTAAAAAAAATAGTTAAATCAAGGTTACATCAATGGAACCCGCTTGATACACGCGGCTTTCAACATAGCTTTGGACACTTCCATTAAAATAAACTAACATATTTTAAATTTACATTTTCATAATATATACATATCTACGAGTATATTTAATGCTCTCACACGCCCTTAAGTTGAAAAAGACAAGTGTGCAGATGTATGTGTGAGTTTACTTAAAGTCTTAAAGAAATTTTCCAATATTATTTTTTTTGTTAAAACTCTCAACATAAATTTGACATTTGTGGTGACTTGTGTGAGACATTATGATAAAAAATTCAGGCTATAAAATTTTTATCTGATTTGAATAAGATTTTCTCCGCGCGACTTGAACGTATTTTTACAAAAGATTGCTTTTATAATATTTTAAATTACATCACAATACTTTTCATGTTTATTACAAATCTACCATTTCTTTCAGATTCATATATTTGATCACATAATTATTTAATCTTTCATATAAACAAACCGATTTCAAAATGAATGAATATCAGACGTGTAGGTAATTGTTTTATATAATTGTTTCTAGTTCAAATGATACTCAACTAATTGTTTTAATTATAACCTGGCTCCAGATTCACTTGTTTACAAACCATGAAAAAATCGAACTGTTACTGTTAAACTTATGTATACTTACTTCATGAAAATGTGCTTAGCACGAAACCGGTTGTAGGTTGTAGTCTTAATAAATAGTGGAATGGATTTTAAACACGTTTTTTTATTCTTATTTATAAATTTTTTTAAGAAATCTAGTTAAATTTTTTTAATATGCAGTTTTTATCGTGGTGGAATGTAGTTAATATTTCTTTATTTACAGTTTTCATTGTAGTGGACTGTAGTCAAATTGTCTTAATATGCAGTTTTCATCGTGGTGGAAAGTAGTTAAATTATCTCAATTAACGTGCAGTTTTTATCGTGGTGGAATGTAGTTAATATTTCTTTATTTGCATTTTTCATTGTAGTGGACTGTAGTTAAATTTTCTTAATATGCAGTTTTCATCGTGGTGCAAAGTAGTTATATTATCTTAATTAACGTGCAGTTTTTATCGTGGTGGAATGTAGTTAATATTTCTTTATTTATATTTTTCATTGTAGTGGACTGTAGTTAAATTTTCTTACTATGCAGTTTTCATCGTGGTGGAAAGTAGTTAAATTTTCTTAACGTGCAGTTTTTATCGTGGTGGAATGTAGTAAATATTTCTTTATTTGCAGTTTTCATTGTAGTGGACTGTAGTTAAATTTTCTTAATATGCAGTTTTCATCGTGGTGGAATGCAGTTAAATTTTCTTGATGCGCAGTTTTTATCGTGGTGGAATGTAGATAAATTTTCTTAACGTGCAGTTTTTATCGTGGTGGAATGTAGTAAATATTTCTTTATTTGCAGTTTTCATTGTAGTGGACTGTAGTTAAATTTTCTTAATATGCAGTTTTCATCGTGGTGGAATGCAGTTAAATTTTCTTGATGCGCAGTTTTTATCGTGGTGGAATGTAGATAAATTTTCTTAACGTGCAGTTTTTATCGTGGTGGAATGAAGTAAATATTTCTTTATTTGCAGTTTTCATTGTAGTGGACTGTAGTTAAATTTTCTTAATATGCAGTTTTCATCGTGGTGGAATGCAGTTAAATTTTCTTGATGCGCAGTTTTTATCGTGGTGGAATGTAGATAAATTTTCTTAACGTGCAGTTTCTATCGTGGTGGAATGTAGTTAAATTTTCTTAATGTGCAGTTTCTATCGTGATGGAATGTAGTTAAATTTTCTTAATATGGAGTTTTTATGGTGGTGGAATGTAATTAAATTATCAATCATCCCATTTAATCCTTTTCTACATTATTATGATTCAAATTCACCATCATTCATGAATATTAATTGTTTTTTTATTTAATTTGTCATTTTCGGGTCTTTATGTGGGTAATTCATTGTCTTATTTAATGTATTTTTAATTATGACTGTTTTTAACCGTTTACAACAATATCTCCTCCGGAAATTAAACCCCGGACCTTTGGCTCTACCATCGGATAACCTACTGAGCCACGGAGGTCAATTAATAAATCAATTTTAAAATAATAAATCGTACTTCGAACTTCGCACAACGTAATCGATAAATGCGAGTTATGACGTTTGACAAAATGTTCAACCATACGTGAAAGCGATAATAAAACCTTCGACCAAAGTCATAAAATGCATTCGAGTATAGAGCACTTGAAGCACTCCAATTCTGAATAGCTGGCGGTTGGGATTCTGTAAAACTTAGCTGATAGAACTATGGACGTACGTTCAGAGTGTATATACATAGTCCATTGTTCGCATGTTCCACTGTCCACACAATACTCAATAATATACCTACTGAAGAAATATAGGTACAGTTTCTAATGCGATTATTTCTTTTTCTGCCCGTCCTACGTCAGGTCTGTCCGACGACGTAGCCTATTACTTCCCGTATTTTATTGAGTCACTCTTAAAATCCTTTTACTTACCTTGCTATCGATTGAATATACATTAAAGTCTCGCATTCTGTTGCACCAAGAAGCTTTCTTCGCTGAAAAGACTGTAAAATAAAAAAATGTAATAAAAATGACAGCAGTCCACTGTGAAAGAGAAATATTATAGAAAAGAAGTAATGTACGAGAAACTGTATACGAAATACCTCCATTGAAAAGTTCCTTATTCACAAGGTAAAAAGAATCTTCTCTGAACATATTTCTTGCTGTACAGTCATCGGATTTTGTTCGATATAACAAATTCAATATTTGAAGTCAAATATATTCGGAAATATTCTTACATAATTTATCTCTGTATACAAATATTATGATTTTCATATATTATAAAATAGAAATTTGAGCTCGGCAACATAGAAGGGCCTGCTGGAAAGGCACACATCCAGAGAAAAACTTAAAAACAGAAATGAATAAAATACAATTATTTAATAAAAAAAGTCTTTTATAAAGGTTGCATTTACGCAAAACTTGGATTGAACGTTGCGCAAGCACATGAACCAGTTGATGACAGAACTTAAACCCAGTAGGTGCTTTTTGTTCCTAGTTTTTCTATAATATTCCAACTTCGTCTCTATTAAAATGTTAAAAAATTGTCAATAAATTATTTATTTTATTTATTTATTTAATATTGCTTCTCGGGCAACTAACAGGTACTATGTCAAATATTAATTTAACACGCACCCAATAACAAGTTGCCACATTCTGGAGACTTACGATATTAATCGTCTCACAGATCTAGACTGAAAGCACAATTAAAAACTGTGTCCCCACCGGAAATCGAACCCGGGACCTTTGGCTCAGCAGTCAGATATCTAACCAATTGAGCCACGAAGGCCGACAATTATTATATTTTGGAACAATTTTCTCATTAAGTTGGGCTTGTTCCGAGGTGGTAGATATAAGAAATTTGTATATATAAATTTATATACCCACCTCCAATGTATATGTCTTTGAATATGTAAATAATTAAAGAAATACAATAATTTTCAAATTCTTTATCTCACCTAACAAAAAAAATGAATTGTCATAATAAGATAATATGTAAAAAACACATTATTGATACTCAAAAAAAATAATAATAAAATTACATGACAACTACGTAATATATATATTATCTTGTCATTACTATACAATGTCCTTTTTAATCCAAATTTACCTCAGTATCTCAAAGATAAATTCACTTATCTTTCAAGCCACGGGCGTCCACTTCGATCTGCTGAACGTACTTTACTATCTATCCCTATTCATAATTCTGATTTTTTAAGCTCTTTATTTGAAGTACATTCGGCTAGGCTATGGAATAGCCTATGTCCTGATATTACGTCGTCTATCTCATTAAACGTCTTCAAGAAAAGGCTAAAGCAAAAATATTTATCTGACAACACCTGATTACATCTTCCTCTCCTCTTCCTTTCCTAATCTTTTAGTTTTCCTATCATTGCTATGAATTGTTCTTTTATGCTATCTTATTTGTTTTTTTTTACTTTTATCTGCTGTATTTATTTATTTTGTAATGTGATTATGTAACTGATTGCCATAGTACACATTGTTTTGTATACTTAACATTAAGTCTGGTTGGTTGGAAGAAATTGCCACTAGGCAATAAGCCTAGTGGCAATGTATAAATTGTATGTACAAGAAGATTCAAATAAATAAATAAAATTCAAAGAGAATGGTTGACTTTTTTTTTGTTAAGTGTTATTAAAAACCGAAATACATTAACACAATATGGTGGAAAAGATGAAGGTATAGGGAGTTACCTTGCCTCGATATTTATTGTGCTGGTTCTGAATAATCTTTTCACCACATTCACAGCGTATGAAAACTTTGACACTTCACTAGTAATTCACAAGTTAATTAATTTCAGCGGATTTTGAAGATACAATTTTAAGAGCGGTGCGGTGCGGTGTGTTAGTCAAGATGACAGTTGATAGAATGAGAAAATTTATATGCAACAATACTTTTTTGCATATAGCTGGCAGGTATGTAGGTAAGTTGTTTTTAGGCCGAGGTAAACTAGGATAGGATAGGAAAGGTGTGTGTGTGTGTGTGTGTGTGTGTGTGTGTGTGTGTGTGTGTGTGTGTATATATGCGTGTGTACCCAACTTTGCGTAACCATAACTCCCGGCCTTGGAGTATTACTCCAACAAAAAATTCAAAAAACATATGACTCACCGGATGGTAAAAGAAGAATACAAATTTAAACAATAGAGTGAAAAATTCAAATAAACGTAAACTAACTTAAAAAATAAAAAGAAATATTAAATTAAAAACATTTTGATTATTGGGAAGGTAACGGACATAATCGAATAGCTGGTCTTAAATATGTACCATTCCGGATTCGAACTTTTACAACTCGAATGACGTTGTCTTTTCCCGGATATATTTCCTTGACTATGCCAAGTGGCCAAGATAATTTAGGGAGATTTTCCTCTCTAATAATAACTATTTGGCCAGGTGTAATGGGTTTTGTGTACGTATTCCACTTTTCACGCATTTGTAAAGAGGTGAGATATTCTACATGCCATCGTTTCCAAAATGACTGTACTAATTTATCGATCAACTCATATCGTTGAATGCGGGTTATTGAAATATCATCAACGTTGTAAGCGGGTATGTAATTTAGCGGAGTTAAATTTAAAAAATGCGCAGGGGTTAATGCGGCAGGATCTAAAGGATCATTGCTTAATACACAAAGCGGTCTAGAGTTCAATAAAGCCTCTATTTGAATCAATACGGTATTCATTTCCTCGTAAGTTAATACTTGTGAGCCTATGACTTTAAATAAATGTGTTTTAATACACTTAATATTGCTTTCCCATATACCACCCATATGAGGAGAATACGGAGGATTTATTCGAAATTCTATTTTTCTAGGCGTCAATTCATGAAGTATTGCTTTATTATATTCATCGGAACAAACAAACTTATATAATTCATTTAAAATTTTACGAGCTCCAACAAAATTTCTTCCACCGTCACTTACAATGAGAGTGACAGGTCCTCTTCTGGCTATAAAACGTTTAAATGCAGCTAAGAACATTTCAGATGAGAGATCTGAAACTAATTCTATATGTAAAGCTTTTGTTGCTAGGCAAACAAATAAACAAACATATGCCTTTTGCTTTTTAACGCCTCTTCTCTTTGCCAGAGTTACAAACACTGGACCCATGTAATCTACTCCACATTTTGCGAAACATTTTATTTCATTTACTCGAAAATCGGGTAAATTGCCCATTAACGGGAAGGTTCCTTTTGGTTTGTTTTTAAAACAAATGTTGCAAGAATGAACAATCTTACGAACCAAACTACGACCAGATTAAATCCAGTACTTCTGTCGTAATAATGCTAACAATAATGCAGGGCCTGTATGATAATGTAAATAATGATAATATTCAATAAGTAACTGAACAATACGATCCTTAGAAGGCAATAAAATTGGATGTTTCGTTTCATACATTGATGATGAATTTTGAATTCGACCACCAACTCTAAGGATATTATTATTTAAAAATGGTAAAAGTTTGCGTAATACAGGACTACTCAATTTATTCTGTTCAAGAGAATGTATATCTTGAGAAAAATGGTTATTCTGAATGCATTTAATTACATGATTTTCAGCAGTTTCTAAGTCTGAGACCGTAATCATTCCAGACGTATTAAGTTTTCTTGTAAAACGAAGAACGTAAACAAGTATGTTTAATAATTTACTCCATTTAGAGATCCTGTTAGCGATTAAATAAATAAAGTGAGGCTCAGATTGAGTCTTAATTTGTATGAGAGCAACAGTTTTAGATTCAGGTATACTCTGATAGGCATTTTCCTTTTTAAAATTAGTCACAGGCCATTGACTCTGTGGCAATGAGATCCAGGCTGGACCATTAAACCAATAAGAGGTTTTCAAAAATTCATTAGGAGTAACGGAGCGGGATACAATATCACTTGGATTTTCAGTTCCAGGAACATGAAACCAATTTTCTTCAGAAATAATTTCTTGAATAATTGCGGTGCGATTGGCAACGAAGGTTTGCCATCTATGCGGTGAGGAATGTATCCATGAAAGTACAATAGTTGAATCAGAAAATGCAAACATTTTGTCAATCTTACATCTAATCTCAATAGTTGAGAGAACAGATTTCATTAATAATGCAAGAAGGTGTGCGGCACATAACTCTAAACGTGCTAAAGATACCTTTTTAAGTGGGGATACTTTTGACTTGGCACATAGTAGTGATACATTTGAGGTGTTAGATTCAAGTGACCCAATGCGGATATATATAACCGCCCCATAGGCACGTTCACTAGCATCTGAGAAACCAAGCAAATTGATGAATGAATTATTTACTATACCTATATGTCTTGGTATATTTAAATTTGATAAGTTTTCGAGTTCACTCTGAAATTTCAACCAAATCTTATTTATATCCTCAGGAACCCGTTCATCCCAAGACAATTCTCTTTTCCAACACTCTTGCACTAGAAGTTTCAAACCGATGATAACTGGAGCAAGGAGACCTAGAGGATCATATAATGATGCCATATTAGAAAGAATTAATCTTTTCGTACATACTAACGTATCTAAAGAGAGAGGTTTGATTTTAAAAGTGAAACAATCAGAGGTGGGACTCCAAGACAAACCTATAATTTTGGTTTTATCGTCAAAATCTGAATTAAAAGTAATGTGTTGGTTAACACGTAGATTATCTGGAATGTGCTTTAAAAATTGTACAGAGTTGGAAATCCACTTATTTAGACAGAAACCTCCAGAGGAAAATAAGTGAACTAAATGAGAATAAATTTGTAAAGCTTCCTCAGGTGAATTGACTGAATAAAGAAAATCATCCATATAAAAATATTTCATAGCAAGTTGTGTGGTTTCAGGCAGTTTATCGCCTTCATCTGTTAAGAGTTTGCGAATGACTTTCATTGCTAAATAAGGGGAACATTTAAGCCCAAAAGAAACGCGCAGATATTCATAAATGTCAATAGGATCTGAGTTATTAAATCTAAAAAGTATCCTTTGAAAACGTTTATGATCTGGATTCATTTTCAATTGAAAATACATTTTTTCTATGTCAGCAGAAAAAACTACCGAGTACAGGCGTAGATTTATAAGTAAATCAAAAATATTTGTTTGCAAATTAGGTCCACAATGCAATATATCATTGAGACTTTTTCCAGAGGAAGTTTTGCAACTGGCGTCTAAAACTATTCTAATTTTAGTAGTATCTTTATCAGGCCGATATACAGCTCTATGTGGTATATAATAAACACAATCTGAAGTTTGTGTATCTGTAACTTTTTTCAAAAAACCTTTGTCAATGTATTCTTGAATAGTGGCATTATAACCATATTGTAAATCTAAATTTGATTGCAACTTCTTTTCTAATGAAAGCAACCTATGTTTAGCGTTTTTTATTGAATGACCCAAAACTGTGGGACTTTCACGAAAAGGTAATGATACAGTATATCTACCCTCGTTGTCTCGCAAGACTGTTTTCTCAAAAATTTGTTCACAAAGTTGCTCGTCAGGACTTAAATACTGACGTGATGGTACAGATTCTAGTTTCCAAAAGTTTTGAATCATTTCATCTAACTTATTTTTTGAATTAGAATCATCAATTGCGTGTAACGTGCGTTGAAATTGACATGATGAGAAGTTATCTATTTGCGTTTCGCCCATGATCAAATAACCAAGAGTAGTCTGTAAGGCGATCATACGAGTTTCTTTATGCGTTAATTTCCCAGGTAAAAGTAAATGCGGGAATAAACCAGCTCCGATTATGCAATCGATACTAGCAGGAAGATTAAAATTATTATCCGCTAGCGGCAAATTCTTAAAACAATCTGTCATTTCTAAGGCTGACGTAGGCAAATCATTAGTAATAGTTTCGACAACCGAAGCCTTAATATCGTAAAAGAATCTTGTATCATATCTTGAATAAATTGTAAATATAGCATATCCTAATATTGGTTTTACAGCAGACCCAATACCGTACACAAAAGCATTTTCGTACGTAATGTTTATATTAAATTTTTTACATATCTTTTCCGTTTTTTTTAATTCCATTAATATATACTTTAGCGGTTGGTATTACATGATAACAGTTTACATTATTGATCAACAAACAATTGTCGATTTGACATTTAGGTTCATATGGTTGATCCAAATGTCGTCGACCGATATTATTCACCGAAGTGCTCGTATTGCGGTCAGAATTGACGAATGAGGTAATATTATCATCGTTTTTAACAATATCAGCTGCGCTAGGAACCTGTTTTGAATGATAATTATCTTTATTTTGATTATCTTCATCATCACATGTTGGTGAAGAAGGAAAATGAATCAATGAATGATGCCTTTTATTACAATAAAAGCAATTTTTTTCCGATTTACAATTTTTTGTTAAATGAGTACCAAAACAATTTTTACATAGTGATCTTTTGTTGATTATTTTGAATCTTGTGAATACATCCAACTGTAAGAATTTTTTACATGAATACAATGGATGTTTATTACATTCACACAAAAAACATTTTGTGATATCCATTGGCGTATTATTTATAACAAATGAATGTGAATTATTATTATTTTTTCGTCGATCATTTGGTGCACTTTTGTGGAATATAACCTGCGTTCTAGAGAGAATTTTGCTTTGCTCTCTCAGAAAAGATTGTAATAATTTAAAGTTTGGAATTTTTTCATTTCTAATATGTTGCTCAAATAAATTTAACGTCTCTCTATCTAACTTAAGAAGAGCAATGTGCGTTATGATGAAATCAGTTAAATCAGAAATATCTAATAATTTTAAAGCTTCAAATGAAGAGCAAAAATTTTCTATGAAATAATCCAAATTCTTTGAACTTGATTGTGTTAAGGGTTTAAAATTGATTATTTTTTCTAAATAATGGGTAGCTAAAATTCGTGAATCCTGGAATCGATCAACAAGCCTATCCCATATAATATCATAATTAGATGCGACAGGAAGTATCCCAGAAATAACACTTAAAGCGGTACCTGTCAATTTTGACACTAAATATTGTATTTTTTCACCATTCGACAAATTAATATTGTCGTGTATTAGATCTTTGAAATTTTGATAAAATAATGGCCATTTCGTTGGATCACCATTAAAACTAACAAGTTCCAATATTGGCAATTTGTGTGTTCTTTGAGAGTCTTTTTCAAATGATTTAATAATTGGAGGAACATAGTCAACTTTAGTTTTTAAAGATTGTTCAATATGCTTGATGTTACAGTATAATTCGTCAAGGGCTTCAATAGATTGAAAAGACGGAACATATTCTGGATTTACAGCTATTTTTCCCAAATTTAATTCTTCTACAACTTGACAAAATTCAGAACGAATTTTATCAATCGATTGTATGCGGATAAGAAAATTAGTTTTTTCTTCAGCGGTATTTAATGATTTTGACAAGTCATAAGCTTTCTGAATAATTGCAAATAAACTTAGCCGTTTAGCTTCCAATATTTTTAAAGAAGCCATTATTGATTAAACAACAATAAAATTAATGAAACAAGAATTTGATTAAGTACTTAGGTACTACAATCAATGCGGGTATGTATGAAATATGTAATGTAAATAGCGTATGTATAATGTTAATTTTGTATAAAAATGTATAAATTTGATAAGTAATGCGTGAAAATTCAAGATATGCGGGACAGAGGAACAAGGAATGCGGGAAAATACAAGATATACGGGACGAAGGACCAAGGAATATGGTGGAAAAGATGATGGTATAGGGAGTTACCTTGCCTCGATATTTATTGTGCTGGTTCTGAATAATCTTTTCACCACATTCACAGCGTATGAAAACTTTGACACTTCACTAGTAATTCACAAGTTAATTAATTTCAGCGGATTTTGAAGATACAATTTTAAGAGCGGTGCGGTGCGGTGTGTTAGTCAAGATGACAGTTGATAGAATGAGAAAATTTATATGCAACAATACTTTTTTGCATATAGCTGGCAGGTATGTAGGTAGGTTGTTTTTAGGCCGAGGTAAACTAGGATAGGATAGGAAAGGTGTGTGTGTGTGTGTGTGTGTGTGTGTGTGTGTGTGTGTGTGTGTGTGTATATGCGTGTGTACCCAACTTTGCGTAACCACAATACAAACATTGAAAATAAAGAAAAATACAAAATAATTATAAAAACCGATTACGTATGTAGCATTTTTTTTATTTGGTATAAACCACCTCACTAAGCTGAGACTGTTTCGAGGTGGCAAAAATATATATATTTGCATTAGATCTTTCAGAAATAAAATATTAAACTTGTACCTTTATTTATTGACATGATAACAATAAAATTAAAATCTATAATATAATTACTGTACGCCATGTTTTTTCGTCGTTCAACGGATTGCCAGTGAAATAATTTTTCCTTAATCAATTTTCGCGTTCGAAATTTTTCTTCAAAATAAATTTATACGAAAAAGTACTACATTATCGTTTAAAATGTATTTTCTGCATAAATTGACAATATATTTTTTTAAAAAGGAATTTCAAACATTCAGAATAAATTTTAAGCGTAATAATCTGCGGAATGTCCAGTTTAAATACTGACAACATTGCTTTCGACATGTCATAATAATATGTCAGAATGTCGGTAAAAGATAAGATAATATTTTCATTTAATGGCGTTATTTAGTTTTATGATGTATACATAATTTATCATTATTATTGTATTATTATAAAAAGATATTCAGTCTTAACTGTTGTGTACTGTTCTAAATGATATTTCGAATGTACACTCAAATTATCAATGTCTGTAATTTCAAACGTACGCATTTCATATAACGCATTTCTTTCAAAACATTGTCGAAAATGTTTTTTTTATAATTTCCGCATTTACTATAAAAATACTGTTTTATTTATTTATTTGTTATTACTTCTCGGCCAACTAACAGGTACTATTTCAAATATTAATTTAACACGCACCCAATAACAAGTTGCCACATTATGGAGACTTACGATATTGATTGTCTCACAGATCCAGACTGAAAACACAATTATAAACTGTATCTCCACCGGGAATCGAACCCGGGACCTTTGGATCAGCAGTCAGATACCCAACCAACTGAGCCATGAAGTCCGACAAACAAATTTATTATTACTTGATTTTAACGTTTTCACGTAAAGATATTTAGTTTTTAAATGTTGTGTAATGTCCTAAATGGTATATTTGACGATATTTAGTTTTATAAGGTTATTTCGCAACTACCGCGTAGCGGAAAATAAGCCGCGCGGCGGCCGTCGGGGGTTGGGCCGCGACAGCGACCAGGGGCAGAGCCCCTAGTCGAAACTAATTATTCCTAAAAAACAAATCTAAAATTATTTAGGAAAACTTTATTCGCACGTTTATTGCCATGACTTTTTTGCCAATTAGTCTAACAGAGTAATAATAAATTCGTGGGCGGTAAATTTAGATTGACGATTAAAAATTACCGGGAGAATAAACACGGTTTTTTGTGAATACGCGATGCAAAGATGCAGAAAATTGGTGCACAGTTACTTCATAGTATAATAACTACTATATACATATTCCAACTGTCGATTCGTTCATGAGAATTCAATTCTCTTAATGAATCGACATTATTAAGCCAAGATGCGTGTACGAAGGAAAATTTTGTATGGTGTAGTGGACTTTTTGCAAGCTAATAAAGCTTAGGCCTCGCAGCATATATGTTCCTGTACATGGATTTACTCAGAATTCGGAGAAAAACATTTTATGTAAGTTTTGTGTGTGTGTGTGTGTGTGTGTCTGTGTGTCTGTCTGTGTGTGTGTTTGTGTATGTCTGTCCCCCCCTTATAACTTTTGATCCACTCAATTTACAGAGCCCAAAATTTCAGAATATATAAATAGTTATAGGCTTACAAAACTTTTATACTCAGAATTGTGAATTTTTGTTTCAGTCAGGGGTTATCAATTTTTGAAATTTTGGTTAATTTTTCCATATATCTCAGAAACCATAAAAGCTAGAACGCTGAAAATTGGTATAAACATAGACAAATACAAAATTTCAAATTTATTTTTCAAAAAAATTCCAGGGTTTTCAAACATTTTTTATTAAAAAAAAAAATTTTTATGATAAATTTATGAGTTTAACTGCCTTTATTTCCAAATTTTTTTAAAATTTCGAAAAAAGCCGAAACACCCCAACAAGATAATTTAATTTTCTGTAAAAAATATTAATATTGTATTAGCAAATCTCAATTTTTCTCTAACAATTTTTATAAAAATTGAATTTAGTGACGACATTGCTTCATACAATTTGTATGGCAGTCGCTTATACACAATATTTATATTTATATTTATACACTTTTTTGTACATACATAATATTACATAGTACAAATGGCGGACATATTGCCTAGAGGCAATTTCTTCCAGTCAACCATCTGAGATCAATAGTACAAAACATAGTTTCGGCATATACATAATAAGACAATAACACAACCAGTATAATACAGCAAATCAAAAGTGAGAAATTACACAAATTTAGAAAGGAGAGGAAAATCAGAAAGGGAAGGGAAAGGATGAGGAGCGATCAAAAAGGATGGAAAGTGAAATTGGGACATGTGTTGGTTATGGAATTGCAATATGTAAGAAGACTTAATAGTTTGATATGTACCTACTTAATATCCAAACATACATACAGAACCATCATGCTGTTTTCATATTCCGGCTAGGAAAAGAGGACTGACCTCCATACTGTCCTATCTTGACATACATACCAACATATGTTAAAATTTTCAATAATTTGTATTTATGGGTTTATAGTTTGATTGTTATTCTTCAACTAAACATACTATCGCTATCGACAGTTGTATCTCATGTGTTACATGCAACTAGTAATAAATAAATAAAATAAAATAAAGAATGTCGTGTACTGTTATATTGAGTCACCACCACTTACCAAGAATGACAATTGTTGTACTTGTAGAAACACCCGAATGTTTCCCTGTCTCACGATCTCAAATAGATCCCCCCATACACAAACATTGAATACTGGGAATAATATGTACTCCGCAATTCTCTATTGTATCTTGATATATAAAAATGAATGTTTGTATAAAGGTATGTATGTGTGTAGCAGATGAGCTCCTATACCACCAATCCGATTGCGATAAAATTTTGAGAATTCAATAAGTGCACACCCGAGAAGGATTTTAAATTTGATTTAATTATTTATTGTAGTGCCTACTTTGACGTATGTCAGTGAATGATGAACGTGGCAAAAGATCCATGATAGTAGAATAAATGCTAAGAAGAGTGATCACTATGATAAAATAAAAAATGAGGACATAAGAAGAGAATCCAAGATAAATAAGAATATTATAAGTAAAACGAAATAATGAACGATGAACGACTGACCAAAAAAATATACAAAGGTGTAAGAGATGGAGTGAATAGGAATGGTCTCCCCAAAAGGGATGACATGACCATGTGAATGATATTTTAAAAGAAGGAAACATAAAAAGCATTTACATATGAGACGATGCATGGATGTAAAGAAAGCCAAGAATGTGTGCAAAAATAGAGGAGTATGGCGCTCGGTTCTCTCTGCTTACCCCGATATGTATGTATGTATTTATTAGACATTACACTCAAGAATTTACAAAAAATATCTACATGAAATTGCTATGAAACTTTGGCGATCTGTAAAGTGCACGCGGATTTTCTTATTTCAACGTATTTATTTAATCAAAAATATTTTTTGAAACAAAGAGACGTTAGAAGTAAAAATCAGAGAAGAGTGCATAAGAGACGATGCATGGACGTGGACGAAGCGAGAAATGTCTGCAAAGAGAGAGTAGGCTGGCGTTCGGTTCTCTCTGTCTACGGATAAGGTAAGGCATTGATTTCACATCTCACTCAAGAATTAACAAAACAATTATCTATCAAAGAATAACAAATATTTTTGAATTTTATTAATGTTTTATTTGACATCTCACACGAGATCTAAAAATAGTCTCCTTGGATCCGGTGTAATGCTAAACGCGTTTTGTCAGAAAAATCAATAGTAGACAGAAATTATACACGAGCAGGATAACGTCTTCCGGGATTTGCTAGTATAATATACATCTCATGTTGTTTATCTCTTGCCGTATTGTTGTTCTGTACAATTCACAACTAACATCCATACGAATCCAATGTAATCCAGAATCCGACTTCAGTAAACACCCTTTTAGATTACTTTGAACGTGTAGCGATGATACGTCTGTAATACGAAACATACATCGACAAATAAAACAGGTGAATTAGATTGTAGTGTGGCCACAATGCACAGATAATTAGCTATAACGTTTGAAGTAAGCTAGGCGCATATATAACTTGCATTTATGCTGAGTTTGAGACCATCACACAATAAGTCGAATTCTAAGTTGAATTTGTCTCAACCATTAAACGATGATCCTTTTTCAACTAGATACATACATACATAAATGTTTTTCATATGTAGCTTTAAGTATGTAAGCACAGCAGTCAAAATTTATTGTTAATAATGTGGAAATTTGCTATTGGTTTTAGTCTCATACTAATGCATCTATATAAAAAATGTTATTATACTGTTAATTTCCCGGAAATAAAATAAAATAAAATAAATAAAATACTACAGCAAATAAAAGATGTGCACTAGATTGGAGTATGGTAATACACAGATAATTAGCTATACATTTTGAAGTAATCCAGGCGCATATATAACTTGCATTTATGCTGAGTTTGAGACCATCACACAATAAGTCGAATTCTAAGTTGAATTTGTCTAAACCATTAAACGATAATCCTTTTGCAACTAGATGCATACATACTACAACAAATAAAAGATGTGCACTAGATTGGAGTATGGAAATACACAGATAATTTGCTGTACTACAAAGGCTTACAACTTTATAATGATTTGCCTGAATGTGCAAAGGAGGCGTCTAGTCTTGCCTCTTTTCGTCGCTTAGGTGCTGAATACATAAAATAAAAGTTTTTTTTAAAAATCGTGTGTTTCTATTGTTTATATATTATGTTCTAAGACTATAATATCTGTTTTGCTTGTTTTGATACAATATTGTTATTATTTTTTTTTCATGTTCTTTGATGTCTTCTATTGTGGAAGTGTGTTTTCCTTTTTTATTACTTTGTGTTTTATTGATAGATACGTGTCTTTTTTGTGTGTTCATTTAGTCATCCGATGTTGATTTGTTTATTTTTATTGTTTGTTTTTATTTTCGTTTGTACTAGATGTAAGAAATTGTATTTTTTTTACATCTAAATAAAATATATACAATACAATACAGTTTGAAGTAATCCAGGCGCATTTATGTATGGTGAGTTTGAGACCATTACACAAAAGTCAAATTCTAAGCTTAATTTGTCTAAACGATGATCCTTTTGCAAATAGATACATACATATTACGGCAAATAAAACATATATTATACTAGATTGGAGTATGGCAATACACAGATAATTAGTTATACAGTTTGCAGTGATCAAGGCGCATGAAATTAATATGGGTTTGAAATTGTCACATAACTTACTGTCTAGAATACAGAAAGTTGTTACTGGGTGCATGTTGTTTTAATATTTTTTAAATAATTATCTGTTATTTGCCCCAGAAGCAACACAAAATAAATTAAAAAAACAAGTGTGACATATGTATTTGAGTACGACAGTACGCAGATAGTATCACCCCCCACTTTCACCAAGGTTCCTAAGCGCTAAAATCAATTTTTTGATGCACTTAGCGTAAAATTTCGTTTCACCAAACAATCTTACTACCGTTAAGTGACGCCGGCGACTCAAATCTTAAGTGACAAGTCATTCATCAACGTATTTTGTAACTAAAATTATTACATTATTAATTAGCACTTGTTGTTATATTTTATATTATATTTCAATATTATCCAGATATATTATTATCACGAAAGACTGGGTTTGTGAAAATAGTTGAATTAGCCAATGAAATAGACAGGAGCGCTTAACCAGGCGAAATGAACAGAACTATTTATTCATGATGTCAAAATATTGTTTTTTGTATTTGTTAAATAAAATTGAATTTAATTTAAAACAGTATAATTGATGTCAACGAAAACAATAATGGCAGTATGCACAATAACACAGGTAGCAAGGGTAGAATAGCAGGTACGCGATATGTTTGTAAACATGGTTTCAGGTATACAGCGCTCTCGCGGCCATTCACGACACTAATGCGAATATACCTACTGATGAGATCAAAGTAATACTTTTTTCAAATAATTTCAAAAACTTGTAAAAATTGTGAACTACACACTGTAATAATATTTGATTGTTTTTTTATTGTTATTTTTTTTCTGGTTGGTTGGAAGAAATTGCCTAGTGGCAATAAGCCCGCCAGTGTACAATTATATTTGTTTATATTATGTACAAAAAGATGTATAAATAAATAAATAAAGGAAAAAAGATAAATTATGTGTTCTTGATTTTTAAATATGTCTATATAATTAAACTTGAGTTCGTATTCCTTTACACCGGAAATTTAAGGAGAGTTGAGCCTAGCCACAATTAAGAATGTTGGTTTTTAGTTGGTGAAATAAAAATTCACTGAGTGATGCACTCAAGAATTTGAGCTCCGAGCAGGTAGTTAGTTGATGATCCATTTGATGTTCCTTGGTGAACATGGCCATCAGTGGCTCCACAGCCCAGAATAGGCCTTAACCTCCTAATGGAATCGTTTCCATTGCGCCCTATCCATGGCCTTTCCTCTCCGATTTCGCACACTGGCTATCCGAAGGTCCCTCTCGACTCCATCCATCCATCGTAGTTTACGCCTTCCCACACCTTTTCTTCCCTCCGGACGTGTTGTGAGAATTCTTTTCGGTGTCTGGTCATCGTCCATACGATGCACGTGTCCTTTACATTGGAGCCCCCTTATTCGTATCGTTTGAACGATATTTGGTACATTGAAAAGCCTCTGTAGTTCGTGGTTGAACCTGATTCTCCAACCTGAGGGCACGCACTGATAGAAGAGGGACCGAAAATTTTTCAGATAATTGGCTATACAGTTTTCAATAATCCAGGCGCACAAAAATTAAAATTTGAATACAGTTTTGGGATCATTACAAATGTTAAGGCCCTTGTTAACGCCTTTGACCTTGGGCATATGAGATGTACAAAATATTCACACTATTACTTATTATCGTAGTATAATGTATGAAGCACTAACAAATATTTTATATCACCAAATCTGTGACATACAATATTTTTCGTGAAGAAAAGGTACAATTTAGAGATATTTTTGCTAAACACAACAATGGTGTTTTTTTTTTATTTTTTATAAAATAATAAGAAACTCATTCGAGAGATATTCATTTTTTCTTAGGATTGAAGTAAAATTCTTAAAATTTTATTTACAACAAAAAAATAAAAAAGGGTTTTATAAAAACAGATTTCACGAGAAAAGTATTTTGAATATATTAAAATAACTGTTCTTTATTTCAAAGACGTATATTTCGAGAGTTCTGGGGAAAAGATTTGCAAAATTTATTATTTACCTTATTACTGACTCAAATAAGCTTTGAATCAACTAAAGAGACTTAACTTGATACATACTCCAGCAAATAAATTATCCACATAGGTGTACAGTACAGATAATGCAATACATGTAATATGGAATTATTCAGGCGTACATAATTAAGGTGACAGGAAAATTATTCGAAAAACAATTATTCGAATGCTCAATTTTACGAAAATCAATTTTACGAATGGCAATTATTCGAATCACATTTTTTCGAAAAACAATTTAAAATATATATATTTGCATTAGATCTTTCAGAAATAAAATATTAAACTTGTACCTTTATTTATTGACATGATAACAATAAAATTAAAATCTATAATATAATTACTGTACGCCATGTTTTTTCGTCGTTCAACGGATTGCCAGTGAAATAATTTTTCCTTAATCAATTTTCGCGTTCGAAATTTTTCTTCAAAATAAATTTATACGAAAAAGTACTACATTATCGTTTAAAATGTATTTTCTGCATAAATTGACAATATATTTTTTTAAAAAGGAATTTCAAACATTCAGAATAAATTTTAAGCGTAATAATCTGCGGAATGTCCAGTTTAAATACTGACAACATTGCTTTCGACATGTCATAATAATATGTCAGAATGTCGGTAAAAGATAAGATAATATTTTCATTTAATGGCGTTATTTAGTTTTATGATGTATACATAATTTATCATTATTATTGTATTATTATAAAAAGATATTCAGTCTTAACTGTTGTGTACTGTTCTAAATGATATTTCGAATGTACACTCAAATTATCAATGTCTGTAATTTCAAACGTACGCATTTCATATAACGCATTTCTTTCAAAACATTGTCGAAAATGTTTTTTTTATAATTTCCGCATTTACTATAAAAATACTGTTTTATTTATTTATTTGTTATTACTTCTCGGCCAACTAACAGGTACTATTTCAAATATTAATTTAACACGCACCCAATAACAAGTTGCCACATTATGGAGACTTACGATATTGATTGTCTCACAGATCCAGACTGAAAACACAATTATAAACTGTATCTCCACCGGGAATCGAACCCGGGACCTTTGGATCAGCAGTCAGATACCCAACCAACTGAGCCATGAAGTCCGACAAACAAATTTATTATTACTTGATTTTAACGTTTTCACGTAAAGATATTTAGTTTTTAAATGTTGTGTAATGTCCTAAATGGTATATTTGACGATATTTAGTTTTATAAGGTTATTTCGCAACTACCGCGTAGCGGAAAATAAGCCGCGCGGCGGCCGTCGGGGGTTGGGCCGCGACAGCGACCAGGGGCAGAGCCCCTAGTCGAAACTAATTATTCCTAAAAAACAAATCTAAAATTATTTAGGAAAACTTTATTCGCACGTTTATTGCCATGACTTTTTTGCCAATTAGTCTAACAGAGTAATAATAAATTCGTGGGCGGTAAATTTAGATTGACGATTAAAAATTACCGGGAGAATAAACACGGTTTTTTGTGAATACGCGATGCAAAGATGCAGAAAATTGGTGCACAGTTACTTCATAGTATAATAACTACTATATACATATTCCAACTGTCGATTCGTTCATGAGAATTCAATTCTCTTAATGAATCGACATTATTAAGCCAAGATGCGTGTACGAAGGAAAATTTTGTATGGTGTAGTGGACTTTTTGCAAGCTAATAAAGCTTAGGCCTCGCAGCATATATGTTCCTGTACATGGATTTACTCAGAATTCGGAGAAAAACATTTTATGTAAGTTTTGTGTGTGTGTGTGTGTGTGTGTCTGTGTGTCTGTCTGTGTGTGTGTTTGTGTATGTCTGTCCCCCCCTTATAACTTTTGATCCACTCAATTTACAGAGCCCAAAATTTCAGAATATATAAATAGTTATAGGCTTACAAAACTTTTATACTCAGAATTGTGAATTTTTGTTTCAGTCAGGGGTTATCAATTTTTGAAATTTTGGTTAATTTTTCCATATATCTCAGAAACCATAAAAGCTAGAACGCTGAAAATTGGTATAAACATAGACAAATACAAAATTTCAAATTTATTTTTCAAAAAAATTCCAGGGTTTTCAAACATTTTTTATTAAAAAAAAAAATTTTTATGATAAATTTATGAGTTTAACTGCCTTTATTTCCAAATTTTTTTAAAATTTCGAAAAAAGCCGAAACACCCCAACAAGATAATTTAATTTTCTGTAAAAAATATTAATATTGTATTAGCAAATCTCAATTTTTCTCTAACAATTTTTATAAAAATTGAATTTAGTGACGACATTGCTTCATACAATTTGTATGGCAGTCGCTTATACACAATATTTATATTTATATTTATACACTTTTTTGTACATACATAATATTACATAGTACAAATGGCGGACATATTGCCTAGAGGCAATTTCTTCCAGTCAACCATCTGAGATCAATAGTACAAAACATAGTTTCGGCATATACATAATAAGACAATAACACAACCAGTATAATACAGCAAATCAAAAGTGAGAAATTACACAAATTTAGAAAGGAGAGGAAAATCAGAAAGGGAAGGGAAAGGATGAGGAGCGATCAAAAAGGATGGAAAGTGAAATTGGGACATGTGTTGGTTATGGAATTGCAATATGTAAGAAGACTTAATAGTTTGATATGTACCTACTTAATATCCAAACATACATACAGAACCATCATGCTGTTTTCATATTCCGGCTAGGAAAAGAGGACTGACCTCCATACTGTCCTATCTTGACATACATACCAACATATGTTAAAATTTTCAATAATTTGTATTTATGGGTTTATAGTTTGATTGTTATTCTTCAACTAAACATACTATCGCTATCGACAGTTGTATCTCATGTGTTACATGCAACTAGTAATAAATAAATAAAATAAAATAAAGAATGTCGTGTACTGTTATATTGAGTCACCACCACTTACCAAGAATGACAATTGTTGTACTTGTAGAAACACCCGAATGTTTCCCTGTCTCACGATCTCAAATAGATCCCCCCATACACAAACATTGAATACTGGGAATAATATGTACTCCGCAATTCTCTATTGTATCTTGATATATAAAAATGAATGTTTGTATAAAGGTATGTATGTGTGTAGCAGATGAGCTCCTATACCACCAATCCGATTGCGATAAAATTTTGAGAATTCAATAAGTGCACACCCGAGAAGGATTTTAAATTTGATTTAATTATTTATTGTAGTGCCTACTTTGACGTATGTCAGTGAATGATGAACGTGGCAAAAGATCCATGATAGTAGAATAAATGCTAAGAAGAGTGATCACTATGATAAAATAAAAAATGAGGACATAAGAAGAGAATCCAAGATAAATAAGAATATTATAAGTAAAACGAAATAATGAACGATGAACGACTGACCAAAAAAATATACAAAGGTGTAAGAGATGGAGTGAATAGGAATGGTCTCCCCAAAAGGGATGACATGACCATGTGAATGATATTTTAAAAGAAGGAAACATAAAAAGCATTTACATATGAGACGATGCATGGATGTAAAGAAAGCCAAGAATGTGTGCAAAAATAGAGGAGTATGGCGCTCGGTTCTCTCTGCTTACCCCGATATGTATGTATGTATTTATTAGACATTACACTCAAGAATTTACAAAAAATATCTACATGAAATTGCTATGAAACTTTGGCGATCTGTAAAGTGCACGCGGATTTTCTTATTTCAACGTATTTATTTAATCAAAAATATTTTTTGAAACAAAGAGACGTTAGAAGTAAAAATCAGAGAAGAGTGCATAAGAGACGATGCATGGACGTGGACGAAGCGAGAAATGTCTGCAAAGAGAGAGTAGGCTGGCGTTCGGTTCTCTCTGTCTACGGATAAGGTAAGGCATTGATTTCACATCTCACTCAAGAATTAACAAAACAATTATCTATCAAAGAATAACAAATATTTTTGAATTTTATTAATGTTTTATTTGACATCTCACACGAGATCTAAAAATAGTCTCCTTGGATCCGGTGTAATGCTAAACGCGTTTTGTCAGAAAAATCAATAGTAGACAGAAATTATACACGAGCAGGATAACGTCTTCCGGGATTTGCTAGTATAATATACATCTCATGTTGTTTATCTCTTGCCGTATTGTTGTTCTGTACAATTCACAACTAACATCCATACGAATCCAATGTAATCCAGAATCCGACTTCAGTAAACACCCTTTTAGATTACTTTGAACGTGTAGCGATGATACGTCTGTAATACGAAACATACATCGACAAATAAAACAGGTGAATTAGATTGTAGTGTGGCCACAATGCACAGATAATTAGCTATAACGTTTGAAGTAAGCTAGGCGCATATATAACTTGCATTTATGCTGAGTTTGAGACCATCACACAATAAGTCGAATTCTAAGTTGAATTTGTCTCAACCATTAAACGATGATCCTTTTTCAACTAGATACATACATACATAAATGTTTTTCATATGTAGCTTTAAGTATGTAAGCACAGCAGTCAAAATTTATTGTTAATAATGTGGAAATTTGCTATTGGTTTTAGTCTCATACTAATGCATCTATATAAAAAATGTTATTATACTGTTAATTTCCCGGAAATAAAATAAAATAAAATAAATAAAATACTACAGCAAATAAAAGATGTGCACTAGATTGGAGTATGGTAATACACAGATAATTAGCTATACATTTTGAAGTAATCCAGGCGCATATATAACTTGCATTTATGCTGAGTTTGAGACCATCACACAATAAGTCGAATTCTAAGTTGAATTTGTCTAAACCATTAAACGATAATCCTTTTGCAACTAGATGCATACATACTACAACAAATAAAAGATGTGCACTAGATTGGAGTATGGAAATACACAGATAATTTGCTGTACTACAAAGGCTTA
>CAUYVO010000025.1:0-91000 GCA_963576475.1 Molanna angustata
TCAATGGCAAAACATTCGGCGGAGTAGATTGAAAATATTTTAGGGAGGGAGTAGGATGATTTAATGTTGAGTGCTGGAATATAGACCGAGGCACCGCAGGAGGTGTCAGGAATTTTCGAGCCATCTGTATATATTGTAAGAGAGCTGGGAAATTTTATCAAAATAATTTCCTTAAATTTGGAGTTAATCTCAGCTAAACTACGATTGCTCCAATACTTGTCCATTCCAATAGATAGGATCACATTCGGACCAAGAGCGGAATATTGTAAATAGGAAGCGTTGACCTTTTATCTAAATTGATGCTGGAAATAGATAGTTGATAGGTTTGAAAACTTTTTAGAAGAAATGGAATTGGGTTTGAGTTTCGATATCTAGTATTTTCATTTACTTTTAATAATTGTTGAAGCTTTTCTATGATCGGGTGATTAGAAAAATTTAGAGTTTTGGAAATGAATTTGTCCGACAAAAATTGTCATCTTATTATTAGTGGAGATTCCACGCATTCCACTTGAAGAGCATTGATAGGGGAACTCTTCATCGCTCCCAAAATAATTATCAATGACTTGGATTGAATGACGTCAAGTTTTTGAGCCAGGTGTTTAGGTAATGGGTCAAAGAGGATTAATCCATAATCAAGATGACTACGTACAAGTGCATTAAACATTATATAAATATTGAGACCTAATTCACATTTGGTCACAATTTTTTGAATGTGAGGTAACCAGGAAAGTTTGTGATCAAATATAATGCCGAGAAACTTATGTTGGGTGACAATTTCAAGAGGTTCATTTTCAAATTTAATTGATAAGGGGGGGATGAATCGCTTCCGAGAAAATATTAAAGACTTGCTTTTAGTAGATGATAGTTTCAAGCCACTATTGCCAAGAATTCAAATATTGTAGAGAACTTGAGATATGATGAGCTGCTTGAGTTAAATTGTAAAGAATGATATAGATTATTATGTCGTCGGCAAAATACAGCCTTTTAATAAACAGTGGAATTGAACTGTCCATATCATAGTGTAATGGATTCCACCCTAACTAAAGAAATAACGTCCTAAACTATGTTTCTGTGGATCCATATACCTCCTAAACTAGTTAGCTAAACTATCTATTAAAAATCTTACATCTATTTCCTAGTACTATAGCTAATTTCCCTAACTAGTTTATTCTCTACTTGCAAGGTAAAATCTAGAATTTATTACATCTATTTGATTATTCATTAGTGAAACATTCTATCGTGAAAGTACATCGTATTCTTCTACTTTAATTCACTTATTTTATATGTTTTCAACGGATTTTGGCCGGTGATCATCTAATGGTTATTATTATTATTCACGTTCAAAAGGACCCTCTACGTTGTGTTTTATTTACGAGTTATAAACAGACGAACTTTTTATAATAAAATTTATATATTATATTAATTTTACTAATAAGTTAATAGACTCCACGACCGTCAAAAGATAGCTAATCTTAACACACAAAGTTATATCTACAAAATTAATAGAATCGTATAATATAATGATAAACTCTCGATTCACAACTTAAATTATGTAACTTTTTTTTTTTTTCTTTTTTGGCGAGATGACTCCTAACAAATGGGTCTTACGGCCAGTTTCAAGTTAAAATCTTCTCTTTGTTTAAAAAAACAATAAAATGAAAAAAATAAGTATTACAAATATAGATATATTAAATCAAATCTTGATGTCGTTTCTTTTGACAAATTTTGATATTAAATTAAAAATGATATTTTTATTACTGCTATGCAGCAAGGTCAGAATGTTCACTGGCAGTGGGATCTTATATTTTGATAGAGATTGGTAAAGTGATGGGGATTGGGAGTTGAGAGGACAAGAAAAGAAGATATGGTCCAAGTCTCCCACTTCCTCACCACATTCGCAAGCTGGAGAATCTTTTATCTTAATTTTGTATAAATGAGCAGGTGTACAACAGTGACCGATTCTCATTCTGTTTATCACCGTTATCTCCCTCCTATTGCGCATAACAGAAGTGTACCATGGCTTAACTGGAATACTTGGTTGAATTGAACCATATCTCCTTCCTCTGGTAAGTGAAGATGTGGACCAAAGTTTGGTCCATTCAGAGGTGAGGAAAGATTTTGTTAAAGGGAGAAGATCGGGTATGAAATTATTACTATAGGAAGAAGCAGAACCTCGCTGCACAGCAGATTTTGCCAATTCGTCAGCCGTCTCATTTCCCTGGATTCCCCTGTGTCCTGGGATCCAACCCAAAACGACATCAAGATTTTCATCCCTTAAAGAATACAACATATGACGAATATCAAGGGTTATAGAATTAAAAGGATGGAGAAAAGGATTAGCGGAGACTGTTTGAAGGGTACTTCTGGAATCAGAAAGAACTAAGGATTTGGACAGATTTAGTGTGTGAATTACTCGTAATGCTTCCAGAATTGCGATACTCTCACCAGTATAAACAGAGGTAAACGTTGGAAGTTTAAATTGTTTAGTAATTTTCTCGTTTTTGTAATATACTGCAGCCCCAGTGTGACCGTCATCGTCAGTTCTAGAAGCATCCGTAAACAACAGGTTCCAATCACTCCAATTTGAATCAATTTCGTTCTGGAATAACTGGTCACTGTTACAAGAAGTCCTGTTTGGTCCAAGAGAATATATAATATTAGGGCAATACATAAGAATTTCATATGGTACAGAAAATAACGGAATTGATATAAACCGCTGTATCAGATTGGGATGTTCTGTAAGTCTACGATAGCTTTTGACTATTAATGGTAAATTATTGCGAAGTGAAAGGGGAGTATGAATATTTAAAAGGGAGTGTACTTTAGATATAACAGGGTGAGTAGAGAGCCTAGCAGCTTTAAATAGGTAACGATCTGAAAGAAATTGTCTGCGAAGATCAAGGGGTGGTTCAACATTTTCTACTTGAAGAGCATTAGTTGGAGATGACTTCATGGATCCGGAAATAATTCGGAGGGCATTGAATTGAATTTTATCTAATTTACGAAGGTGGGACTTCGCTGCAGTACCAAATAAAAACGAACCATAATCTATGCGGCTGCGAATAATAGCATTGTAGAGCAGTTTAAGTGTAGAAGGGTGGGATCCCCACCACACCCCCGCAACAGCACGTAATATGTTAAGATGTTTTTGACATTTGGAGGAAACCAAGTCAATATGGGTTGCCCAAGTAAGTTTTGCGTCAAAGGTTAAACCCAAGAATTTAAAGGATGTTTGAATTGGAATTGAGGACTGTTGATAAATGATGGAGACCACAGGGGGAATATGTTTTCTCGAAAACACCACAACAGAGCTCTTGGAGGGAGAGATTTCCAGACCGTGTCTGGATAACCACTGCCCGAGTCCAGTCAGTGATGTATTCAAGATTTGTTCTGAGATATGCACAAATTTATTCAAAACATATATTACAATATCATCAGCATAAGAAAGGATACAAGCATTGGGGGATATAGAAATGGACAAGTCATACGTGTATATATTGTAAAGGAGAGGACTAAGGACTGATCCTTGAGGGAGTCCCTTCCAAATTGTCCTGGAATATGAAATACCATCTACCACAACTATGATAGAACGAGATGCTAGAAAATTAAAAATGAGGAAAGTTAATTTAGATGGTATTTTAAGGTGCAACATTTTTTCTTTTAAGATAGAAAGTACAACATTATCATAAGCAGACGACACGTCGAGGAAAGCAGCAATTAAAGGGGAGCGTTGGGAAAATGAAATGTGGATATCAGAAGTTAACATACTGAGATTGTCCATAGTACTTTTACCCTTTCTAAATCCAAATTGATGTTTATCAAAGATATTATGATGTTCACAAAACCATTCTAGGCGATTTTTCACAATATGTTCCATAATTTTCAACAAACATGATGACAAAGCGATGGGGCGGTAGGAATCCCCTAGAGAAGGGTCTTTATTAGATTTTAGAATTGGGATAATTAGCTGAGTTTTCCAATTTTCAGGTACCTTGCCTGAATCAAAGATCAAATTTAAAATAGACAAGAAGTAACTTCGAGTGTGAGGTTTTGTGAATTGAATAAATGAATAAGGGATTCCATCTTGACCAGGGGAAGAATTTTTGACACTTCTGAGAACCAGGTTAAGTTCTTCTAATGTGAACGGGGAGTCTAGTTGTTGGGTATGATTGGGAAGGTAATATGAATATGGAAGGTCTTCATTCCGTGGAACGAAGGATGGGGCCAATTTAGAGATAAAAGAATTCAGCCAGGATTCTGGCGGATGTTTTGGAGTGTGAGGGGACAGACTAGAACGGAATTTGTTTATATTTTGCCATATTTTGTTAGCGGGGAAACTTGGAGATAAAGATTGGCAAAACTCTTTCCATCCCAATCGTTTTTTCTTAACAAGAGTACGTTTGGTTTGAGCCTGAATTTTACGAAATTGGAGAAAAGAAGACACACTAATGTTTGTTTTTAAAGATTTAATGGCCTCTTTGCGGAGTTTTACTGCATCTGAACATTCTTTATCCCACCAAGGAGGAGATAACTTTTGTTTTTTCTTATTATAGGTCTTAGGTGGGATACTTTTAGTTGCTGCTTCTTCAATAGCTTTTGTAAACTGATCATAAGTTGAAAATAGATTAGAATCAGTAGGTTGATCTAATTTTTTTAATAAAGAGTCTAAAGTATCTTGATATTTAACCCAATCAGCCCTATGAAGATTGAATTTAAAGCGGGAAAGAGGAGGGGAGGGAGATAAGAAAGAAGGAAAGGAAAGTATGATTGGGAAATGATCACTGCCAAGTGTGTCATGAACGAGGTTCCAGGTCAACATGGAAGCGATGGATGATGATGAAACAGATATGTCAACCGCACTAATATTCTGATTGGGATGAGTAATTCGGGTAGCAGATCCATCATTCAAAATGCATAAATCAAATTTCTCTATAATATTAATCAACTCTCTTCCGAAAGCGTTAGACTTGGATGATCCCCATGAAGGGTGGTGTGCATTCATGTCTCCTAGTAATAATATTGGAGGAGTGAAAATGTGAAGAAGTTGTTGTAACTGGAGAGTGGTTGTTTGGGATGGATGTGGTATGTATATAGATATAATTGTTATGTTTTTGACTTTTGTAGCCACTACATTGAATGCTAAACCACCCGTGTCAATATGCACCGGTGAAAAGGGAATAGAATTATGTATTAAAAGTGCAGCTCCGGCCTTTCCGTCCAATCTGTCATCTCTCAGGCAGGAATAACCCGGGAAATGGTACCGACGACCAGGTTGGAACCAGGTCTCAGATATAGCACTTATATATGGAGTATATTTATTTAGTAGGTAACAAATGTCTGCTTTGTTGGACACAGCGCTACGGCTGTTCCACTGGAGAATCCTTTCTGCGGGATTGAACATTCTTTAGGTTGTTGAAAATTTCTGTAATCGACTGGGCAACGTTGGGCGGTATATTATTGTTTGAGAGAAAACTAGAGACAATTAAGAGGAGATTAGAAATTATCATATTTGTATCATCTTTTTTCTCTGTGTTATAACGAAGAGCGCAACCGTTTTCAGGTTGTGGAATTTGGAATTGTTTTAATATAGCATCGTGTTCTATTTTATTATAACCAGGTGGTGTAGGTAGACGAGGTGATTTTGTAGAATAAACAGTCTTACGGAATGAACTTGACATTTGACTAGGAATAGGATTCGGGTATTGGGCCGTGATTTCAGAATATACACGCTTTACAGCAGGAATCAATTTTACTGCTTCCGAATATGAAATATTATCTTCAGACATAATTTTTTTAATTTTATTTTGTCTTTTCCATTCCGGGCAGACTTTACTAGTAGCTATATGACTTCCAGTACAAGAAATACATGTTATAATTGAATTATCATCTTTACACTCTAAACCCATGTGAGGACCTCCGCATTTGAAGCACCTAGCTGTAGAGCGACAAAGTTTTACAGTGTGACCGAATCTACAACATTTAAAACATTGAATTGTCGGATATTCATATTTTGTAACAAGAAAAGAATTATAAGCTATGAAAACTCGTTGAGGGAGAATTTGACCATCAAATGTTAACACAACTGTTTCAGAAGGTGCATAGGTGGCTTGACCGTCTGAAATTGTTTTCCGATTAAAACGTCTCATTTTAGTCACACGCCCACAATTTCCTGGGACAGTAATATTATCAATAATTTCATCGTCTGTTAAACTAGTGGGGATACCTCTAATTACACCCATACGTGAAATATTGAATGTGGGAATAAAAGCTTTATAATTATGTTGAGAGACAACTGGGTTC
The DNA here is from genome assembly GCA_963576475.1 of Molanna angustata. NCBI lineage: Eukaryota > Metazoa > Arthropoda > Insecta > Trichoptera > Molannidae > Molanna > Molanna angustata. The sequence continues at coordinate 6,301 of CAUYVO010000025.1, forward strand.
AGAAAAAAATTATTTGCAGCATCAGCAGAAACAAACTGAGCAGAAACTCTGTTCCTACCAATCTGCCTCATACCACCTGGTAAAATTCCTGAAATGTTTTGCTGCTTTAAAAAAAATCCCAATTTGATAGAGTTCAGTCTGATATTTAATTCCTGAGAATTTAATTGAATATGGACAATGTAGGGTCCGGGATCATTTTTACTGTATGATCGGGTAGTACCTGGGTTACTGTTAAACGTGTGCAAATTGTTGGATAATTTTGGCTCTTTGCGAGGCATAACCTCTTCCACATCAGAACTTTGAGGAGTAGAACCCCGTTGTACTCTTTTATGGGTCTTTTTTTTTCCTTTACCCTCCTTCGTCTGAAGAATCTGAGACTCATCAGAATCTGGAGGGTCAGGAGGTTCAGGAGGGGATATATTTAACATATTGAGTTACAAACACTTACTGACAGCACCACCAGACAGCACAAATATATACACTAAATACACCACATTAACACAAAAAAAAACAAAGAGAAGATTTAATCACTAAGATTGAAGTGTACAAACAAATTTTCAATATTATAACACAATTTTTTCAATAAAATATGAATTTTCAGTTGAGAGCAAAATATTGTATGTTTGACAGGTATTATTGTCACTCGCCAAAAAAAAACATTATGTAACTTAATTGTTACTCAATTTGATTGATATAGGTACTTATATACCTACAGACTTAATAAATTTACTTTATAATAAAATGAATTCTTAACAAATCCATTTTTTTATTCTTCTATATATAGAATACAGTGTATCTATATACCAACAGAGTTAATAGGATGACGTAAAATTATCATAAAACAAGTTCACATGATTCACATAGATAATAAATAAAAACTCAATAGAAAGCACGATAAATTATGCTTCCTAACTCTTTTCACACTCATATTAACGAAATAACGAAATTATTTAACGAAATTCAATTTTCCTACCTTTTGTATATCCTGCTGTAATAAAAACATATCAAACAATACCAAAATACATTATATGGCAAATGACAATATTTATATGCAATTGACAATCTTTCCATGAGTGTGACGTAAATAGTTTTATATCAATTTTTGTTATGTGTCCACTTTATCATCATTGTAACGTTAGTCTTCAGGACACGATTTTCCTTCTACAGTAACAGATGGAAACATGAATATTTTGGTTATCTCTATATGATATGATTATTTCACGACATATATGTTGATACTTTGACTACCATTAGCAAGTTATAAGTGACATTTTTGTTGGTCGCAACTAAATGGACTAATAAAGTATTGTGTTTTCACTCGATTTTCATACATCATCTAACATTTTAAGGTTAGGAAAATTCAGATTTTCAAGCAGATCATGCAAATTTTCATGCAAGCATGCTGATAAGGCCCCAGTACAATCGCCTTACCACGTCTCAATCATCCTACAATCACTACTATTGAGTCCGAGTGCACTAAACTACGATTAATAATCTTTGGGGTTATGTGCGTATATTTGGGCTCTCTAAAGTGCCAGAGTGGTCACTTGGTTAGAAGCGATTGCATACCAGTCGGAGCTGATATACACGCCTGTAATTGAGGTGGTAAGGTCGGTCAGTTGGACGTGTAGGTATTACCTGTTTGTCCGCCTTTGGCTACATACACCCAAACGATATATCACCTACCTGGTTCGAACCTGGAGGCCGTCTGTTCGGAGAGTCCCGACAGCTGAGCCACAGATTGATCGACCAAGCAACTGCGATACCGTATACAATAGATTATTAAATATTACTCAGGTAAAAATGGTTGACAGATTGAAAGATGTACATAACAGGAAATTGAACTTACTCTTTTATTGATCTAGTTGTACAATTGGCTCTTATTGATATTACTAGGTACAGACAATATTGAATTATTATTTAATAATTACAAATGTAAATTTGGAACGCGGACTATTTGTACGACGACGAGCGGTCGGGCAGCGTGATGCCTAGCCTCGAGATCTGGATGAACGGGAATGGTCTGGGAGCGCTGTGCTTCCCCTTAAATAGGTGTCGGGCTGTGCATACGGCGCAGGGCAAGATGGCGCCTGCCGAAGTAACTCAACTACGCGGCGCAACCGGTGATTGCGCCACAAATCTACCTGTATAACATGCAGTACTGTATATTAAAATCAATAAATCTAGATACAGAATACCTTAGGTATCATCTGGGATCTCACAGTCAGGTGAGGACCTTTAACCATTAACCACATAGAAAGTATAAATTCGAAGGATGGATCTGCTGACCAGACAGATTTTTATGTAATTAGGATAAAGGTATTACGGATTTTAGTATTATATTTGATTAGTCGTAATCCTAACGACCGGGATTCGCGAATCAAAGACAATGGTCTTTGAAAAGAGTGAAAGCAGAACAGCGTGTAAAATAAGAGTAGAGAACGAATGGCTCGAGCAAGTCGACAAATATGTGTACTTGGGAAGCATATTTCAACGGAATGGCCGACTCGATAAAGAGATCGAAAGAAGAGTTATGGCAGGAAACAGAGTGAATGGAGCACAAAGACCAATTATGAATGATCGCAACATATCAAAGGATGCCAAAGTTGCCATTCATAACGCCGTCGTAGTACCAACCTTGACGTATGCAAGTGAAACCTGGACATGGCAGAAGACGCATGAAAGTAGAATAAATGCAGTTGAAATGAGATCGTTAAGAAGGATTTGTAATAGAACGATGTATGACCGGGTAAGAAATGAGGACATAAGGAAAGAATTTAAGATGAAGAAAGATGTCATTACTAGAATGAAAGTGAATACATTGAGATGGTTTGGTCACATGGGGAGAATGAATGAGGAGCGCCTGACGAAGAAAATATACAAAGCGGAAAGGAATGGAATGAGAGGACAGGGACGCCCAAGAAAGGGATGGCACGACCATGTGAACGAAAGATGGAAATGTTAGAAGTGTGAGCAATAGACGAGCATGTATGAGACGATGCATGAATGTGGGCGAAGCGAGGGATGCGTGCCAGGATAGAAAAATGTGGCGTTCGGTTCTCTCTGCCTACCCCGCAAGGGACATGGCGTGATGGTATGTATGTATGTATGTATTTGATTAGTGAAGTATTTTACCCCGATATTCAGCTAGCAAAATACTGGTATTAAGGACAGTAAATAATACTTATTAATTTTTCTACGAGATAGGATAACTTATCAATTTAACATGCATTTATAGGATAGGAATTATTGAGTTTTGTTAGTATTATAATGCTATTAGTAATTTAAAAGAAATAATTTGTGAATTACTAGATTCTACGTGCAAGCAATTTGTATGGAATAGGATTATACAAGTTTACTTCATCTGCATTCTATCAGTCGTAAACACAATACTTCAAGTGTAAAAAAAATAAAATATAGAATTATTTATAATTGTATGAAAAAGAATTTCAAAAATGGTTAAAAATGATTACATTTTCTAATTTATATTCAATTTTCATGTAATCTCATCTTGTTACAACAGAAAAGAAAAGATAATAATAAATTGTTAGTGAAAATAAAAAGGACTTATCGATCTCCAGCGTTGTTACTCTTACTGCACTGAATTTAATTTACGATAGCGAATAATTTACTGAATATTTTTGATAGAGAATAAAGGAAATATCACTTTACTCCACGATTTAAATACAAAATTAAATTGTATTATTTTAAACACAATATATTCACGTGCCGCGAGCAAACTCGAATCCTACCAATAAGTGTCAACTCCCGATCTAAAAACGACTGCCCTTCACCCCACTATCTTACCCAGTGATCTCGTAAAATCCACACTAGGTCCCGGAGGCACACTTCACTACCATCCCACCCAACATCCAGCAATAAAAACATATCTACACATATATATACATATATGGATACTTCTCTCAACATGCAGATACCAAGCCCAATAAATTATTCAAACATAGATTATATGCACCGTATAGAAAACAAATAATAAGTCGAATAAAATTGAGTAATCACATTAGGTATATATACATATATTATATAAAATAGGGCTTATTACAGAACCTTGGGGCAGACCTCTCCATAATTTTCTTTTGAAAGTTTTAGAGGATGTTGAAATAATTATAGTTCTTTCAGTTAGGATATTAATAATAAATTGAACCATTTTAGGTGGAATATTTATATTCAATAGTTTGTTTTTCAAAACATAAATGAGAACATCATCATACGCCGATGAAATATCTAGAAATACTGCAAGTCGATTTTGTTTGGTATCTTGAGAGATTCGGATATCAGTCGTCAGGATACTAAGAGTATCCAAAATAGATAGGATTTTATAATGTTCTACATACCAAGTCTATTCGCTTCAATCAAATGCTCAATTACTTTTAACAAACATGATGATAATGCTATAGGGTGGTATGATGATACTTCCGATGCACTTTTCCCTGGTTTAACGATAGGAATATTTCTTTGAGATTTCAAGGATTCTGGAATGAAACCGGTTTCAAACATAAAATTTATCAAGGAGAGGAAATATTTAGAAGCAGAGACAGAAAAAGCTCTTAAAAACAAAACTGTACCTCATCAGGTCCTGGAGCTGAGTCCGGCAGAGAATTAATAACAGATTTCTATTCATCTAATGTAAATGGAGAGTCTAACCAAGAGGAATGAGAAGTGAATTTGTCTTGTGTGGGAATATCATCTTTGGCAGGGGCTGTTTGGGGAGCTAATTTGTCAATAAATGCTGAAATGACTTCATCTGAAATTTTCCTAGCCCTAGGGGGGGGGGGGGGAAATAACGGATCAAACTTCCTGATGCTGGTCCATACGGATGATACCGGAGAGCAAGGCGATAAAGATTCACAGAAACTTCGCCAACCTAATCTTTTTTTCTTTTTGAGGATACGTTTAGCGTTCGCTTGAGCTTGTTTTGATAAAAGATAGTTATCTAAAGTCAAATTTTCACGGTACGTATGAAAAGCTTTTTTTACGAGCGTGTACAATTTGGGAGCATTCTGAGTCCCACCATGAAGCAGACTGAAATTGTTTTTTAGCTGGTGGTTTGTGTATCGGGATTGTTTTCTTAGCGGTTTCTAAGATAAAACTAGAAAAATTTTCACACAAATAACTTAAATCTGAAGGAAAATTTACTGGAATTGTTTAAATAATGATCCAATTCAGTGGAAAAGTTCTTCCAATTCAGACCTTTAATGCGGAATTTTAATGCTGGAACAGAGGTTGAATATTTATTTTTTGATAGTTTATTAAATTTAATTGACTTTCTTAGACATTTTTAATTTAGTGGTCACTGGAGCGAGGATCATTTAACACAGTCCATGAAAGATTTGAAGCTAACTCATTGGTAAAGAGATAGGTCGATGGTACTCTTTCTTTTGTGAGGGAGGGTGATACGGGTTGGAGAACCGTCATTAAGAAAACATAATTTGTTGACGTCTATGAATTCTATGACATTATTACCAGACCTGATATTAGTTTCACTACCCCATGAGAAGGAATGTGCATTAAAATCACCTAAAATTAAATACGGGGGTGGAAGAGTTGAAAGTAAGATAGACCAATATTTTTTCAGAAAAGATTGATGTTGGAGGGATATATATAAAGAAATTACAGTGATATTAGAAATAATGGCTGTAACAATCTGACATTCACCAGGAAGACGATTAAATGATAATTGTTTGAAAGGGATAGAGTTAAGAATAAGTAGCGCTGCGCCTTCCTTTCCATCCAAGCGATCATCTCTGATGCATTAATATCCGCGTACGTGAACCAGAGCAGAAGGCTTGAGCCATGTTTTAGAAATTGCAGCTGCGGAAATGGAGTGGCTTTCTAGTAGTTGGATAAGATTTGATTTATTTTGTGATAGGCTTCTAATGTTCCACTGTAGTATTCTGTTTATTTGGGGAGCCATGGTTAAGAAGAGAGATTAGGGGGAAAGATCATTAGCAGCGTTGTTCGGTTAATTGTTGTTGTTGCATAAAACTGTTATAAGAAGTGAAATAAATGTTAGGTCATTAAAATGTGACTCTATAATTTTGCAAAGGTTCAGATCGATAAGTAAATATTAATATCCATGCATTATGTAGGTATGCATAAATAAAATTATATTGTAGTGGTATAAACAAAACACATAATATAGAAGTTTTTACCAGATGAGTGGGTCTTCTTTCTTCTGTGGCAAACTTGAGGTGTCTGTGGCGGCATGGATGTTGAGGAAGAACATGCGGAATCAGTTTCATCTTTGGGAGGAGGTCGTGGTGCTCGACATCTCATGCGACAGAAGAAAGACCGTCTTGCACCTGGACATAACTTTGAAGCACCTGGAGGAACGTCTGTCTTCACTGGAAGCATCGCTGGAAATATATTAATAAAATATTATGAAACTACCAAACCCAATATTTGTGAGTACCTGACTTTCTTAGACAGTTTCAAATTGATTATTTAAGAAACCATCCAAAATAAAAAATTAATCAAATATATCATGTATGTATTGTTGATTGCAAAGGAACACACCACTCAAATCTCGTCTATTGTTGGGTTACATAACAAAACTGACATCTTAGTTGGCAAAACAACATCCTTCGATACCAAAGTTGTAAAGAACTGGTCACTATCTCGTACAGATTGGCAACTGAAAAAAACATGGTCAGTGCCACTTGTTTCCGCACCACAGTCACATCTTGGAGAAATATATAATTTATTTATTTTATATGTGCATGAATTAAATTGTTGTTTCTTATAATGTAGGTTTACGTATTATGTAATTGTAAGAACGAATACCGATTTTGAATGCGATGATTTATAAGTGCATGTACCTACTTCAAATAATGTGTCACTAGGTAGGTAGGTAGGTAGGTAGGTACTTGAGTAATTATTTCCATAAACAAAATTGCCAATAAAAATATCAAAAAAGAATCTATACGCACTTTTAGCATCAATGAGTCTTTCCCTTGGACTGATATCAGAGGAAGAAAGCTGTTCTTTAACTTTAGCAACATCTTTGGGATGGAGAATATCAAACCAACTCTGACCAAGTAATTCCCCCTGAAATTTATTATCACCTATGATTTCCTCTCTTGGGTCATTACAACCAATAATAGAAACTTAGGCCTACTGTCCACGTAAACCGCACGTCATGCGCACGCTTTCGTCAATTGACGAATGTAAGACGAATGCTTGCAGCTTGCATAGAAACAATCATAACTGTGTCCACGCTGCTGCACGCACCGCATGACGAATGCATGACGTGCGGCTGACGCGACGTTGCCGCTCCGTGGACACAGTTTTGATTGTTTCTATGCAAGATGCAAGCATTCGTCAATTAACACAAGCGTGCGCATGACGTGCGGTTAACGTGGACAGTAGGCCTTAGTATCATAAATACATATTCGTTGCATCTCAATAATAACACATTTTCAATATTTTTAATTCGAATTTCTAATATAATTAAGAATATAATGAATATGAAATTATAATTGAAAAACCTCATTTTATATGTAAATCAGATGAATATTATTATTTTTATCAGTGTTGATTCTCAGTCACATTGTGAATGTAAGTGTGTATCCTACATTTCAACTATCTACTACCGAATTTTCATCTATTTTCACCTAATGTCGATTTCAAAAATGTATTCAAAGAAATAACACAAAAAAATCAAATTCAGATATATTTGGAGGTCAAGGTTGATTTTATACAAGTTCAAGGTTCAATTTTTTGAAATGAAATAATTTTACCAAGAATTTATAAACCTGAAGTCTGATCATTAATAATGTCGATTAATGATGGAACTTTTAAAGTCAAGTCCATGAGCCACCAGATTTTCTTAACTAATACAATATTATTATTGACATTTTTTTGAAACATCTTCATAATAATATATCTTGATACTTTGCAGCTCATTGTGGCTCATTTTAACTAATAAATAAAATTAATAACTATTTTGCTAACACCACTTTTGAATATCTTATGGTAACCGGTTTCAGAGCTGACCCGGTCAACATAAGATACCAAAAGTGGTGTATACAAAATAGTTAATTATGTATTTTAATTTATTAGTCTTCATAATAAGTTTTATAAAATGATTGTTTACCGGTGAATAATCTAGTACTTGTGATACTGAATCTGAGACGTAAAGTAATCTTCCTCTATCACATCCCACAACAAAGAGGAAACCATCAGCTGCTCTAAGGACGAGGGTGTTGAGGTCTGTGTCGGAGAGGAAGGGAGGTTTGTACCTTCCTTCAGTGATGGAGTGGGCCGCTCCTCTAACGGTCTTCAGATGTTGCACAGCCAATCTCAGGACAGTCAGCTTGTCGAGTTTACGGGACATGGCGTGACACATTGGTACCATGGAGGACAGTTCCTGGATATATGTATTCATCTTGTCTCGGCGTCTTTTCTCTATTTCGCTGTGGTTCTGTCTGAAAACATTAGGACCGTAGGTAATAGACCGTTGATCCACAGTCAAAATAATTTAAGCTTTTATCCACATTTGTGAAAACAACTGTCGTAGGTACTAAATATAGTCAAACATTGAACTTCAATATTATGTTATTCAATTTAAAATAACGCACTATTGCATTGTCACACATTGTAACGAGTGGGTTATGGCCAACGCTAAACTCCTCACTAACAAGTCACTCCATAAAGTATTCCAATCATGTATGGGAAATTTTCAGCATTTTCATTAAATGAGTTTGTTCAATTATTTTTTTATTTAAATATTTTATTATGAAAACTTGATAATTCTTCAATGCCATTTTATAAAAGTGATGTGTCTTTTTAACAATTCGATAATGAAAATTTCAAATTTTGAGTTTTCTGAGCTTGGGGTCACTTTAAAATAATTGACTTTTAAAAAAAAAATGAGAAGCACTATTCAGATATCCTTCAAAATCTAATGGGGTCTTAGTGAGTATAATATATACATATTTGAATAATTTGAAAATAATTGAATGAGTAGGTACTTTGTTTATAATTGATAAAGTAAAATAATCACGCCGTACATAGAAGTACACACACAGATACATTGTGATGAAACTTTCAGAATACAATCTCAGCATGATACTGGTTGATAATCTGCAAAAAAAATAGGCTTAAAAATTGTGAATCCATATCTCCCCACCATCGGTTATAACGACATTAGCGTTAATGGTTAATGGTTTTAATCGTTAATTCTTTGATTTAAATAAAAATGAAAAAGAACTTACTTTTTATTATCATCTGTTGTCCTCACAGACTTGTCATCTTCTGTGTCGTCCTCATAATCTTCACTTTTGGTACTAGAAAAAAATACATTTATTAATAATAATTTATAATGAACACTTCCTTGCAACCTGCGCTAGTGGCGAGTTTCTTCCAACCAACCAGTCTTTCCAGCCCTGAGGAGCAAGAATTGCGTGAGAAATAAATAAATAAATTAATTAAAATAAATTTCTCCTCTGCTGGTGACTTATGTAGGTACATAAGTTGATACTTTTGTATTAGATTGAACAGAAATAATTATAAAACATACATTATCATTGTTAAGAGGTACCTATGTACTTTACTAAAGGAAAACCTTTACAAACATTGTATTTTATTTGTCGAAGAGTAAAAAAAATATATTTTATATATTTAATATACCTATTGATATATTAAATATACCTATTAATATATTAAATGGTATCTGACAAACCATTTTTTATTTACATATTTTAAATAAAATTGAAGTGTGCAAGTGAAGTAGCATGTCATTGCAGTACGACATGAAATAAAATTTAGCTTCTATTTTATCTGTCATTCCTTGCTTACTTGCTATGTAGGTAGGTAGGTATCTGTTCTTATTATTATGCTTGGAGACATGTCATGTCATGTCGGGAGCGCTGAACTTGAAGCGAAGATAGGTCGGCGTCACTATAGCGATTCTACATAAATACATAGACTATCGTTTAGAAGAATAATAATATCGAGATTTGAAATGAATGAAGAGAATTTGATTCCGCCTGTAGCACCTATATGTATGTATATGTACATACATAACTGAACTACAAGTGATTTCAGTAAGTAAATGTAATATTGTCTATGTCTGTGTAGGTCACTTGTCACTAGTAAGGATTCTTACCTAATATAATATATACATATTACATATAATTTAGTCATGTTGTATGTACCTTAGGTATATACCTACATAAATAGGTAGAAAGGTAATCAGGTTTCTGTTCAATATAGGATAATTTCAGTACAATAATGTCTATATACACACACACACACACACACATATATATATTTATATCTACATATGTACCTGCTTATAATTTTTAACCTACTAACCTATTAATGTTTTTAATATGGATATCGTTTATATTTATATTATAATACTAGTGGGCTCAGGAATACGTTGTCCTGCCTTCTATGTGTGTGTGTGTATGTAGATCGCATTTTATATTATATTTTAGTGTGGTAGGTAGGTATAATATATTATGGTATTCAATACATTTTCAAATTATTTTGAACAAATCGACACTTGGAATAGGTACAATACCTAATATAGTATTGTGAAAATCCCTTTACAGCTTTGTTAAATTGGCAAGTACCTACCTACCTATGTATGTAAACACAAGTTACATATGTAACTAACTAACTAATGAATCCAATATCCCTTTCAGGACAAGTATTGAATGCATTTATCATCCTATTATATAATGCATGAAGGTATTTACATATGTAGAGATGTAGGTATGGGAATCATGATACCTACTATAGGTATATATAATATTATGTAAGTATGTATGTATGTGTAGGTAACTTGGTAGAAATACATAGTAGATAGGTACCTAGGTATAATAAATCCTCCACTAATCAACACAGATATCATTTTAACGAATGGATTTTTTTCATCTGCTTTGTCCCCATCTACTGCGACTCAATCAGATCACAGGAATAATCTGCTCACAGTATATATACATACCTATAGGTTCTGTGAATTTAGGTACATAGGAAGGTAGATGCTGTAGGTAGGTAGGTACTCCATGTTAATATAGAGAAGTGCTAACGAGACATTTAATTAAATAAAGTTTGCCAATTTGCAATGTAATGTATTTTTACGGATTCCTGTGCCCATGATATTCAGGTAATTAATTTGTCAACAGTCACCCATTGTCCGTCTTTCCTTTCCTTTCCTCACCAACCCCTTTATTTCATCTCTCACTCACCTTCCCTAGCTCCTTCATATTATTATTATTTCATCAACTTCTTCAGACGCACCAACTGTTGTTGTTCCAACATTACGTCATTTTATGTATGTATTTATGGAAACCATATAACGAGGAATTCTAAAGAAATAAAATAAATGATCCAGAGAAGGTAGGTACATACATACATACATACATACATACCTACTTACCAACATAATAATATAAAGCTTCGTTCAAATAGTAGGTAAAGGTAGGTATGTACATATGTAGGTACCATGGAGTAAGGATAGGTACATTCATTGTTCCATGGAAGGTACCTACATAAATATCTATATAATGTATAGGTACCTATATAAGTAGGTACCTACCCTAGGTAGGAAACAGAAATATAGTGTTGATGTTTTATAAATCGATAAATTTAATTTTCTCAAAAAACCAAATACGCAGGATTGACAAAATTAAAATTAAAGTTAAATTAGGTAAAATTCTACAAACATAATAGAGAAAATATGTATTATGAGAGAAACAGAAATACCTACAATAAACGTGGAGGTTTTCTTGCGATATACATAGTTATGTTTATTATGTATATGTAGGTTGATAAGTAGATACCTACCTACCTATGTACATACATAGGTATATCTCTATGGATTAATGACATAATCTGAAGACTTGATAATATTACTTAAAGTAGATAGATAGGTACATATACCTAACCTAACCTAACCTCCCCATCCCAATATCCCAACCGTCTCCATGGATGGTCAATCTATCTATCGAGTGTCCTCCTATTACATATTAACAAACATCGGATGATATTTGAAAAGGGTTGCCAATTTACTGCTTCGAAATTATTGTTAATTATTATTTTTATAAATAATATATTTCCTATTATATAATATGTATTAATTATGTACATACCTATATAATAGGTATCTACGACACAAAGCAACGACGATATCCAATCTAACTATAATAGGACACAATTGTATGTATGAGAACACTCCCTATGAGAAAGAAATTGTCAGAACTAACTAGATGCAATATTATAGGTAGGTATAACATTATGGAAAGTCTGTGGTGAATTAAGAAACATAATTTCTAAAACATTAGGTAGGTATATTCAAATAATTTTGTTTGAAAAAAGGTACATTTTTATATACCTACAGTTTGTGTATTCATTTTGTGCATTCATTTTATTTATTTAAAAAAAAAGAATTTTCCTTGTTAAACAAGTACAAATACATCTTCCTACATTCCATAAATTAAGCATACATAAATGCTTGCGCCTTAGGTGAACGAAATCGGTCTAGGCAGGATTTAAACTCGCGACCGTTAGATTACCTACTAGTCCAGATTATACTAGTATGTTTTTTATTGCTTTATATGTAAATTCATCCAATTTAGAGTGCTATGTATTAAAATATAAGTAAAAAAGAAAGATAAGGGCAGTTTTAGGAGAATATTAAAAAGTTACCTACAGTTTAATATTGTGAGTTTCAAGAAATTTTAACAACAAGACATACATTTTTGAATCTTTAAGAGAAAGGACAGGTGGTAGATATTAATTGAGGATGTATGCATCAAGGATTGATACAAATGAAATTATAATTAAAACACATATGTATGGTCCAGAGTCTCCTCCTTTATAGACTAAAATCACAGGTAGGGCCTCTAAGTACAAATAATACTAGTAGTTATTACTCCAGATTAGTAGTTATTACTATAACTAGATTACTAGTACAGCGCGGCGTGCTAACCGCTCTGCCATCGACCCATACATAATTCATAAACCAAAAAAGCCAATGTTGAAGTTACACTAAATCACATAGTAAATAAATAGTATATTAAAATGCGCACACTACGGTCGTATCACACGTAGGTAACTAAATATAATCACCCGAACTTTCTTAATTTGAAAGCTGAAGATTAACAAAACATTACCACCATATTGATAGTAGGTAGGTACATATACCTATATCGTACAAAATAATTAGTCAATAAACCCGTTGCACTATTCTCTATGATTCTGCAACATAAAATAGATACCTACAGATAAATCAAATAAAATGTGTTATTATGTACATAGAAAGATAATATTGAGTGGACCAAGCCCTATCAACTTCTAGTTTGTCACCTCAAATATCAATTTGTAGAAATAAATAAGTTGATAATGATATCTTACACTTTTGTTGACAATATTAAATTTCCTCCATCTTCCACCAACATATATAGATATTTATGTAGGTACGCTATAGGTAACAGGTACCTGATTCAGTGATTAATATTATCGATTTTTACAGTCGATATCTGTGTCATTGATTTTGTGAGGTTTCAATACCTATACCAACATACCTAAACAACATGACCGAGTAGGGAGTGCAAAATGATATCTTAGCAATTTAGTCTTCAATTAAGAATATAATATGTAGGTAAGTACTTATATATTAGGTACAGTTGATAATACAACAAATGTTTGACAATTTTAGGATAAGTTTTACTTATGGTATTTGTTAGGTTCGCATTTTTTGTCACTAAATTTGCTTAAACGGCATTGATTATGTTCTTTGTGTTATTCATCTGAGAGTATAATATTTCAATATATTTTTAAGATATTATAGAACTCTGTATGATATTATATCCATGATATGGATTGTAATTAGGGTTTTGATTTCACCGTTTGATCGGACTTGCCCCCGTGAGCTACTTCTTAATACAGATACGAATGAATTAAATTATTTACTTGATCCATAATATTACCTTGTTATGTAATAAAATAAAAACTTACATAAGTAGATAGGTAGGTACCTGGTACAGATCTCTTGATATAGTATAAACGTAAGTAGGTAAAGCTAAGTAGGTAGGTACCTGGTACAGATCTCTTGATATAGTCTAAAAGTATGTAGGTTAAGCTAAGTAGGTAGGTACCTGGTACAGATCTCTTGATATAGTATAAACGTAAGTAGGTAAAGCTAAGTAGGTAGGTACCTGGTACAGATCTCTTGATATAGTATAAAAGTATGTAGGTAAAGCTAAGTAGGTAGGTACCTGGTACAGATCTCTTGATATAGTATAAAAGTATGTAGGTAAAGCTAAGTAGGTAGGTACCTGGTACAGATCTCTTGATATAGTATAAACGTAAGTAGGTAAAGCTAAGTAGGTAGGTACCTGGTACAGATCTCTTGATATAGTATAAAAGTATGTAGGTAAAGCTAAGTAGGTAGGAACCTGGTACAGATCTCTTGATATAGTATAAACGTAAGTAGGTAAAGCTAAGTAGGTAGGTACCTGGTACAGATCTCTTGATATAGTATAAAAGTATGTAGGTAAAGCTAAGTAGGTAGGTACCTGGTACAGATCTCTTGATATAGTATAAAAGTATGTAGGTAAAGCTAAGTAGGTAGGTACCTGGTACAGATCTCTTGATATAGTATAAAAGTATGTAGGTAAAGCTAAGTAGGTAGGTACCTGGTACAGATCTCTTGATATAGTATAAACGTAAGTAGGTAGAGCTTAGTAGGCAGGTACCTGGTACAGATCTCTTGATATAGTATAAAAGTATGTAGGTAAAGCTAAGTAGGTAGGTACCTGGTACAGATCTCTTGATATAGTATAAACGTAAGTAGGTAAAGCTAAGTAGGTAGGTACCTAGTACAGATCTCTTGATATAGTATAAACGTAAGTAGGTAGAGCTTAGTAGGCAGGTACCTGGTACAGATCTCTTGATATAGTATAAACGTAAGTAGGTAGAGCTTAGTAGGCAGGTACCTGGTACAGATCTCTTGATATAGTATAAACGTAAGTAGGTAGAGCTTAGTAGGTAGGTACCTGGTACAGATCTCTTGATATAGTATAAACGTAAGTAGGTAGAGCTTAACGTAAGTAGGTAGAGCTTAGTAGGTAGGTACCTGGTACAGATCTCTTGATATAGTATAAAAGTATGTAGGTAAAGCTAAGTAGGTAGGTACCTGGTACAGATCTCTTGATATAGTATAAAAGTATGTAGGTAAAGCTAAGTAGGTAGGTACCTGGTACAGATCTCTTGATATAGTATAAAAGTATGTAGGTAAAGCTAAGTAGGTAGGTACCTGGTACAGATCTCTTGATATAGTATAAAAGTATGTAGGTAAAGCTAAGTAGGTAGGTACCTGGTACAGATCTCTTGATATAGTATAAAAGTATGTAGGTAAAGCTAAGTAGGTAGGTACCTGGTACAGATCTCTTGATATAGTATAAAAGTATGTAGGTAAAGCTTAGTAGGTAGGTACCTGGTACAGATCTCTTGATATAGTATAAACGTAAGTAGGTAGAGCTTAGTAGGCAGGTACCTGGTACAGATCTCTTGATATAGTATAAACGTAAGTAGGTAAAGCTAAGTAGGTAGGTACCTGGTACAGATCTCTTGATATAGTATAAACGTAAGTAGGTAGAGCTTAGTAGGTAGGTACCTGGTACAGATCTCTTGATATAGTATAAACGTAAGTAGGTAGAGCTTAGTAGGCAGGTACCTGGTACAGATCTCTTGATATAGTATAAACGTAAGTAGGTAGAGCTTAGTAGGTAGGTACCTGGTACAGATCTCTTGATATAGTATAAACGTAAGTAGGTAGAGCTTAGTAGGCAGGTACCTGGTACAGATCTCTTGATATAGTATAAACGTAAGTAGGTAAAGCTAAGTAGGTAGGTACCTGGTACAGATCTCTTGATATAGTATAAAAGTATGTAAGTAAAGCTAAGTAGGTAGGTACCTGGTACAGATCTCTTGATATAGTATAAAAGTATTAAGGTAAAGATAAGTAGGTAGGTACCTGGTACAGATCTCTTGATATAGTATAAACTTAAGTAGGTAAAGCTAAGTAGGCAGGTACCTGGTACAGATCTCTTGATATAGTATAAACTTAAGTAGGTAAAGCTAAGTAGGCAGGTACCTGGTACAGATCTCTTGATATAGTATAAACTTAAGTAGGTAAAGCTTAGTAGGTAGGTACCTGGTACAGATCTCTTGATATAGTATAAAAGTATGTAGGTAAAGCTAAGTAGGTAGGTACCTGGTACAGATCTCTTGATATAGTATAAACGTAAGTAGGTAAAGCTAAGTAGGTAGGTACCTACGTGGTACAGATCTCTTGATATAGTATAAAAGTATGTAGGTAAAGCTATGTAAGTAGGTAGGTACCTAAAGGTATGTTAAAGAGATAAAGTATGAATTTAATCCACATAGTTAAATATGTAGGTAGGTATTATCAACTGCAGATAATCCCCTCACCCTCCCCCTCCCCCCTGCCCCTGCCAGTGTTGAATAAACAAAACAGTTTGACTGAAACACATCAGGGGGACGTGAGAGGGTTATGAGAGTAAAATAATGTATGTACCTACCATAATATCCCCATCATAATATTTTAGAAAGTTATATGTATGTATATTTATATGTATGTGGGTATTTTTTAGTGAAGTTTTCAATAAAGGTTAAATATTCTGCATATCACTTCTTTTGCGACCATTGAGTAACTTAGACAAATAAAAATAGACTAGAAAAAATGAAAAATAACATATTGTTTTATTATGTTACTAGCTTTTATGTCCCGCCGTTGGCCAAGAATGTAAATTAGTGAAGGAATAAGCAATCGTTTATATACCTACATAATATTGTCACACATAATTTTTTTTAACCGTAGTATGAAAGTTTAAGCGGTGTAAAATCTTAAAGTGATGGCCACAATCCATTTGCTTTTATATATAAGCACATATAATTTCTGCACGCATGGTTTATGGGAAATGATTTTAAATATGACTTATTATAAAAAGACAACGTCGTAAAGAGTTTGGATTTGGCCACAACCCCTATTTTTATATATTGTCATCGAACGCAAATAATGTGTTTTAAATATTTAGTAATTTTGGATGATGGGAAATGGTTTAAAAATTGATTAAACAAAAGTACTGAAAATATTCTAGTGTTGGTCCCATCCCATTCGTTTTTTATATTTTTCGTCAAGTGTGCATATAGTTTATTATAGTTTTGCACAATAAAACTGATAGACTTAAAACTGACACATAAGTCTACATTACAGAAGAAGAAGACTTAAGCTATGTTAAGTAGTTTTTAATATGAATATAAACGTTGTGAAGATCCAGCAATGGCCACAACCCCGATTTTTTATATATTGTCATCAAAATGAAATGTGTAGTTATTGAAAATTAAGCAATATATGATGATATAATAAATGGTGTAAATTTGATTGAACAAAAGTAATGAGAAGATTCTAGTGTTGGTCACATCCCATTCGTTTTTATGTATTTTCATCAAGTATGCATGTTGTTTATAATATTTCGTTACAATAGACTATTAGACATAAAACTAATCCAAAAGACTAAATAAAAAAAGAAGTAGAAGTATAAAACTATAACAAATAGTTTGTAATAAAAACTGACCCAATGGTCTACATAGAAGATGAAATAGAAGAATTACACATTAGGAAATGTATTATATAAAAAACTGACCAAAATGTCTTCATAAAAGAAGAAGAAGATGAATTGAACTATAGGAAATATTTTATATAAAATTCACCCAACATCTACATAAAATAAGAAAACGAAGAATTAGACTAAAGGATAGTTTGTTTAAAAATAGTTTGTTTAAAAACTAACCATGAGGTCTACATAAAGGAAGAAGAAGACGAATTAGACTATAGGAAATAGTTTGTATAAAAACTCACCCAAGGTCTACATAAATTAAGAAAAAGAAAAATTAGACTATAGGAAATAGTTTATTTATGAACTGTCCCAAATGACTTCACAAAAGAAGAGGAAGAAGATTTAAACCCCAAGAAATAGTTTGTAGAAAAAATCACCCAAAGATCTACATAGAAAAAAGAAGAATTTCACTATAGGAAATAGTTTGTAGGTATATTGAATGTGTATTGTAGTTAACCTAAAATAGTTTAATAATTTTCCTATACAAAATCAGTATATTCTTGGTTTTTAAGTAGTAAGTATTAGGTATGTAGGTACCTACCTACAATGATGTTCTAAATTAATTCGAATTCGATTTATAACAAATTTTATTTGAATATCAGAATGTGTCCGTTACCATAGTAACCATGTTCCAACATGTGAAAAATATCAAATGTTATGGAGACATTTTTTGAATATGTAGGTACCTACATTGGTTTGTTCGATGCCATAAAAATGAAAATTGTCAGAAAAATCAAATATTTTTAACAAATTATGCAATTTTATTACGCCTATATCTTTACTAATAATTAACAGACTTTTACAATATATGTCTTAAAACTTGCTGTAATGTCTTGTGTTTCATTTTATTATTTCATAATCACATTTATTTCAAAGGTAGGTATATTATTTTAAAGAACATTTTTTTTTTTTTTTTTTTACATGTCTACGTAGGGGACGCCAGCTATTAGGATTTGGGTCCATTTTACTCTTCCGAAGAAGCGCACTACGTAGCGTTGGGAGGGGTTTGCAATCATATTCATTCGGTAGGAAAATTAAATATCGTATGAAAAGATATTAAAATGGCGGGGTTATATGTACATTTGTACAAAACGCTTCCTTTAAAAATAAGTTAAACATTATAATTAGACAAAATATTCACCATGTTTTTCACTTAAAAGCTAAGTTATACTTGAAAATATATTTTTTTCGTGTAAATACGTACTTCTAACTTTTAAACTAACAGATATTTGCGTGCAAAATGTACACTTTTTTGACAGATATGACTTGGAAAATTTTGTATGAAAAAAATAATTATTGAAATATCTTTAAAATTCAGCATTTTAATCGCATTATTTTTAGCGTGACACTGCATCAGGTATACTGGTACACGTTCGCACATAAATTAGATTTTTAGATGCTCTTGGTTTTTCAAAAGGCGTGAGACAAACACACACACACACACACACACACACACACACACACACACACACACACACACACACACACACACTTACATCTTGATTGCTTTATTACTTTAGATTTTTCATAAGAGTGAAAAACATTGAGATTATTTTTAATTTTAATGATTTTCGTATTTATTAAATGTCAAATTATATAAGAAATTTTGCCATTTTATATATGAACAGAGATCGAACTATATAAAAACTAGCAGAATCTACCGCGAACAAAAAGTACTAAAATATTTGACGTATCTATTCTGTTGGTTTTCGTTTCCATGGTTACACAGAATACAATTATCAAATAAACCAACCTACTGATAGGATAATTTGTTATGAATCAAATTCTAATTTATAGAACTTTGGTATTTTAATTATCTAAATTCTTGATTGTATATTTATCTCATAAACGAATTTATGAATAAAAATATGTACATGGAATTCATTCAACGACCCAAGCGGAAAATTTAAATACTCTTTTCACAATTAATGACAATATACCTACATGAACATGAGGGTTGTGGCTAATACTAATCTCTTCATATTCATTCAAATTATAAAACCACTTTTCAACTACAATCTTGCTGAAATTTCTTTCCCAGTTCAATCCTACTGAAATTACAAACTAATTTCAAACCATTTCCCTTTACATTATTTGAGACTGAAGATACAGTGAGGACTGAAGGGAACGGACGGATGGAAACTAACTTATTTTTGTTATTATTATTTATTGGATATTTATTGTATCGGATATTTTTTACTCGTGTTCTAAATTAATCATAACAAATAAACAGTATCGAGACAACCTCTGGTTCAATCTCAATCTACTTATGGACAGCGAACCAATCTACTTGTAGACACCGAACCAATCTACTTGTAGACAGCGAACCAATCTACTTGTAGACACCGAACCAATCTACTTGTAGACAGCGAACCAATCTACTTGTAGACACCGAACCAATATACTTGTAGACAGCGAACCAATCTACTTGTAGACAGAGAACCAATCTACTTGTAGACAGCGAACCAATATATTTGTAGACAGCGAACCAATATATTTGTAGACAGCGAACCAATCTACTTGTAGACAGCGAACCAATCTACTTGTAGACAGTGAACCAATCGAACATGTCACAAAATTCAAATACTTGGGAGTCGACATTTCCAGCAGCAGTGACTTATATGTGGAAGTCAAATCGCAAACAGGCAAGGCAGCGGTCGTTGCTGGCTGTTTGAGAAATACTGTCTTGAAAAACAAACACATGCTAACAGAGAGTAAAACCCGAATTTATAAAACATGTGTGCGACCCATCATGACTTGAGGCGATTGAGGCCAGAGCGGACACCGTTAGAACAAAGAGCCTGCTCCGGACGACAGAGATGAGAACCCTACGCTCCATCGTGGGTTTCACCCTTTTGGATCGGATGCGGAACACCTATATAAGACAGATCTGTGATGTAAGGGATATTGTCAGATGGTGCAGGAGCCGAAGACGATTCTGGCGGGACCACGTGGCGAGAATGGGAGACAACAGATTGCCCAAAATTATCTCCCAACAAATAAACTTTGGCAATCGACCACGAGGTAGACCACCCAAGAGATGGAGAGATAGCTGGACGGGCAAAGTTCCTGAAAAAAACAGGTGTCAACCTAAAGAAACTGGTGTCAACCTAAAGAAAGAAGAAGAAATAAACAGTTTAAAATTACGAAAACGATTTTCATGATACGTTCCATTTTGCTTCACATTTACTTTCTCGAGCAAAGCCGGGTATAAAAAACTAGTACCTATAATAATCAAATGATATAGGTAGGTAGGTAGGTAGGTAGGTAGGTAGGTACAAGAGAGAGACGAAGCAGGTAAACAATAGTAGGTGCCTACTGTTATATAGGTAATATGAGATACGTAATCGGTGCAAGTGACAGGGACAACATGATACAATATTGCTATATATATATTGTCTAAGTACATACCTAGGTACTTACCTTCATATTCAACATTCATATTATTCATTGTAAATTATATTCTAGTATAATTTTGGGTACCTACTTAAACTACACCATACATATCAATATGTACCTACCTACATATGTATATGTATTTTAAAAATATTCGTTACTAGTTACACGTAACACATGAGATCTCACTGTCGATAGCGATAGTATGCATAATTGAAAAATAATATAAACAATTTAACACAAATAAATATTTTAAGATATTTTGTTTTTTATATAAAAATAAAATATGTAGGTATATAGGTATTTATTTATTTATAAACGGCATAAAATGCCTTTTACATACATAGATAAAAACACATATTGATGATAATAATAGATAAAATAAAAAAAGCACACTTGGCAAAAAAAAACTTAAACCTAAACAGTAAGACAAAAATAAAAAAGTATATGTAAGCAAACATAAAAACAGATATAAGTACACAAGGATTCAAAAAAAAAACAAAACAGTAAATTCAAAAATAAAAAACATTAAATTCAAAAATCAAAAAATCAATAGACGCATGCAAACATAAAAAACGATGTCAGGATAATAAAAATATATGTCAGGATAGGGTAGTATGGAGGTCAGTCTTTTTTCCTACCCAGAATATGAAAACAGCATGATGCACATATGTTTGTAAATTAAGTAGATATCAAACTATTGAGTGAGATATTGTGTAGTGTAATGTATACGGCTTTACAAATTGTATGAAACGATGTCGTCACTACATTCAATTTTTATAAAAATTGTTAAAAATAATTGAGATGAACTACTACAATGCTAATTAAAAACTTTGGAAATATAGGCAGTTAAAACACATAAATTTATCATAAAAAAAAATTCTGAGTTAAAAGTTTTATAGGCCTATAACTTTCTATATTTTCTGAAAATTTAGGCTCTGTGCATTTAGAGGATCAGAAGTTATAAGTGGGGGACGGACACACAGACACACAAAATGTTCAAATTCTGAATTTATCCATAGGTATATATAAAACATATATGCTACGAAGCCTCTAATTAAATTCTCTTGAACGTATCGACAGTTGAAAATGGGCAAGTAATTAATAATCCTATTACGCATAGAGAGAATCCAACATATATTTATAAAACACTTGAATTACAGAGAACACATAGAATTTTCCACTTATAGGGATGCAACATTGTATCACAAAATCCTTACGTTGGAACAGAGACGATCCTTGGTTGATATGAAAACATTGTATAACATCATACACAATGCAATTGACTGTCCTGAAATTACGGAACTTCTCTGCTTCAACACATGTCCCATCGCGTCGTACATACACGAAGCCCACTTTTGTTTCACATACCGCACCGTAATAATACTTACACGAAAAACGCACCCCTCATACGTATGATGAACATTTATAATCACGAACATCTGGATGTCGATATTTTTCTTTTAGGACCTAATTCATTTTCTGCTGCCATCAGTTCAAGTTATAATGATTGAATTTCACTGGATGATTGAAAAATCAAGATTGAACGGAGTAAACTATGTGAGCTTGCAGGTACATATATATTCTCTCTTTCACTTATATAGACACATTCACACACATATACACATCCTTACACTCATACGTACACATATACGTACACTCATGCACTAGCATTCAGATTTAAATATTTTTTATATGTAGCTTTAAGTATGTAGGCACAGCAGTCAAAATTTATTGTTAATAATGTGGAAATTTGTTATTGGTTCTAGTATTATACTAATGCATCTATGTATATAATAAATGTTATAATACTGTAAATTTCCCGAAAATGAAATAAAATAAAAAAAAAATAAAAAAAAAAAATTACAATAGATATTTAATAATATCAAATTGTTGAGAATATTTACTTTTCATTTTCGATACCCATACTTCTGTAAATATATATTTAACAAAAAAAAATTGCTTTCAGTAAAATATTAAAAATAATTTTCACTGGAATTGGATCAATAATGCCTGCACATAAATCAACTGAATTATCATATTATTGAATAACCGTCTTGGGGAATATATCAACTCTTGTTTTGTTAGATCTTAAATAAATAAATATACATTTATTGGTTGCATATAGGTATATATAAAAATAACTAACAATTATATATCTTTTGCTTTATTTTACAACAAATAGGTGACCCACAGTGCAGCTGGTTTTCAGCAATGCCTTGGACGATCACAAAATATATATTTAGATACATATACCTGTAGATAATAATACAAAAATAAAATAACATAAAATTTTATATGAAAACATTTAAACAGAAAAAAAATAAAAGGATTGAGAAAAATAACAAAACACAAGGAAAAAAATATATATATTAATAAAAAAAAAATAAAGAAAGAAAGCATTATTACGATAGTTAATTTTGTATACTTATTTTTTGTATTATTATAGTTAATTTTGTGTAGATACTTAACAGCCATTCACTGCAATACTTTATTTTATTTAGTTATTTTGATTCTGGTGAGATATGTGGAAATATGTGTTTTGAGATATTGACCTAAGAAAATTTTAGTAGACACATAAGCAGGTACCTACTTATAAATTAATATTATTTCAATTCGTGTGTTTAAAGGCATACAAGGAAAATCTGTTTTCCGTGACTTATACAACCGATAAAACATTCTGAATATACATATATTTGCTTTTTCTTCTTCTTCAATAGCTTTACCTACATCCAAATATAAGTACATAGGTACCTATCGAGTCTTGGCCTTCAGCGACTTCATCCTCCAACCTCTTGCTTACTAATAATTATTTACTAATAAATATTTAATAATAATTATTGGAAACAATGCGATACATATTTTAAAATGATATATACTATGGAGAGAATCGGAGTATAGCTGTCTCGCTCTATTGCAATATTCCCAATGAGGTTTGCGCAATATTATTTGAAGGAACGTTTATCTGGACAAGAGGTTGAAGGTGGTGGTCACTACACAAGAGACATTTTGCATCAAAGGCAATTGGGAGATAATTGGAAGATTATAAGTTAGTTATGTATATTATATTTGTAAAGATAATTATGTTACTCTGTGAGGCGTGTAAGGATCATATCGTTCAATCAAAGTTTATATTTACATATGTCGACATTTGGGATCTTACATAGTTTGTACATACCTTACATATTAAAGTTGGTACCTACACGTCCTACATATCAACCATGGACAGAACAGTCAAGTTAGCATTAATTTGTATCTATGTATGAAAGCTAAACTAAAATACTTTCCTATAAACATACATAGGTAGGTATTTTAGTATCATTTGATTCCCAAAAATATTCTGATAATTGAATTTATTTTTTATTATTTGTTTATATAATATTTTTGAATGGCAAGTGTGAAGTGAATGGATTTATCGGCCGGTGGTTTTGTGGTGGTTCAAGGAAACAAATAATACTAGTTGCACTTAACACGTCATGAGATCCAACTATCGACTGCCATAGTGTATATTGTCTATAGTTGAAGAGTACCTACCTACGTTCCAAATTATAAACTCTTATATCGAAACTATTGAACATTTAAAGATATCTTATTTTCTAGTAAAATCAGGATAGGTTAATAAAATTCTTATATTATGCAAAACAAATCAAATAATGTGGCGGACTTATTTCTACTACACTAGTAGGTACCTAAATACAATAGTACAAGCAAGTACAAACTTACATAATATAACAAAAAATAAAAACTAATAGTTATAGGTACATGACAATTCTTTCCTCTTAGCGCTTTTGTCCCGTTTCTATCGGGGTACGCTTTGACCATGATCCTGGAATTGGCGAGTCTGGTTATTACATTGAAGCGACTGCCATCTGACCTTCGTAACCCTTAGAAAGGAGAACCAGACAAATTGGATCATGGCTACACATAGCTAGTGATATAAATCCGCACATAGATTTTTTTGAAAATCCAGAGGTGCGTGCCCCGCCCGGATTCGAACCGTCGACCTCACGCATGTGAGGCGACAACCTTACCCCTGGGCTATCACCGCTATAAGTACATGACAATGAGAAAGAAAAAGTGAATAATACAAAAATGCGAAATTTTATATAAAAAAACACAAATTAAAATAATAATGATAGGTAATGCCTAAAAATAGGAAAAGGATGGGTTGTTAAAGGATGAATGATAAAGGAATTATAGATATGAGGATAAGAAGTGTAACTTCAGATGCTTCTTGAAAACCATTGAGCTAGGAGCTTCTCTTACCTGTACTTTTTATAGACAAACATTTTTTTAACATCTCAATAGAGACGAAGTTGGGATATTGTAGAAGAACCAGGAACTCGAGGCACCTACAGGGCTTACGACCTGTCATCGGCTGGATTACGTGACCACTTTATGCGCTTTCTTATTGAGTTCGCTTATCAATTTAATTTTACATTTTTTTATTTGAATAGTGTGTAACAATTCACTTTAAAATAAGGAACTATACTATTGTCATCTATGGAGCAACGGAAAAGCTTTTTTGTAACGCCATCTATTGAGAAATTAAGAAATTAGTTTATTTGTAAACAATGAAAGCAACAGTCCTTATAAATGAGGTGACGGTGTCTCGCAGAGATGTCACCCCTGAACTGCGCCAGAAATTATTTTATTTTGGCTTGTTTACCTACTTGTACCAATGCGTATGTATATCGAATATTTTTTTACCCCCAACACGGGTAGCCTACTTAACGGGGGACACTATAATGTTAGGTATGCAACCTAATTGTTAATGAATAAATAAATAAACATTAACAGCTTTCACAAGGAAAAAAACTCACTATAAAAAGGCATTCAAAATTGGTGCAATTGTGTAAAGTGATTACAACAGCCAGCCGATCACAGTTCATAAGCCCTGTAAGAATGTCTTTGTGATTTTCCTTGTGAATGATACACAATCTCTCTCACCATCTCTATTGAGATGATACAAAAAATACCTAGGTAGGTATATTTCATAGGTGCTTCTTTATATTTCATTGTTCTCATAACACACCTAGCATTGGTTTGAAGCAGAAATAATTCAATCTCATAATAAATGTCTGACAACGTATAATGTTCAAAAGAAACATTGCTAAACTGAAAAATTAAGAAAACGCCTGGTAATCTACAAACTGTATAGTCTCTAAATTGGTGTTTTTTGACTTCAAAGTTGAAAAAACTATATGAGGTATCAACCAACTTATATGAAATGTATGATGATGTAGGTACATAATGTTATTAACTCACTGAACGGATGATTTTCTTTTTCTGCAAGTTCCTTCTGTCATTTTAGTATTGTGTTTCCCCCCCTGGTCCTCCTGCTGCAGTACTGGCTGCTGCAGGGTACCATCACCCCCTCCCCCACCCCCCACCACCTGATGAATGCTGCCACTGCTCAAGTACATTGAACTGGAACAATCAAAACAAATAACCTACATATTATATAACTATACCTACCTATAATACTCAATCCCATCACCACGTGTCGTGACATCATATTATTATGAGTTTAAACTGTTCCAACATTATCAACATTATTTGTAATATTTCAAATTGTGAATAAAGAACGTCTGACGATGAAAACATACAGAGTTAAGTCACAATTAGTAGGTACCTAATGTTATGGACTAGACTAGACTAGACTACTAGAGGATTGACACACAGTTTTATACCTACTGTCCTACCAACTGTACCTACCTACATACTGACAGTATTGTGATAGTAGGTAGGTAGGTATAGTGATCTAGAGAAACATACATAGGTACAGAATATTACATATATGTAAATGCTATAGATAGGACAATATAGGTACCTAAGTGTTGCACCTACCTACCTGTTATAATGTCATAATTATGATGACGAATGCGGAAAAGATTCCTTACTATAATTAGGTAGGTATTATTGCATATACATACAACATGATGTTATGTAGTATGTTTATGATATATGTAGTGCATGCAATGCAATAGTAAGATAACAACAACAACTAGGTACATATGTAGGTAAGTGCAAGGTCACGGTACGACATTGACTACTTCTGCTGCATGTACCTATGTATATCTACCTACCTACACTAGTTCATAGTTATCTAATCACATACAAAATACCTACCAATCATAATATAAATAGGTATGAACCTACCTACCTACCTATAATAGGAAAAGTTCCTAGTGAAAGAACCTACTTTCACAGTAGGTAACGATTCGTTCCTAATGAACGAATTGAATTATTGTTTGCTAACAAATAATATTGGTTTTCATATTCATTTTTTAATACAATTCTTGCGATTATAAAAAGGTACATACGAAATTGTGTTTGAATTACATCAAAAGATTTCGATACGAAATTGTCAGGATGACTGAACGATACCTAGTACCTATTTAAATAAAGGGCATAAGATTGAACTAACGTAGGTAGGTACCTAACAACCTAGATAATTTATTTACTTAGCTAGTCTTCTTTTTAGGTGAGGCGAGATAGGTGTGGAGGGATTAGGAGATTATGCCCACCTGCACACCTATCGCTGGTGACCTCACATTGTGGGATATGCTTTGATGGTATGAATGAATGAATAATTTGTAGGTACCTATTATTTATCATATGAATATGAATATTAGGTAGGTACACACCATACTAAAAACCTACCTACGTGTAGGTATAGGTAGGTATAATATACAATTTTACTATTTTATTTAGGTATATGATCTTCTTCTTCTTTCCCCTAAGTGCTTTTGTAAAGAAGTCAATATGGCACCATATAATAAATATTATTTTTTCATAAATGCATTTCTTATGGATATGTCATATTTTACTAATAACTATACATAACTTATAAATACAAAAACAAATACAATAAAATACTGACAACAAAAAAAAAGTTGCTCAACATACCTAGTGTGCATTCATTCATGTCTAATATTAACTACCTAAAGTTATCTAATAGAAACGATTTAGTAGCCTACATTATGTAGGTATTTGTGAAATGGGAATTTATTTGTTACTACAGTTAAATAAAATATATTAAACGACAGTAAAATTAACGATTAAAAAAATGCTAAAATATTGGTCGCTATATTTTTATTGAATAATAAAGAAAATTTTAGTATTTTAAACGAAATTCCTTCTTTATGTTTCCATTGCGAATTTAGTATAATACGTTTTGTAGATTAGATTTAGATATGTAGTTAGATAGATAGGTAGGTAGGTAGGTAGGTAGGTAGGTAGGTAAGAAGGTCGAAACAGTAGGTAAAATGTTGATAAGAATTATTTGAGAAAGACTTTGCAAATATGTATGACATTATATAAATAAAATGATGAAACATATTAAGTATTGACAACCCCATCTAAACTTTTCTAATATTTCATAACCCACCCACTGTCCAATGTGTGCACTCTAACATGTCCATAGTAGATAGGTACAATTTAAGATGTTTCCGATAACTCATATCTTAACTTCATGTCCATATATTATAATACTTAACGTGTTTTTCGAAACGTCTTTATCTTAAAAACCTATCTACATTTATGAAAAAAAGTGTTTTCAATTCTCTAATTATTTAATCATTGATGAAGGAAGTTTTGTCGAATTAATTTTAAGTTCTCACATTGTATAAAAGATTTAACAAATAATTATTTGTTTCTGTATTTATTTAACTTACAATACATTATTATTTGGCAATTTAATATCGCGGAATAACATTTTTAGGAGTGTTACAGAGTCATCAATAAAATATTTCCATACGACTTAGATACTTATCTAATAGTGGGTATGGACGTCATACCTAAGTTTCTGTACATTTTGTTAACAGATCGGAATAATGCATTATATTACAATGTTTTAACATTATAATTAACATAAATCTATTGGATTCTTGTAAACAAATACCTACATTAATTCAGTCAATGTGAAAATTTAAATATTATTCATATATGTTTTACTATCTAAGTAGGTACCTACAGGTAGTAACAAGGAGAAAATAGGTTTTGAATTCATCAAAATAAATAAATACACTCGGCAACGAATGTACCTAGTACCTATATACTAACGGCCTGTTATACATATACATAATATATGTAAATAGGTACCTATCTGATTTGAAAAAAAATATTATGTATTTATTTGTCTATTAAAAAAAAACTCCCAGTGATGAACCTTTAGGTACACAAAA
The DNA here is from genome assembly GCA_963576475.1 of Molanna angustata. NCBI lineage: Eukaryota > Metazoa > Arthropoda > Insecta > Trichoptera > Molannidae > Molanna > Molanna angustata. The sequence goes on from CAUYVO010000025.1 coordinate 35,561, forward strand.
ATAGTAAAATCGTGTAAAATTATCGAAAGAATATATATTTAAGTAAATATAATAAATAGGAATACCAATAAAAAAATAAACTAACGTGGTAGGTAGATTCCCTCAGTAAAAATATAGGTAGTAGTTATACAAAAAAAAAACAAATAAAATAATTGGTATACGTATCTACTTGATATAAGGACATATTCATTTGTTTAAAAAAAAACAAGAGGGAAATTCATATATAGGTAGGTAGCATTAAACATCGGAAGAAAATGAAATAACATGTTTGTGTGCTCTAGAGCTCGTTGTAAGGACATCAACCAGTTTAAATTTATTTACAAATCGTCTTGGGTATTAGTGAGCTAAACTAATTAATACAAGTGGGTAGGTACCTACCAAAGTAGAACTGTCGGCTAATTAGGTATAATGTTTGAAATAAATATGAAAAGTTATTTGACCAACCTCTAATTGATATCCCCACACACAGTTAGTTGTTTCACACAATTGTATTAATAATAGGTATATCCATTAATAAACCAGAATATAGGTACATATATCTACCAATCAATAGGTATATAGCTATTATATAATTATAGATATATAGACATAATATGTCACATACCTACTATTATGTAAGTAAATATAAATATTTAGTTAGAAATGATGTATTAATTTCACTCTACTTAGTAATGTATCAAAGTGATGCACATTCACTACTAACTATAGCAGTTTGCACATGCAAAACTAATGTTATAGTAGGAAGTTATCAACTATGTCTACCTATAACAGTACCTATGGAGGTATAATATAAGAAGTACCTACGTAATGTAACAATGACATTGAATCCTATTAACTATTAATAATATTACTATTGCACTCGTGTTGTTGATATAACTATAGGTACCTACCTAACTAATGTTTGTATATTGGTTACTATATAGATAGGTATTTAACATAAATAATATTTTCTAACTAGCTTTTATGTCCCGCCGTTGGCCAAGAATGTAAATTAGTGAAGGAATAAGCAATCGTTTATATAATATTGTCATTAAGCGATTGAGTAATTGAGTTTAAGCGATGTAAAATGTTCAAGTGATGGCCACAACCCATTTGTTTTTATATATAAGTAGGTACATACAATTTCAGCACGCATGGACTATGGTAAATGGTTTTAAATATGACTGATTATAAAGAGAAAACGTTGTAAAGAGTTTGGATTTAGCCACAACCCCTATTTTTATATATTTTCATCGAACGCAAATGCGTTTTAAATATTTAGTAATTTTGGATGATGGGAAATGGCTTAAAAATTAAATAAACAAAAGTACTGAAAAGATTCTAGTGTTGGTCACATCCCATTCGTTTTTATATTTTTCGTCAAGTGTGCATACCTATAGATTATTATATTTTTGCACAATAAAACTGATCTACATTACAGAAGAAGACTTAAATAGTTTTTTGAATATAAACTTTGTGAAGAGTCCAGTAATGGCCACAACCCCGATTTTTTATTATATTGGCATCAAAATCAAATGTGTAGTTATTGAAATAATAAATGGTGTAAATTTCGATTGAAAAAAAGTATTGAGAAGATTCTAGTGATGGTCACATCCCATTCGTTTTATGTATTTTCGTCAAGTGTGCATGTCGTTTATAATATTTCTATACAATAGACTATAAAACTTAAAACTAACCCAAAAGACTAAATGAAAAAAAAGAATAAGTATAAGACTATAACAAATAGTTTGTAATAAAAACTGACCCAATGGTCTACATAAAAGATGCAATATAAGAATTACACAATAGTAAATGTATTTTATAAAAAACTAACCAAATGGTCTTCATAAAAGAAGAAGAAGATGAATTGAACTATAGGAAATATTTTATATAAAATTCACCCAACGTCTACATTAAATAAGAAAACGAAGAATTAGACTAAAGGAAATAGTTTGCATAAAAACTAACCAAAAGATCTACAAAAAATAAGAAAAAGAAGAATTAGACTATAGAAAGTAGTTACTATATAAACTGACCCAAAGGTCTACATATTCGAAGAATAATTATACGTCAGGAAATAGATTGTATAAAAACTAACGCAAAGGTCAACATAAAAGAAGACGAAGAAGAATTAGACAAAAGGAAAAGTTTGCATGAAAACTCTCCCTTGGTCTACATTAAAGAGGAAAAATTAGACTATAGGAAGTTAGTTTATACAAAATTCAACAAAGGTCTACATAAAATTAGAAAAAGAAGAATTACGTTAAAAGAAATAGTTGGTATCAAAACTAGCCAAGAGGTCTACATAAAATAAGAAGGAAAAGAATTAGATAACAAGAATAAGTTTGTATAAAAACTCACCCAAAGGGCTACATAAAAGAAGAGGAAGAAGATGAATTAGACTATAGGAAATAGTTTGTATAAAAACTCACCCAAGGTCTACATAAATTAAGAAAAAGAAAAATTGGACTACAGGAAATAGTTTATTTATGAACTGTCCCAAATGACTTCACAAAAGAAGAGGAAGAAGAATTAAAATTCAAGAAATAGTTTGTATCACCCAAAGGTCTACTTAAATAAAAGAAGAATTTCACTATAGGAAATAGTTTGTAGATTGAATGACATGTGTATTGTAGTTAACCTAAGATAGTTTAATAATTTTCCTATACGAAATTAGTATATTGTTGGCTTTTAAGTAGTATTAGGTATGTAGGTACCTAACTACAATGATGTTCTAAAATAATTCGAATTCGATTTATAACAAATTTTATTTGAATATCAGAATGTGTCCGTAACCATAGTAACCATAGAACATGTAAAAAATATCAAATGGTTTGTAGACATTTTTTGAATAATATGTAGGTACCTACATTGGTTTGTTCGATGCCATAAAAATGAAAATTGTCCGAAATATCAAATATTATATACAAATTATGCAATTTTATTATGCCTATATCTTTACTAATAATTAACAGACTTTTACAATATACGTCTTAAAACTTGCTGTAATGTCTTGTGTTTCATTTTATTATTTCATAATCACATTTATTTCAATGGTATATTATTTTAAAGAACATATTCATTCGGTAGGAAAATTAAATATCGTATGAAAAGATATTAAAATGGTGGGGTTATATGTACAAAACGCTAACTTTAAAAATAAGTTAAACATTATAATTAGACAAAATATTCACCATGTTTTTCACTTAAAAGCTAAGTTATACTTGAAAATATATTTTTTTCGTATAAATACGTACTTCTAACTTTTAAATTAACAGATATTTGCGTGCAAAATGTACACTTTTTTCACAGATACGACTTGGAAAATTTTGTATGAAAAAAATAATTAATGAAATATTTTTAAAATTCAGCATTTTTATCGCATTATTTTTAGCGTGACACTGCATTAGGTATACTGGTACACGTTCGCACATACATTAGACTTTTAGATGCTCTTGGTTTTTCAGAAGGCGTGAGACAAACACACGCACACACACACACACACACACACACACACACACTAACATATTGATTGCTTTATTACTTTAGATAACTGAAGTGTGCATTGTGCACTATGCAGTAGGCCAGGCCGTCCACATTACGCAATTTATGACATGGGTAAAAAATAATATTTACTAGTTTTGGCCTATGTACATTATGTAGGTAATATTTTTTTTTCAATAAAAATAGAAAAGCACGGAATTGAAAAAAAAAACAACGAGAAAAACATTAAAAAATGTAAGGAAAATCACGGAACGCATTTGGTCAAATAATTATACTTATGTATATTGATATGTGAATACTGTCGATCTAGTGGTCGCGAGTTCGAAACCTGCCACGACCGATTTCGTTCACCTATAGCACAAGCATTTAAGCTTAATTTAGGGAATGTAAGGAGGATGTACAAGAAGTTTACACAAGGACATATTCATTATTTTTATATAAAAAAAAAATAGGTATTAAGAAAGGTATAAATGATAGTAGGTAGGTACATAATATGTTGGTACCTGGTGAAAACAATATTGCAATATATTTTACTCACTCGCAATTAGTATTTAGTGGTGTTGTACTGTCAACAGATTGCAGAGGACGTAGGTTAGTTGGAGAGTATCCTGATGGACCAGCGGAGGTCGAGGGGAGGGGTGACAGGGGCAGGGAGGAAGATACATATCCATCTCCTGCATGTAACAATCTCGTATATCTTAACTCGGAAAATTCATTCGACATCATAATATCTATCTCTGTTTATTCCACTAAACTGGACACGATCTCATATTGGTGTAGGTATGTCCTCCAACATGACAAGTGGCAGATTATCATCACAGTGATTACACTTAGGTATATTGACGTCACCACACGCTTCTTTAATTAATTTTGTCATTTTAAACATTCACTTCATTCATTTAATGTAGGTATATATTTAATTATTTGAATAATACATATTTGTTCTTCCGAATAATATATTTTTTTCACAAGAACAAAATATCACTTAACAACAACTATTTAGTTTTCACAAATTGTTTAGCAATCACAAAATATTCAACAGAAGTTTAACAAGTTAAAAATTATATTTTAATTATTTTATTATGTTATTTATTTTTTAATGAAACACCCATTGAAAAAATACGATTTTATCAAAAAAATATATATATTAAATTTCGATTAAAAATTATGTTTAAAGTATTATTTAAGACGACACCGACTTTTTATTTTAGTACCTAAGTAAGTTTTTAAAGTATTTTTTTCTATTCTTAAATAAATATAAAATAGGTTATTAATATTAAGCACATAGTTATAAACGATAAGATAGATATGAACTTAATATGAAGATGAAAGAAAGATAAATAAGAAAGTGAAGATATGGTCAGGTAAGGTAGAGACTGTTCTGTATACAGCGCGGTATCAGAGTGAGTACCAGAGGATACCAGTCAAGTGGTTGTTAGGTAAATGTAGGTATGTGGTGGAAGGAATGGTGCGGCGGGGGGGGGGGAGAGGACAGTACAACAGGTGCCTCTAGCCTCTCCCCGGCCCAACTCCCTCCCCCATATCTCCTCCCGTAACTGACCCGATATATCTACCTATTGACAAATAATGCAACTGAATATATTATGTATAATTGTACCTATAAAATAACATTTGTATGAATATATTATATAGGTACTTACCTACCAAATATGTACCAACTTGAATTGTTTATAGTCAACCTCATCAGACCTGATTTAATACTTTTGCTTCAAAAGAATATTTTTCCTTTTTAGAGCAATATTTATGCTGTAGGTATATAAAATTACACGAAAAAGGTGTATTTACATTTTCTTGAACTACAATATGTCCATTGGGACTCAAGTAGGTAATGTAAAATATTGTCTTTGAAATATTTTCATCTTTTTATTTTCCTTCGCTGTGAAACATTTTCCTTATTTTTTATTATTTAAAATTAATAAAAGTATTTCTAATACTGACATCTTAATATATCTCAGGTAAAAACCGGAGTTTCACTCGCACGGCCGTATACGGAACTTCACCTACCGATACGCACACCTACATAATACGTAGACCAACCGATCTACCGCCTCACACACACATGTAAAAAAACTTGGCATACATTTTAATTCGAAATTTGCACTACACGCGGCTTCTGTACCTACCTTATAATTCTATGACTGCCATACATTTGTTACGAGATTTGTAGAAAATAAATATCTACATAAAAATATACAAATGATAAAAAATATATAGATGGGTCGGTGGCAGAGCGGTTAGCGCGCTGGGCTAGTAATCCAGTGGTTGCGAGTTCGAATCCTGCAAGGACATATTCATTTTTTATAAAAAAAAAAAAAAATTGAATATTATATATTAGACCAGATGTCAATTGCTATGAAAATTATATTATACAATTTATTTTAGTCATACATACATATATAGATTTATAAACAACAAAATATTATTTTTTTATATACTTTTTAACATCTAAATAGAGACGAATATGCGAATATTGTACAAGAACCAGGAACTCAAGGCACCTACAGGGCTTACGACCTGTCATCGGCTCGTTTACGTGATCATTTTATGCGCTTGTGCAACGTTCACCAATTATGGCCTTCTTGTTGAGCTCCATTATCAATGGAATTTTTGAAAGTTCTATATATTTGAATAATGAGTAACAGAGCACCTGAAAATAGGACATTATAACTATTGTCATCCATAGAGTAACGTAGAAGACTTATTTGTAACGCCTTCTAATGAAAAATTGCTTTATTTACTAACAATAAAAGTAACTGTCCATATATATAAATGAGGTGACGGTTTTCTCACATAATTGGTGAACTTTGCACAAGAAATGTGAAAATAACGTGAGAAACGCTGGATATTTTTTAGAAATATATAATTAAAGATATTTATTTGTATTGTATTTTCATGCAAATTTTCGATATTCTAGCTTTGATGGTTTGTATGGTAGGTATATCGAAAGATAAAATATAAATTGCTTTATTTACTAACAATAAAAGTAACTGTCCTTATACAAACATGAGGTGACGGTTTTCTCACATAATTGGTGAACTTTGCACAAGCAATGTGAAAATAACGTGAGAAACGCTGGATATTTTTTAGAAATATATAATTAAAGATATTGTATTTGTATTGTATTTTCATGCAAATTTTCGATATTCTAGCTTTGATGGTTTGTATGGTAGGTATATCGAAAGATAAAATATAAATTGCTTTATTTACTTACAATAAAAGTAACTGTCCTTATACAAACATGAGGTGACGGTTTTCTCACATAATTGGTGAACTTTGCACAAGCAATGTGAAAATAACGTGAGAAACGCTGGATATTTTTTAGAAATATATAATTAAAGATATTGTATTTGTATTGTATTTTCATGCAAATTTTCGATATTCTAGCTTTGATGGTTTGTATGGTAGGTATATCGAAAGATAAAATATAAATTGCTTTATTTACTAACAATAAAAGTAACTGTCCTTATACAAACATGAGGTGACGGTTTTCTCACATAATTGGTGAACTTTTCACAAGCAATGTGAAAATAACGTGAGAAACGCTGGATATTTTTTAGAAATATATAATTAAAGATATTGTATTTGTATTGTATTTTCATGCAAATTTTCGATATTCTAGCTTTGATGGTTTGTATGGTAGGTATATCGAAAGATAAAATATAAATTGCTTTATTTACTAACAATAAAAGTAACTGTCCTTATACAAACATGAGGTGACGGTTTTCTCACATAATTGGTGAACTTTGCACAAGCAATGTGAAAATAACGTGAGAAACGCTGGATATTTTTTAGAAATATATAATTAAAGATATTGTATTTGTATTGTATTTTCATGCAAATTTTCGATATTCTAGCTTTGATGGTTTGTATGGTAGGTATATCGAAAGATAAAATATAAATTGCTTTATTTACTAACAATAAAAGTAACTGTCCTTATACAAACATGAGGTGACGGTTTTCTCACATAATTGGTGAACTTTGCACAAGCAATGTGAAAATAACGTGAGAAACGCTGGATATTTTTTAGAAATATATAATTAAAGATATTGTATTTGTATTGTATTTTCATGCAAATTTTCGATATTCTAGCTTTGATGGTTTGTATGGTAGGTATATCGAAAGATAAAATATAAATTGCTTTATTTACTAACAATAAAAGTAACTGTCCTTATACAAACATGAGGTGACGGTTTTCTCACATACATAATTGGTGAACTTTGCACAAGCAATGTGAAAATAACCTGAGAAACGCTGGATATTTTTTAGAAATATATAATTAAAGATATTGTATTTGTATTGTATTTTCATGCAAATTTTCGATATTCTAGCTTTGATGGTTTGTGTGGAAGGTATATCGAAAGATAAAATATAAATTGCTTTATTTACTAACAATAAAAGTAACTGTCCTTATACAAACATGAGGTGACGGTTTTCTCACATAATTGGTGAACTTTGCACAAGCAATGTGAAAATAACGTGAGAAACGCTGCATATTTTTTAGAAATATATAATTAAAGATATTGTATTTGTATTGTATTTTCATGCAAATTTTCGATATTCTAGCTTTGATGGTTTGTATGGTAGGTATATCGAAAGATAAAATATAAATTGCTTTATTTACTAACAATAAAAGTAACTGTCCTTATACAAACATGAGGTGACGGTTTTCTCACATAATTGGTGAACTTTGCACAAGCAATGTGAAAATAACGTGAGAAACGCTGGATATTTTTTAGAAATATATAATTAAAGATATTGTATTTGTATTGTATTTTCATGCAAATTTTCGATATTCTAGCTTTGATGGTTTGTATGGTAGGTATATCGAAAGATAAAATATAAATTGCTTTATTTACTAACAATAAAAGTAACTGTCCTTATACAAACATGAGGTGACGGTTTTCTCACATAATTGGTGAACTTTGCACAAGCAATGTGAAAATAACGTGAGAAACGCTGGATATTTTTTAGAAATATATAATTAAAGATATTGTATTTGTATTGTATTTTCATGCAAATTTTCGATATTCTAGCTTTGATGGTTTGTATGGTAGGTATATCGAAAGATAAAATATAAATTGCTTTATTTACTAACAATAAAAGTAACTGTCCTTATACAAACATGAGGTGACGGTTTTCTCACATAATTGGTGAACTTTTCACAAGCAATGTGAAAATAACGTGAGAAACGCTGGATATTTTTTAGAAATATATAATTAAAGATATTGTATTTGTATTGTATTTTCATGCAAATTTTCGATATTCTAGCTTTGATGGTTTGTATGGTAGGTATATCGAAAGATAAAATATAAATTGCTTTATTTACTAACAATAAAAGTAACTGTCCTTATACAAACATGAGGTGACGGTTTTCTCACATAATTGGTGAACTTTGCACAAGCAATGTGAAAATAACGTGAGAAACGCTGGATATTTTTTAGAAATATATAATTAAAGATATTGTATTTGTATTGTATTTTCATGCAAATTTTCGATATTCTAGCTTTGATGGTTTGTATGGTAGGTATATCGAAAGATAAAATATAAATTGCTTTATTTACTAACAATAAAAGTAACTGTCCTTATACAAACATGAGGTGACGGTTTTCTCACATAATTGGTGAACTTTGCACAAGCAATGTGAAAATAACGTGAGAAACGCTGGATATTTTTTAGAAATATATAATTAAAGATATTGTATTTGTATTGTATTTTCATGCAAATTTTCGATATTCTAGCTTTGATGGTTTGTATGGTAGGTATATCGAAAGATAAAATATAAATTGCTTTATTTACTAACAATAAAAGTAACTGTCCTTATACAAACATGAGGTGACGGTTTTCTCACATAATTGGTGAACTTTGCACAAGCAATGTGAAAATAACGTGAGAAACGCTGGATATTTTTTAGAAATATATAATTAAAGATATTGTATTTGTATTGTATTTTCATGCAAATTTTCGATATTCTAGCTTTGATGGTTTGTATGGTAGGTATATCGAAAGATAAAATATACATAAATTGCTTTATTTACTAACAATAAAAGTAACTGTCCTTATACAAACATGAGGTGACGGTTTTCTCACATAATTGGTGAACTTTGCACAAGCAATGTGAAAATAACGTGAGAAACGCTGGATATTTTTTAGAAATATATAATTAAAGATATTGTATTTGTATTGTATTTTCATGCAAATTTTCGATATTCTAGCTTTGATGGTTTGTATGGTAGGTATATCGAAAGATAAAATATAAATTGCTTTATTTACTAACAATAAAAGAAACTGTCCTTATACAAACATGAGGTGACGGTTTTCTCACATAATTGGTGAACTTTGCACAAGCAATGTGAAAATAACGTGAGAAACGCTGGATATTTTTTAGAAATATATAATTAAAGATATTGTATTTGTATTGTATTTTCATGCAAATTTTCGATATTCTAGCTTTGATGGTTTGTATGGTAGGTATATCGAAAGATAAAATATAAATTGCTTTATTTACTAACAATAAAAGTAACTGTCCTTATACAAACATGAGGTGACGGTTTTCTCACATAATTGGTGAACTTTGCACAAGCAATGTGAAAATAACCTGAGAAACGCTGGATATTTTTTAGAAATATATAATTAAAGATATTGTATTTGTATTGTATTTTCATGCAAATTTTCGATATTCTAGCTTTGATGGTTTGTATGGTAGGTATATCGAAAGATAAAATATAAATTGCTTTATTTACTAACAATAAAAGTAACTGTCCTTATACAAACATGAGGTGACGGTTTTCTCACATAATTGGTGAACTTTGCACAAGCAATGTGAAAATAACGTGAGAAACGCTGGATATTTTTTAGAAATATATAATTAAAGATATTGTATTTGTATTGTATTTTCATGCAAATTTTCGATATTCTAGCTTTGATGGTTTGTATGGTAGGTATATCGAAAGATAAAATATACATAAATTGCTTTATTTACTAACAATAAAAGTAACTGTCCTTATACAAACATGAGGTGACGGTTTTCTCACATAATTGGTGAACTTTGCACAAGCAATGTGAAAATAACGTGAGAAACGCTGGATATTTTTTAGAAATATATAATTAAAGATATTGTATTTGTATTGTATTTTCATGCAAATTTTCGATATTCTAGCTTTGATGGTTTGTATGGTAGGTATATCGAAAGATAAAATATAAATTGCTTTATTTACTAACAATAAAAGTAACTGTCCTTATACAAACATGTGGTGACGGTTTTCTCACATAATTGGTGAACTTTGCACAAGCAATGTGAAAATAACGTGAGAAACGCTGGATATTTTTTAGAAATATATAATTAAAGATATTGTATTTGTATTGTATTTTCATGCAAATTTTCGATATTCTAGCTTTGATGGTTTGTATGGTAGGTATATCGAAAGATAAAATATAAATTGCTTTATTTACTAACAATAAAAGTAACTGTCCTTATACAAACATGAGGTGACGGTTTTCTCACATAATTGGTGAACTTTGCACAAGCAATGTGAAAATAACCTGAGAAACGCTGGATATTTTTTAGAAATATATAATTAAAGATATTGTATTTGTATTGTATTTTCATGCAAATTTTCGATATTCTAGCTTTGATGGTTTGTGTGGAAGGTATATCGAAAGATAAAATATAAATTGCTTTATTTACTAACAATAAAAGTAACTGTCCTTATACAAACATGAGGTGACGGTTTTCTCACATAATTGGTGAACTTTGCACAAGCAATGTGAAAATAACGTGAGAAACGCTGCATATTTTTTAGAAATATATAATTAAAGATATTGTATTTGTATTGTATTTTCATGCAAATTTTCGATATTCTAGCTTTGATGGTTTGTATGGTAGGTATATCGAAAGATAAAATATAAATTGCTTTATTTACTAACAATAAAAGTAACTGTCCTTATACAAACATGAGGTGACGGTTTTCTCACATAATTGGTGAACTTTGCACAAGCAATGTGAAAATAACGTGAGAAACGCTAGATATTTTTTAGAAATATATAATTAAAGATATTGTATTTGTATTGTATTTTCATGCAAATTTTCGATATTCTAGCTTTGATGGTTTGTATGGTAGGTATATCGAAAGATAAAATATAAATTGCTTTATTTACTAACAATAAAAGTAACTGTCCTTATACAAACATGAGGTGACGGTTTTCTCACATAATTGGTGAACTTTGCACAAGCAATGTGAAAATAACGTGAGAAACGCTGGATATTTTTTAGAAATATATAATTAAAGATATTGTATTTGTATTGTATTTTCATGCAAATTTTCGATATTCTAGCTTTGATGGTTTGTATGGTAGGTATATCGAAAGATAAAATATAAATTGCTTTATTTACTAACAATAAAAGTAACTGTCCTTATACAAACATGAGGTGACGGTTTTCTCACATAATTGGTGAACTTTGCACAAGCAATGTGAAAATAACGTGAGAAACGCTGGATATTTTTTAGAAATATATAATTAAAGATATTGTATTTGTATTGTATTTTCATGCAAATTTTCGATATTCTAGCTTTGATGGTTTGTATGGTAGGTATATCGAAAGATAAAATATAAATTGCTTTATTTACTAACAATAAAAGTAACTGTCCTTATACAAACATGAGGTGACGGTTTTCTCACATAATTGGTGAACTTTGCACAAGCAATGTGAAAATAACGTGAGAAACGCTGGATATTTTTTAGAAATATATAATTAAAGATATTGTATTTGTATTGTATTTTCATGCAAATTTTCGATATTCTAGCTTTGATGGTTTGTATGGTAGGTATATCGAAAGATAATATATAAATTGCTTTATTTACTAACAATAAAAGTAACTGTCCTTATACAAACATGAGGTGACGGTTTTCTCACATAATTGGTGAACTTTGCACAAGCAATGTGAAAATAACGTGAGAAACGCTGGATATTTTTTAGAAATATATAATTAAAGATATTGTATTTGTATTGTATTTTCATGCAAATTTTCGATATTCTAGCTTTGATGGTTTGTATGGTAGGTATATCGAAAGATAAAATATAAATTGCTTTATTTACTAACAATAAAAGTAACTGTCCTTATACAAACATGAGGTGACGGTTTTCTCACATAATTGGTGAACTTTGCACAAGCAATGTGAAAATAACGTGAGAAACGCTGGATATTTTTTAGAAATATATAATTAAAGATATTGTATTTGTATTGTATTTTCATGCAAATTTTCGATATTCTAGCTTTGATGGTTTGTATGGTAGGTATATCGAAAGATAAAATATAAATTGCTTTATTTACTAACAATAAAAGTAACTGTCCTTATACAAACATGAGGTGACGGTTTTCTCACATAATTGGTGAACTTTGCACAAGCAATGTGAAAATAACGTGAGAAACGCTGGATATTTTTTAGAAATATATAATTAAAGATATTGTATTTGTATTGTATTTTCATGCAAATTTTCGATATTCTAGCTTTGATGGTTTGTATGGTAGGTATATCGAAAGATAAAATATAAATTGCTTTATTTACTAACAATAAAAGTAACTGTCCTTATACAAACATGAGGTGACGGTTTTCTCACATAATTGGTGAACTTTGCACAAGCAATGTGAAAATAACCTGAGAAACGCTGGATATTTTTTAGAAATATATAATTAAAGATATTGTATTTGTATTGTATTTTCATGCAAATTTTCGATATTCTAGCTTTGATGGTTTGTGTGGAAGGTATATCGAAAGATAAAATATAAATTGCTTTATTTACTAACAATAAAAGTAACTGTCCTTATACAAACATGAGGTGACGGTTTTCTCACATAATTGGTGAACTTTGCACAAGCAATGTGAAAATAACGTGAGAAACGCTGCATATTTTTTAGAAATATATAATTAAAGATATTGTATTTGTATTGTATTTTCATGCAAATTTTCGATATTCTAGCTTTGATGGTTTGTATGGTAGGTATATCGAAAGATAAAATATAAATTGCTTTATTTACTAACAATAAAAGTAACTGTCCTTATACAAACATGAGGTGACGGTTTTCTCACATAATTGGTGAACTTTGCACAAGCAATGTGAAAATAACGTGAGAAACGCTGGATATTTTTTAGAAATATATAATTAAAGATATTGTATTTGTATTGTATTTTCATGCAAATTTTCGATATTCTAGCTTTGATGGTTTGTATGGTAGGTATATCGAAAGATAAAATATAAATTGCTTTATTTACTAACAATAAAAGTAACTGTCCTTATACAAACATGAGGTGACGGTTTTCTCACATAATTGGTGAACTTTGCACAAGCAATGTGAAAATAACCTGAGAAACGCTGGATATTTTTTAGAAATATATAATTAAAGATATTGTATTTGTATTGTATTTTCATGCAAATTTTCGATATTCTAGCTTTGATGGTTTGTGTGGTAGGTATATCGAAAGATAAAATATAAATTGCTTTATTTACTAACAATAAAAGTAACTGTCCTTATACAAACATGAGGTGACGGTTTTCTCACATAATTGGTGAACTTTGCACAAGCAATGTGAAAATAACGTGAGAAACGCTGGATATTTTTTAGAAATATATAATTAAAGATATTGTATTTGTATTGTATTTTCATGCAAATTTTCGATATTCTAGCTTTGATGGTTTGTATGGTAGGTATATCGAAAGATAAAATATAAATTCAATTTATCAACATCACCCCTGACTGCTTATAGCTTTGTAAGTTTTATGAACTTTAGGGCTCAGTGTATTAAGCGAATCATAAGTTATAATCGACACATGGACAACCTCACACACACAAACACACTTAATGTTCTACTCCGAATTGTGATTTCATCCATTTACATATAGAACATTTATGCTGCGAAGTCTCTAAAGGTGTTTTTTTTACAATGTCGAAAAACCATGAAAAATGTAGTCCTAGACATATTAAATCTCACCGAACTTGGCTTGATACTATGTCGATATGTTAAGAGAAAAAAATTCTCTAGAACAAATCGACTGTTGGGTGATAATAATTTGTTGGTCAACAAAATTGTAGGTATGTACAAATGTATGCCATTTGTTTTGGCTACTTTTTACTGTCATGTACATACCTAAGTTTTGTTTAATTTTTACTCCTCGTCACGCGTTCTTCGTCTTATTGTTTTAACAAAACTTAATAAATAATTCCTACATTTTATAAATGACTGTTTCTTTATTTCACATTATTTTATATTTGGTACCCTCACATTTTATTTACTTTATTAATCTTTTACTTGTCTTAAGTAGGTACCTACACTTAGTATCTACTTTTGTCAATATTGGTACATTAGATACTTATTGTAAAAAAACTGAAAACTGTTTGAGAATTATGCGATCTGGAATTTAATAACTAGTTGCATGTAACACATGATATCCAACTGTCGATAACGATAGTATATAGGGTAAGGTGCCTCAAGGGCGCGCGGTTCCTAAGAGTACCTACGCAGTATTCAAATTTCCGCCACATTTGCTCGATTAGCACTAACTTCAGTCGTGTTTCGAACGCACGTGACATATTTGTTTTCATCAAATGAAAATATAATTTTGTGTGTAATTTGGTGAAAATACTTTGTTGGCAAACAACTGACACAATTGATTGATGCCAATATCGACAATGCCCCCAAGTCAAATTGAAAACGCTGTTCGTTTTCGCCAAGCGCTAATTTTTTTTGTATGGGATTTGACGTTTGTTGTTTGTTATTGTAGAAAAAATTTCTACAACAAACGTCAAATCCCATACAAAAAAAATTAGCGCTTGGCGAAAACGAACAGCGTTTTCAATTTGACTTGGGGGCTAGATGGCAACACCAATGCGGCCATTTGAAATCATGGTATTAGTAACAAGCAGCAACACTTTAAAATAACATTTTTTTTATTTTAGATGGCATCGAAATAACGGAAAACAGGAAGAAATAATATTCCACAAGAGACCCTCGATCTTTCTTGTAAGATGGTAGAGGAGGGGAAGAGTAAGAGATGTGTGGCTGAATTATTAGGTATGCAAGAGTCAAGTTTGAGATGAAAACTATCAGGAGCCATTGTGATTTGTGTAATTAGTTTGTCCATTGCGCACTCTTGGGAGACTACTGTCCCAAGAGTGCGCGTTTTACATTATTACATTTTTGTTTATTTTTTTGAGTTTAATTGGAACACTAAGGATGCAAATAAATATTAAAAGTGTTTTATATATTTTACTTTTACGCACTCTTGGGGCACCTTTCCCTATGTACTTATAATTGAAGAATACGAACAAAACTTAAACTTAAAGATAATATTTTGTTTTCTATATATAGGCTGGCCAATCTTGACTTTGGTATGACTCATCGCAAAAATATGTCGATCGAACAAAAATACTTCTGCTTTTAATGTATCTATTTCTTATTCTCTGTATATAAAAAAACAAAGACGGAAGATGAAAGTAAGTCGCAGTGAAAAAACCAAACTCCCATATAAAATGTTGAAACGTACGTCTTTTATAAATCATACACTTATTTCGAAGATACCACGTGACGTTTGTGAATGTGAATGACGTTTTAAAGAAATATTTCAAATCTTCGTCTATAGGGTGACAATTTGTCCTAGTGCGTATTTTTAAACAACAAAAGCATTATTTTAACAAATAGAATGTATGAAATTTGTTTCATACACACCACAACCATTTATTTGTCATTGATATTTTATTATTTATTAAATATGATGTGTTTAACATGACCTGTTTTACTTTTGAAAAATTGTTTATATTGTGTAAAGTCCTCAGTTGCAACATCAAATCACAGTAAACCTTCAACATACTCGAACCAGTTGCTTCTCGGACTCCTCCATTAACACAGCAGCCCTACTATAGAACAATCTTGACCGAATTCTGTGTTTCACCTTCTCTTATTATAAGATCGAAAAAATATATTATTAATTTATCAGATTGCAAACCTTCCCAAAGGCTACGTAGTGCACTACTTCGGAAGCGTAGAATGGACCTAATTCCTTATAGCTGCCCTTACGCAGACATGTTAAGTAAGGTAAGAATTAATAATTACATTCTTTATTGTCTTAAATGATGTAATAAGTGAAAATGGAAAGATGATCAAAGTTAAATAAAAAAATTGGGTCCATTGTAAACAAAATGATGGTCACCGTATTGGCATCCAAATTACATGTAAAAACATACGACTTACGACGGGTCGCATAGTTTTTTGATGACGTCATACTAAAGTCAAGCGTGGCCGGCCTATACTCGTAAAATATGTAGGTATGTATGTCAGGATATGATAGTATAGAGGTGAGTCTTTTTTTCTTACCCAGAATATGAAAACAGAATGATGGTATGTATCTATGTTTGGAGATTAAGTATCAAGCTATTGAGTCACCGTAGATATGGTGTAGTATATGTATACTGCCTTACAAATTGTATGAAACGATGTCGTCACTAAATAAAAATTGTTAAAAAAAATTGAAATGTACTACTACTACAATGTGTACCTATATATTCTTATCTAGTTGGGGTATTTCGGCTTTTATCGATATATTAAAAAACTTAGTATTTAGTGGTGTTGTACTGTCAACAGATTGCAGAGGACGTAGATTAGTTGGAGAGTATCCTGATGGACCAGCGGAGGTCGAGGGGAGGGGTGACAGGGGCAGGGAGGAAGATACATATCCATCTCCTGCATGTAACAATCTCGTTTATCTTAACTCGGAAAATTCATTCGACATCATAATATCTATCTCCATAAAAATATAGGCAGTTAAACACATACATTTTTCATAAAAAAAATATTTTTCTTGATGAAAAATGTTTGAGAAACTCTGGAATATTTTTTTGTAAAATAAATTTTAGATTTTGTATTTGTCTATATTCATACCAATTTTCAGTGTTCTAGCTTATATGGTTTTTTAGATATGGAAAAAATAGTAAAAATACAAAAGTTGATAACCCCTGACTGAAACAAAAATTCAAAATTCTGAGTATAAAAGTGTTGTAAGACTATAATTATCTATGTAATATGAAATTTTTGACTCTGCAAATTAAGCAGATCAAAAGATATAAGGGGGGGCACACAGACATACAAAATGTTCTACTTTAAATTCTGAGTTCATCCATATACTAAACATATATGCGTTTTTGGCATATAAAAAGTCTACTACACCATACAAAATGTTCCTTCATACACCTTCATGCGTCTTGGCTTTAAACTGCTAAGAGAATTACATTCTCTTGAACGAATCGACAGTTGAAAAAAGTACCAAGTAAAAATGGACAGTACCTACAACCTATACTAAAGTTCTTTATCATTGAATCTTTATGTCGTTGGTGTCGTTCTATTGTTAATCTGTCCATTCACATAAATGTAGGTATAATAATTATAGTGGTTCAATGTAGATCCTCATCCTTACATATTATAACTATAGGTATCTATATAATATGAAGTGTAGTGTCACTGTTATGAATATTATCATTTGTATTTGTGATGATAATATGTCATGTGACGATGGTAGGAACCTGAATAGAAAGTAGTGGGAGGGGTGGGGTGTCTGTCTGTGTGGTTAGGAAGGTTGTTCTGGGCGTGGTCAACAGAGGTAACGCCTTCCAACGACACGCCTCACCAATTTGCATCATGTTTTAGCTACATAACATTATCAAGTATTATTATTATTGCCATAATATGTATGTCCACATAACAAACCGCTTTTGACATATTACTATGCAGGTTAGCTATCGCATAATGTAATAATATATTATTTAATAGGTGAATATACATATGAAAACAGCATGATGGTATGTATGAATGTTTAGAAATTGAGTATAAAACTATTGAGTCACCTTAGATATTGCGTATTGATCACTGCAATACAAATTGTAAGAAATAATGTCCACACTAAATTAAAATTTTATAAAATTGTTAAAAAAAGTTTGAGATGTAGGTACATGTACCTACATGTTTCTTTAAAGAAAAGTAAATTATTTAGTTGGGGTGTTTCGGTCGATACTTAAAGAAAAAAAAATATAGGCAGTTAAACTCATAAATTTAACAAAAAAAATGTTTTAGTAAAAAAAAAATACCTATATTTCTTAATTTAAAAATGTTTAACAAACCCTGAATTTTTTAAAAAATATAAACTTTATATATTGTATTTGAGTATATTTTTACGAATTTTCATTATTTTTTAAAATTTTTAGTATAATAGTCATGTTGGACAGCTTTAAAAATTATTGTAAGTCTTCTTTTAAAATAAAAACGTATTTCAATGTTTGTTAAAATTGTGTTGATGTTATTATTTAGGTAGGTAGGTAGGTAGGTAGGTAGGTAGGTAGGTAGGTAGGTAGGTACATAAATTATGTGCTTTCATTCAGCATCCATCGCACAATTAAATAAAAGAAAGTCGGTCCAATGAAACCCAGCTAAAAATAGTTCGCTATACGACTGCTTTAAATCATAATACCTACACATGAAGATTGAAAATACCTACACTAATATTATTTTTAAGTATCGAAGGTTAGTACAGATCATATTGGCTTAGGTACCTATATAATGTGATGTCATCAAAAACTAACCATACACATATAGGTAGATACATAAATAATGCGTAGGTACCTAACTATATATTTTCACAATCAACCCCCGCCTCCAAAACATTATTAGTATTAATTCAATATTTAGGTACACTTTGTCTGAAGTAATCTGAAGCTCAACAATGGTACCGACAACTGTTAGGTAATGTTGGATTGTAGTGATATCAAATCGGAATAAAATATTTGTTGACAATATGAAGTCTCTAGAAAATTTTGATGAAAATATTATGTAGACAAGTAATAATATTATTAAATGTATGTATGTACCTACGTTATTAGGTATATATTTTGATGAAAATATTATGTAGACAAGTAATAATATTATTATATGTATGTATGTACCTACGTTATTAGGTATATATTTTGATGAAAATATTATGTAGACAAGTAATAATATTATTATATGTATGTATGTACCTACGTTATTAGGTATATATTTTGATGAAAATATTATGTAGACAAGTAATAATATTATTATATGTATGTATGTACCTACGTTATTAGGTATATATTTTGATGAAAATATTATGTAGACAAGTAATAATATTATTATATGTATGTATGTACCTACGTTATTAGGTATATATTTTGATGAAAATATTATGTAGGTAGACAAGTAATAATATTATTATATGTATGTATGTACCTACGTTATTAGGTATATATTTTGATGAAAATATTATGTAGACAAGTAATAATATTATTATATGTATGTATGTACCTACGTTATTAGGTATATATTTTGATGAAAATATTATGTAGACAAGTAATAATATTATTATATGTATGTATGTACCTACGTTATTAGGTATATATTTTGATGAAAATATTATGTAGACAAGTAATAATATTATTATATGTATGTATGTACCTACGTTATTAGGTATATATTTTGATGAAAATATTATGTAGACAAGTAATAATATTATTATATGTATGTATGTACCTACGTTATTAGGTATATATTTTGATGAAAATATTATGTAGGTAGACAAGTAATAATATTATTATATGTATGTATGTACCTACGTTATTAGGTATATATTTTGATGAAAATATTATGTAGACAAGTAATAATATTATTATATGTATGTATGTACCTACGTTATTAGGTATATATTTTGATGAAAATATTATGTAGACAAGTAATAATATTATTATATGTATGTATGTACCTACGTTATTAGGTATATATTTTGATGAAAATATTATGTAGACAAGTAATAATATTATTATATGTATGTATGTACCTACGTTATTAGGTATATATTTTGATGAAAATATTATGTAGACAAGTAATAATATTATTATATGTATGTATGTACCTACGTTATTAGGTATATATTTTGATGAAAATATTATGTAGACAAGTAATAATATTATTATATGTATGTATGTACCTACGTTATTAGGTATATATTTTGATGAAAATATTATGTAGACAAGTAATAATATTATTATATGTATGTATGTACCTACGTTATTAGGTATATATTTTGATGAAAATATTATGTAGACAAGTAATAATATTATTATATGTATGTATGTACCTACGTTATTAGGTATATATTTTGATGAAAATATTATGTAGACAAGTAATAATATTATTATATGTATGTATGTACCTACGTTATTAGGTATATATTTTGATGAAAATATTATGTAGACAAGTAATAATATTATTATATGTATGTATGTACCTACGTTATTAGGTATATATTTTGATGAAAATATTATGTAGACAAGTAATAATATTATTATATGTATGTATGTACCTACGTTATTAGGTATATATTTTGATGAAAATATTATGTAGACAAGTAATAATATTATTATATGTATGTATGTACCTACGTTATTAGGTATATATTTTGATGAAAATATTATGTAGACAAGTAATAATATTATTATATGTATGTATGTACCTACGTTATTAGGTATATATTTTGATGAAAATATTATGTAGACAAGTAATAATATTATTATATGTATGTATGTACCTACGTTATTAGGTATATATTTTGATGAAAATATTATGTAGACAAGTAATAATATTATTATATGTATGTATGTACCTACGTTATTAGGTATATATTTTGATGAAAATATTATGTAGACAAGTAATAATATTATTATATGTATGTATGTACCTACGTTATTAGGTATATATTTTGATGAAAATATTATGTAGACAAGTAATAATATTATTATATGTATGTATGTACCTACGTTATTAGGTATATATTTTGATGAAAATATTATGTAGACAAGTAATAATATTATTATATGTATGTATGTACCTACGTTATTAGGTATATATTTTGATGAAAATATTATGTAGACAAGTAATAATATTATTATATGTATGTATGTACCTACGTTATTAGGTATATATTTTGATGAAAATATTATGTAGACAAGTAATAATATTATTATATGTATGTATGTACCTACGTTATTAGGTATATATTTTGATGAAAATATTATGTAGACAAGTAATAATATTATTATATGTATGTATGTACCTACGTTATTAGGTATATATTTTGATGAAAATATTATGTAGACAAGTAATAATATTATTATATGTATGTATGTACCTACGTTATTAGGTATATATTTTGATGAAAATATTATGTAGACAAGTAATAATATTATTATATGTATGTATGTACCTACGTTATTAGGTATATATTTTGATGAAAATATTATGTAGACAAGTAATAATATTATTATATGTATGTATGTACCTACGTTATTAGGTATATATTTTGATGAAAATATTATGTAGACAAGTAATAATATTATTATATGTATGTATGTACCTACGTTATTAGGTATATATTTTGATGAAAATATTATGTAGACAAGTAATAATATTATTATATGTATGTATGTACCTACGTTATTAGGTATATATTTTGATGAAAATATTATGTAGACAAGTAATAATATTATTATATGTATGTATGTACCTACGTTATTAGGTATATATTTTGATGAAAATATTATGTAGACAAGTAATAATATTATTATATGTATGTATGTACCTACGTTATTAGGTATATATTTTGATGAAAATATTATGTAGACAAGTAATAATATTATTATATGTATGTATGTACCTACGTTATTAGGTATATATTTTGATGAAAATATTATGTAGACAAGTAATAATATTATTATATGTATGTATGTACCTACGTTATTAGGTATATATTTTGATGAAAATATTATGTAGACAAGTAATAATATTATTATATGTATGTATGTACCTACGTTATTAGGTATATATTTTGATGAAAATATTATGTAGACAAGTAATAATATTATTATATGTATGTATGTACCTACGTTATTAGGTATATATTTTGATGAAAATATTATGTAGACAAGTAATAATATTATTATATGTATGTATGTACCTACGTTATTAGGTATATATTTTGATGAAAATATTATGTAGACAAGTAATAATATTATTATATGTATGTATGTACCTACGTTATTAGGTATATATTTTGATGAAAATATTATGTAGACAAGTAATAATATTATTATATGTATGTATGTACCTACGTTATTAGGTATATATTTTGATGAAAATATTATGTAGACAAGTAATAATATTATTATATGTATGTATGTACCTACGTTATTAGGTATATATTTTGATGAAAATATTATGTAGACAAGTAATAATATTATTATATGTATGTATGTACCTACGTTATTAGGTATATATTTTGATGAAAATATTATGTAGACAAGTAATAATATTATTATATGTATGTATGTACCTACGTTATTAGGTATATATTTTGATGAAAATATTATGTAGACAAGTAATAATATTATTATATGTATGTATGTACCTACGTTATTAGGTATATATTTTGATGAAAATATTATGTAGACAAGTAATAATATTATTATATGTATGTATGTACCTACGTTATTAGGTATATATTTTGATGAAAATATTATGTAGACAAGTAATAATATTATTATATGTATGTATGTACCTACGTTATTAGGTATATATTTTGATGAAAATATTATGTAGACAAGTAATAATATTATTATATGTATGTATGTACCTACGTTATTAGGTATATATTTTGATGAAAATATTATGTAGACAAGTAATAATATTATTATATGTATGTATGTACCTACGTTATTAGGTATATATTTTGATGAAAATATTATGTAGACAAGTAATAATATTATTATATGTATGTATGTACCTACGTTATTAGGTATATATTTTGATGAAAATATTATGTAGACAAGTAATAATATTATTATATGTATGTATGTACCTACGTTATTAGGTATATATTTTGATGAAAATATTATGTAGACAAGTAATAATATTATTATATGTATGTATGTACCTACGTTATTAGGTATATATTTTGATGAAAATATTATGTAGACAAGTAATAATATTATTATATGTATGTATGTACCTACGTTATTAGGTATATATTTTGATGAAAATATTATGTAGACAAGTAATAATATTATTATATGTATGTATGTACCTACGTTATTAGGTATATATTTTGATGAAAATATTATGTAGACAAGTAATAATATTATTATATGTATGTATGTACCTACGTTATTAGGTATATATTTTGATGAAAATATTATGTAGACAAGTAATAATATTATTATATGTATGTATGTACCTACGTTATTAGGTATATATTTTGATGAAAATATTATGTAGACAAGTAATAATATTATTATATGTATGTATGTACCTACGTTATTAGGTATATATTTTGATGAAAATATTATGTAGACAAGTAATAATATTATTATATGTATGTATGTACCTACGTTATTAGGTATATATTTTGATGAAAATATTATGTAGACAAGTAATAATATTATTATATGTATGTATGTACCTACGTTATTAGGTATATATTTTGATGAAAATATTATGTAGACAAGTAATAATATTATTATATGTATGTATGTACCTACGTTATTAGGTATATATTTTGATGAAAATATTATGTAGACAAGTAATAATATTATTATATGTATGTATGTACCTACGTTATTAGGTATATATTTTGATGAAAATATTATGTAGGTAGACAAGTAATAATATTATTATATGTATGTATGTACCTACGTTATTAGGTATATATTTTGATGAAAATATTATGTAGACAAGTAATAATATTATTATATGTATGTATGTACCTACGTTATTAGGTATATATTTTGATGAAAATATTATGTAGACAAGTAATAATATTATTATATGTATGTATGTACCTACGTTATTAGGTATATATTTTGATGAAAATATTATGTAGACAAGTAATAATATTATTATATGTATGTATGTACCTACGTTATTAGGTATATATTTTGATGAAAATATTATGTAGGTAGACAAGTAATAATATTATTATATGTATGTATGTACCTACGTTATTAGGTATATATTTTGATGAAAATATTATGTAGACAAGTAATAATATTATTATATGTATGTATGTACCTACGTTATTAGGTATATATTTTGATGAAAATATTATGTAGACAAGTAATAATATTATTATATGTATGTATGTACCTACGTTATTAGGTATATATTTTGATGAAAATATTATGTAGGTAGACAAGTAATAATATTATTATATGTATGTATGTACCTACGTTATTAGGTATATATTTTGATGAAAATATTATGTAGACAAGTAATAATATTATTATATGTATGTATGTACCTACGTTATTAGGTATATATTTTGATGAAAATATTATGTAGACAAGTAATAATATTATTATATGTATGTATGTACCTACGTTATTAGGTATATATTTTGATGAAAATATTATGTAGGTAGACAAGTAATAATATTATTATATGTATGTATGTACCTACGTTATTAGGTATATATTTTGATGAAAATATTATGTAGACAAGTAATAATATTATTATATGTATGTATGTACCTACGTTATTAGGTATATATTTTGATGAAAATATTATGTAGACAAGTAATAATATTATTATATGTATGTATGTACCTACGTTATTAGGTATATATTTTGATGAAAATATTATGTAGGTAGACAAGTAATAATATTATTATATGTATGTATGTACCTACGTTATTAGGTATATATTTTGATGAAAATATTATGTAGACAAGTAATAATATTATTATATGTATGTATGTACCTACGTTATTAGGTATATATTTTGATGAAAATATTATGTAGACAAGTAATAATATTATTATATGTATGTATGTACCTACGTTATTAGGTATATATTTTGATGAAAATATTATGTAGACAAGTAATAATATTATTATATGTATGTATGTACCTACGTTATTAGGTATATATTTTGATGAAAATATTATGTAGGTAGACAAGTAATAATATTATTATATGTATGTATGTACCTACGTTATTAGGTATATATTTTGATGAAAATATTATGTAGACAAGTAATAATATTATTATATGTATGTATGTACCTACGTTATTAGGTATATATTTTGATGAAAATATTATGTAGACAAGTAATAATATTATTATATGTATGTATGTACCTACGTTATTAGGTATATATTTTGATGAAAATATTATGTAGACAAGTAATAATATTATTATATGTATGTATGTACCTACGTTATTAGGTATATATTTTGATGAAAATATTATGTAGGTAGATGTTATACGCCGACTTGCACAAAAATATGAAAAGTCTTTGGCACAGATATCGGGTGGGTTCTCTGGTCTGAACCCAAGCCCTTCAGGGAATTTAAATAATTTGTTAATTGATTAGTAGGCCGTGATGTCCTTGGATCCCTCCGTCATGCCGTGCCCATATTAATTATTCTTTATTCAAATATCAGAAGGTATCATTGCACAATCAAACAATTGCAAATAGTAATTTCAATTTAATTCTGTCTTTAAACAAATGTACAAAATTACACAATTTTATCACAAAAAGTATCTTATAACAATTTCCATACATATAGTATGTGTCTTTGACATTTCGACTCACCAAGTCTCGTCAGGCTGGCTAGGATTACCAGCAACAACTTCGGTCACTCGGCGATTTCCACAAATACATACGAGTGCCATTGGCCAATAAGGCAAAACCAGGAACGAAGAAAAAAGAAAAGACCTACATCAGTCTTCAATCGTCCAGACACTTATAAAGTTGCGCTATTTTTAAACGCCTACTTTTGTATAACAATTTCTATAAAACAGGAAAAATACATATTTTTCACTTCGAATCTGACAGCTCCCACCACAAGAGGAAAAAAAGCCACCATGATCTGTCAGAATTTTCTTCATTCGAAAAAACTTTTGTTTATTTATGATTTATTAAATTTACTTCTTTATTCAAATTATTTGAATAAAGGTATCTATATTAAAATTATTTTATACTACTTGGGTTCCTACTGCGAAGTTTAATATTCTTATTTTGATTCATAACATTTACCTCCCTCGTCACAGAAAAATTAAAATTTTATCAACAGAAATATTTTAATTTTTATTAGGGTCACCCCATTCCTAAAAACTTATGGTCACCCCATTAATTGAAGCTTACACAAAATATAACCTTACATAACAAGACAAATATTTAACATAGAACTCTTATCAATAAACATTTTAAATTCAGCAATAAAAATAAACAACTTACACATTCAACATAATTCAATTAAATGAAGCTTACTCAAAATATAACCTAACATAACAAGACAAATATTTTACATAGAACTCTTATCAATAAACATTTTAATTCAGCAATAAAAGAAACAACTTACACATTTAACATAATTCAATTAAATGAAGCTTAAACAAAATATAACCTAACATAACAAGACAAATATTTTACATAAAACTCTTAACAATTAACATTTGAGATTCAGCAATTAAAATCAACAACTTACACATTTAACATAATAAATTTATCAATTAAACACAATACAAATATAATTTCCAATAAACGTTCTTAATTACAACTCAAAAATTATTCACAACACAAAAATTATTTACACCTCAAATATGAGCAATACGATTTTACACAGAATAGGTACTTTTACAAGCTTCTCACTGTTGAGATGTGAACATTCAGAACACTCCAAGGATTCATTATAATTTCTCCTAAATCTAACTTTATGACGTCATAATACAATACCCAAAAATAAATTAATGTCCTCATTTTATTTAACCAAATCATTAATTTGCCAAAATCATAGCAAGTATTAGGCACCTACTTTTCTAGTCTTGTGATTCTATTTTGATCAAATCTTTGACATGATAACTGCCCGATATCTTTCCGTCCATATCACTAAGTACATAAACTACATCAGATTTCTTTTCCACAATTACATTTTGGACGAACCGTGGTGCTAATTTATGAGAGAAATACTTTAAGGCGTCAGATTGACAATGATTTCGTCTCCATACTTTGTCTCCTACCTGGTATACTACATGTTTTCTTCTTAAATTGTATTGCTTTGACGAGTTCTGAAAAGATAAAAGAAGCTGGTCCTGCACCTCATCATAAATTTGTGCTAGTTCTTTAAGTTTTCCTGCATATGGTTTTCTAGAAGTTTCTTTAATATTGCTCTCGGGTTCACTATTTTCATTAACAGTGTCTCTATGCAACGATCCGTTCATTACGTGTTCTCTACCGTGCATCAAGAAATAAGGTGAGTAATTAGTGGTAACATTTACCATATTATTCATCGCGCTTGTGACCGCTCTCAAATTCTTGGTCCAGTTTCGTTGATCCTCATTAATTTTAATGGCCAACATAGTCTCTATAGTCTTATTAAAACTCTCTACTACATTATTCTGTGGATGATAGTAAGGATTTAAAAATGTTACAGGCACATCATACTTTTTCAATAAAGACCGGTATTCTTTGGAAACGAATTGCTTTCCATTATCAGATACTATCACTTTTGGCACACCCCATGGCAAAAATATTTCTTGCTCCAAACATTTTACTACAGCGGCTGCAGTGGCCTTGCGTAACGAAAATGCCCATACATATTTAGAAAACACGTCTACGCAACTTAGGATGAAGACATGTCCAGAATAACTTCGCGGTAATGGTCCTATTAGATCTATGCTTAACATCTTCATTGGCCTATCTACCAATTTTGGATTGGACATTAGTCCCAATGGCGCAGAAGTAGAATGTTTATATGCCTTGCAAACTTTGCATCTACCAACCACTCGTTTAACATCTCTATACATACCTGGCCAGAAATAAGTTTTCTGTAACTTTTTGACTGTTTTAAATACGCCAGGATGGCAGGATGTTTCAGATTCATGTATTCGGAAAATAAGTTCGTTGCGAAGTGGTTGTGGTATAACTTGTTTCCATTGATAGGGTTCTAGCAAAGCGCAATCGCTTTTGCAAAATCGGTACAACTGGTCTTCCATAATTTGATAATTTTTAAATCTTTGCGGATTTTCTTTGCATCCTCGACGTATCATGTGGTACCACTCATCATTTACAAAGGGATCTATTTCAAGAACATCTATTTCAACAGGCCGTATCCGGGAGAGCGCGTCTGGAGCCACGTGCTCAGAGCCTTTCCTGTGTATTATATTAAAATTAAATTGCGACAATCTGGTCGCCCACCTAGCCAATCGTCCACTAGGGTTTTCCAAGGTAGTTAGCCAACGGAGGCTAGAATGATCCGTGACTATCGTGAAAGCCGATCCTTCTACGTAGCCTCTAAAATGCTCTACAGATTCAATTACGGCTAACATTTCTTTCTCAGTTGTGCCATAATTCTTTTCGTGTTTCTTCAAGGAACGGGAGAAATATGCTATTGGATGTTCAGATCCTTCCAATATCTGTGTGAGTATGCCACCAATTCCATAACTCGATGCATCACAATGAATAATGAATGGTTCTGTAAAGTTGGGTGAAGCTAAGACCGGAGCGGTTACCATAGCCTTTTTGAGTCCATTAAAAGCATCCTCTGCTATGGAAGACCAAACGAAATTTGAAATGTTACCCCTTTTTCCAGTTAATTTTGTGAGAGGTGCCGCTAAATCAGCAAAATTCTCGATAAATCTCCTGTAATATGAGCATAGCCCCAAAAAACCTTTTAGTTCTTTTGAATTATTTGGTGTTGGGAAGTTTTGTATACTTTCTATTTTAGCGGGATCTGTCCTCAAACCTTTTTCATCCACTATGTAACCTAAATATCTAAGTTCTTTTCTTACAAATTCAGATTTTTTCAAATTCACTGTAAACCCAGCTTCACGTAATTTATTAGCAACACTTTTTAATAGATCCATGTGTTCTTCAAAACTTTCTGACACAATGATCAGGTCATCCAAGTATACGAATACTTGCCCATTGAATTCAGGTCCAAACAACATATCCATCGTTCTTTGAAGCTCCTGGGGTGCGCAAGTTAATCCAAACGCAAGACGAACAAATTCAAACAGTCCCCTTGATTGTATGCTGAAAGCTGTCTTTTCGCAGGACTCGGGAGTCAAAGGAATCTGCCAAAATGCCTTTGATAAATCTACTGAAGAAATGTATTTCCCGCGCCCTAAATTGGCTAAAATCGTGTTTATATAAGGTAATGGATAAGAATCCTTCTTCGTAACTGCATTTAGTTTTCGACTGTCAATACATAATCTTAGTGTTCCATCGCGTTTGGGAACCATAATGACAGGATTTGACCATGCAGATCGTGAGGGTCTAACAACACCCAATTCCAACATTTCGTCTAGTTCTTTTTCCACTAAAGCTTGCCGGACGGGCGAAAGAGGATAGTATCTCTGTTTGATAGGAGGGCCCTCGGTAACGATGTTATGTTGCACTAAATTTGTACATCCCAATCCTCTCTTTTCATATGAAATATCTTCAAACATTGAGTATACTTTTGATAATTCATCTCGCTGTTCTACACTTAGAGTCTCCAAATTAGATAAAACGCGAATATCCGAAAACTCCTCTCTTGGGTTGATCAAAACAGCTTCCGTTTCTTTTTCTTGTCTATCAACGCTCTTCTTTTCGGGTGAAGGTAGATTTTCTTCATTTGACTTTCCCATAGATTCAACGAAGTTTGTTTCATTAGTTTTATCAGTAATTTCCGTCGTTTTCTCTTTTGGTTCTACAACAACTTCTGTCGTTTTGCTCTCCAACTTAGAAGCAATTTCCTCCAACCATTTCACAGCGGATCTTCGATAATTTCTAACATATTCATTTCCTTCAAGGTCAATTTGATCTAATTCAAGAATAGCCCTCGTGATCATTTCATCTAGATATAAATACGTTTTGTCCGTTTTCTTCAACGAAATAAAAGGCTCACGGTTCTTTATTAAACGGTACATATCCATACATATAGTATGCATGATGGTAAGCTTTTTATTAACTGATTGTTCTTCCAAAACATCGGGAATCGTGGGGACTTCAGTATCCTCGCTTATTTTTGGCTCAAAAAAACCCATATCGATGACCGTTTCCTCATCAACCTGAGCCAAGTTAAAAACTTCCAAGGCTATTTCAAAATAGCGCCAAAACGGAATGCCCAACAAAAAATCAGCAAATAATCCATCAACTATATGGAACTCCAATTCTACGGTCCGACCTTTAAATGTAACTGGCATGACTGCCAAGCCTTTTGAGGTCGTAACCAACTGATTAAACGAATACATTTCTACTGTATTATCTGTGCGAGGAAAATATTTATTTAAATATTTACAAAAAACTGCCTCACTAATACAATTGGCCGATGCGCCACTGTCAAGAAGACCAGTAAAATATTGGTTCTGAATCTGAAAGTTTACATAAGGACGCGCGTCACCCTTTGGTATGTTGCAAATATTATTTATTAACTTTTGTGTTTTAAAATTTTTCTGAAATTTTTCAACCATTTCCAGCCAGCTCTTCCATTCATTTTTACAGATATCCGATGGTGGCCGACCGCTTACAAGTTTTTTTGAATTTCTTTTATTCCTTAAAAGTGACTGTTCTTGATTGTATCCTTTTGTTTCGCGACGAACTGATAATAAATTATCATTTTCCTTTGACTTACTACCCCAAGAAGTCTCATTGGGCCTTCTATCCTCATTTATGTCACGAATTTCTGAGAAAGAAGACACTCTAGGTAAATCTATTGCGTTATGCCTTTCTTTTTCCGAAGCAAACTCTATCGCAGGTTGTTGCCTACGATTATCGCTAGACGTCTGTAAACTTCGCTGTCGCAAAAAACAATTTCGCTGAATGTGTCCACTTTTGTTACAAAAATAACATTTAATATCGTAGTTTCTATACGCAGGTATCGCAATTTCACGTGATGGAGTGCTGGGTCTATGTTCTGCATAACCGATAGTGTTTTTAGTTTCTCTTATAATCTGAGGAGCTTCTAACGGGACGTCGTAAATATCAAATTGCTTAAGACATTTTAATAATGATTCTACAGATTCAAAATTTTGAATCGCTAATATTGGGGCATATTTTGAATGGAGCCCTCTTTTTATACAATTTAAAAATTCTTTTTCAGCCAATTGATCATTCAATGACCTGTTAACATACATATTGCGTAACACAAAATCTGTTCCCGATTCCAGTGTTAATTGTTTGGAATTATAAATTTCTAACTTCTTCCTAAACTCGTCTTGCTCGTTGCCAAAATGAGAAAAAAACAACTCCTCAAAATTATCCCACGATAAAGAAGAATCACGATCAGAATTGATTGATCTGAACCAACACAATGCTGATTCAGTCAAAAGTTCGGGTAAACCCTGAACTACCCTATCTAAAGATATACCCCGCGACTTAGACAATTCTTTCAATCTTACAACAAATTCACGCGGATCCGTTTTTCCGGCAAAAGTTACATTCCAGGTATGAAAGTTTGCTGGATACGTAACGCAATCACATCTTTTAACCGAGCAAGATTTCACCACGTCACGTGACTTTTTTTCTTTTCTTATAAATTCCTCCGAATCTGATTCGTCTTTAAAATCTGACAATGCTACATTGAATCGGGTAGCCTGAGCGCGCATTTCTCTAATGTGTTTAGCTGGTTTTATTTTTCTCATTTTTAACTCCCAAAATAATTCTTCTTTGGTACACTTGGCCACGTTCTGAATCTTCACACTCACAGAATCCCGGACAGAATCCATTTTATAGAAAAAAAGATGTAACAAAGTTATTTTAAATACAAAGTACCTACACAAAAAAAATGCACAATTAAACACAAAATAATATAGGTACATACATATTCATATACATACGAAATCATCACAAAACAAATTTACAAAGTCAGCAACACAAAATCAAAAAAAATCCGCGATATTTGAATCCTGGTATTCACAGCACCATTTTGTTATACGCCGACTTGCACAAAAATATGAAAAGTCTTTGGCACAGATATCGGGTGGGTTCTCTGGTCTGAACCCAAGCCCTTCAGGGAATTTAAATAATTTGTTAATTGATTAGTAGGCCGTGATGTCCTTGGATCCCTCCGTCATGCCGTGCCCATATTAATTATTCTTTATTCAAATATCAGAAGGTATCATTGCACAA
This sequence comes from Molanna angustata, assembly GCA_963576475.1. Lineage (NCBI taxonomy): Eukaryota > Metazoa > Arthropoda > Insecta > Trichoptera > Molannidae > Molanna > Molanna angustata. The sequence goes on from CAUYVO010000025.1 coordinate 68,279, forward strand.
TCAAACAATTGCAAATAGTAATTTCAATTTAATTCTGTCTTTAAACAAATGTACAAAATTACACAATTTTATCACAAAAAGTATCTTATAACAATTTCCATACATATAGTATGTGTCTTTGACATTTCGACTCACCAAGTCTCGTCAGGCTGGCTAGGATTACCAGCAACAACTTCGGTCACTCGGCGATTTCCACAAATACATACGAGTGCCATTGGCCAATAAGGCAAAACCAGGAACGAAGAAAAAAGAAAAGACCTACATCAGTCTTCAATCGTCCAGACACTTATAAAGTTGCGCTATTTTTAAACGCCTACTTTTGTATAACAATTTCTATAAAACAGGAAAAATACATATTTTTCACTTCGAATCTGACAGCTCCCACCACAAGAGGAAAAAAAGCCACCATGATCTGTCAGAATTTTCTTCATTCGAAAAAACTTTTGTTTATTTATGATTTATTAAATTTACTTCTTTATTCAAATTATTTGAATAAAGGTATCTATATTAAAATTATTTTATACTACTTGGGTTCCTACTGCGAAGTTTAATATTCTTATTTTGATTCATAACATAGACAAGTAATAATATTATTATATGTATGTATGTACCTACGTTATTAGGTATATATTTTGATGAAAATATTATGTAGACAAGTAATAATATTATTATATGTATGTATGTACCTACGTTATTAGGTATATATTTTGATGAAAATATTATGTAGACAAGTAATAATATTATTATATGTATGTATGTACCTACGTTATTAGGTATATATTTTGATGAAAATATTATGTAGACAAGTAATAATATTATTATATGTATGTATGTACCTACGTTATTAGGTATATATTTTGATGAAAATATTATGTAGACAAGTAATAATATTATTATATGTATGTATGTACCTACGTTATTAGGTATATATTTTGATGAAAATATTATGTAGACAAGTAATAATATTATTATATGTATGTATGTACCTACGTTATTAGGTATATATTTTGATGAAAATATTATGTAGACAAGTAATAATATTATTATATGTATGTATGTACCTACGTTATTAGGTATATATTTTGATGAAAATATTATGTAGACAAGTAATAATATTATTATATGTATGTATGTACCTACGTTATTAGGTATATATTTTGATGAAAATATTATGTAGACAAGTAATAATATTATTATATGTATGTATGTACCTACGTTATTAGGTATATATTTTGATGAAAATATTATGTAGACAAGTAATAATATTATTATATGTATGTATGTACCTACGTTATTAGGTATATATTTTGATGAAAATATTATGTAGACAAGTAATAATATTATTATATGTATGTATGTACCTACGTTATTAGGTATATATTTTGATGAAAATATTATGTAGACAAGTAATAATATTATTATATGTATGTATGTACCTACGTTATTAGGTATATATTTTGATGAAAATATTATGTAGACAAGTAATAATATTATTATATGTATGTATGTACCTACGTTATTAGGTATATATTTTGATGAAAATATTATGTAGACAAGTAATAATATTATTATATGTATGTATGTACCTACGTTATTAGGTATATATTTTGATGAAAATATTATGTAGACAAGTAATAATATTATTATATGTATGTATGTACCTACGTTATTAGGTATATATTTTGATGAAAATATTATGTAGACAAGTAATAATATTATTATATGTATGTATGTACCTACGTTATTAGGTATATATTTTGATGAAAATATTATGTAGACAAGTAATAATATTATTATATGTATGTATGTACCTACGTTATTAGGTATATATTTTGATGAAAATATTATGTAGGTAGACAAGTAATAATATTATTATATGTATGTATGTACCTACGTTATTAGGTATATATTTTGATGAAAATATTATGTAGACAAGTAATAATATTATTATATGTATGTATGTACCTACGTTATTAGGTATATATTTTGATGAAAATATTATGTAGACAAGTAATAATATTATTATATGTATGTATGTACCTACGTTATTAGGTATATATTTTGATGAAAATATTATGTAGGTAGACAAGTAATAATATTATTATATGTATGTATGTACCTACGTTATTAGGTATATATTTTGATGAAAATATTATGTAGACAAGTAATAATATTATTATATGTATGTATGTACCTACGTTATTAGGTATATATTTTGATGAAAATATTATGTAGGTAGACAAGTAATAATATTATTATATGTATGTATGTACCTACGTTATTAGGTATATATTTTGATGAAAATATTATGTAGACAAGTAATAATATTATTATATGTATGTATGTACCTACGTTATTAGGTATATATTTTGATGAAAATATTATGTAGACAAGTAATAATATTATTATATGTATGTATGTACCTACGTTATTAGGTATATATTTTGATGAAAATATTATGTAGACAAGTAATAATATTATTATATGTATGTATGTACCTACGTTATTAGGTATATATTTTGATGAAAATATTATGTAGGTAGACAAGTAATAATATTATTATATGTATGTATGTACCTACGTTATTAGGTATATATTTTGATGAAAATATTATGTAGACAAGTAATAATATTATTATATGTATGTATGTACCTACGTTATTAGGTATATATTTTGATGAAAATATTATGTAGACAAGTAATAATATTATTATATGTATGTATGTACCTACGTTATTAGGTATATATTTTGATGAAAATATTATGTAGACAAGTAATAATATTATTATATGTATGTATGTACCTACGTTATTAGGTATATATTTTGATGAAAATATTATGTAGACAAGTAATAATATTATTATATGTATGTATGTACCTACGTTATTAGGTATATATTTTGATGAAAATATTATGTAGACAAGTAATAATATTATTATATGTATGTATGTACCTACGTTATTAGGTATATATTTTGATGAAAATATTATGTAGACAAGTAATAATATTATTATATGTATGTATGTACCTACGTTATTAGGTATATATTTTGATGAAAATATTATGTAGACAAGTAATAATATTATTATATGTATGTATGTACCTACGTTATTAGGTATATATTTTGATGAAAATATTATGTAGACAAGTAATAATATTATTATATGTATGTATGTACCTACGTTATTAGGTATATATTTTGATGAAAATATTATGTAGACAAGTAATAATATTATTATATGTATGTATGTACCTACGTTATTAGGTATATATTTTGATGAAAATATTATGTAGACAAGTAATAATATTATTATATGTATGTATGTACCTACGTTATTAGGTATATATTTTGATGAAAATATTATGTAGGTAGACAAGTAATAATATTATTATATGTATGTATGTACCTACGTTATTAGGTATATATTTTGATGAAAATATTATGTAGACAAGTAATAATATTATTATATGTATGTATGTACCTACGTTATTAGGTATATATTTTGATGAAAATATTATGTAGACAAGTAATAATATTATTATATGTATGTATGTACCTACGTTATTAGGTATATATTTTGATGAAAATATTATGTAGACAAGTAATAATATTATTATATGTATGTATGTACCTACGTTATTAGGTATATATTTTGATGAAAATATTATGTAGACAAGTAATAATATTATTATATGTATGTATGTACCTACGTTATTAGGTATATATTTTGATGAAAATATTATGTAGACAAGTAATAATATTATTATATGTATGTATGTACCTACGTTATTAGGTATATATTTTGATGAAAATATTATGTAGACAAGTAATAATATTATTATATGTATGTATGTACCTACGTTATTAGGTATATATTTTGATGAAAATATTATGTAGACAAGTAATAATATTATTATATGTATGTATGTACCTACGTTATTAGGTATATATTTTGATGAAAATATTATGTAGACAAGTAATAATATTATTATATGTATGTATGTACCTACGTTATTAGGTATATATTTTGATGAAAATATTATGTAGACAAGTAATAATATTATTATATGTATGTATGTACCTACGTTATTAGGTATATATTTTGATGAAAATATTATGTAGACAAGTAATAATATTATTATATGTATGTATGTACCTACGTTATTAGGTATATATTTTGATGAAAATATTATGTAGACAAGTAATAATATTATTATATGTATGTATGTACCTACGTTATTAGGTATATATTTTGATGAAAATATTATGTAGACAAGTAATAATATTATTATATGTATGTATGTACCTACGTTATTAGGTATATATTTTGATGAAAATATTATGTAGACAAGTAATAATATTATTATATGTATGTATGTACCTACGTTATTAGGTATATATTTTGATGAAAATATTATGTAGACAAGTAATAATATTATTATATGTATGTATGTACCTACGTTATTAGGTATATATTTTGATGAAAATATTATGTAGACAAGTAATAATATTATTATATGTATGTATGTACCTACGTTATTAGGTATATATTTTGATGAAAATATTATGTAGACAAGTAATAATATTATTATATGTATGTATGTACCTACGTTATTAGGTATATATTTTGATGAAAATATTATGTAGGTAGACAAGTAATAATATTATTATATGTATGTATGTACCTACGTTATTAGGTATATATTTTGATGAAAATATTATGTAGACAAGTAATAATATTATTATATGTATGTATGTACCTACGTTATTAGGTATATATTTTGATGAAAATATTATGTAGACAAGTAATAATATTATTATATGTATGTATGTACCTACGTTATTAGGTATATATTTTGATGAAAATATTATGTAGGTAGACAAGTAATAATATTATTATATGTATGTATGTACCTACGTTATTAGGTATATATTTTGATGAAAATATTATGTAGACAAGTAATAATATTATTATATGTATGTATGTACCTACGTTATTAGGTATATATTTTGATGAAAATATTATGTAGGTAGACAAGTAATAATATTATTATATGTATGTATGTACCTACGTTATTAGGTATATATTTTGATGAAAATATTATGTAGACAAGTAATAATATTATTATATGTATGTATGTACCTACGTTATTAGGTATATATTTTGATGAAAATATTATGTAGACAAGTAATAATATTATTATATGTATGTATGTACCTACGTTATTAGGTATATATTTTGATGAAAATATTATGTAGACAAGTAATAATATTATTATATGTATGTATGTACCTACGTTATTAGGTATATATTTTGATGAAAATATTATGTAGACAAGTAATAATATTATTATATGTATGTATGTACCTACGTTATTAGGTATATATTTTGATGAAAATATTATGTAGACAAGTAATAATATTATTATATGTATGTATGTACCTACGTTATTAGGTATATATTTTGATGAAAATATTATGTAGACAAGTAATAATATTATTATATGTATGTATGTACCTACGTTATTAGGTATATATTTTGATGAAAATATTATGTAGGTAGACAAGTAATAATATTATTATATGTATGTATGTACCTACGTTATTAGGTATATATTTTGATGAAAATATTATGTAGACAAGTAATAATATTATTATATGTATGTATGTACCTACGTTATTAGGTATATATTTTGATGAAAATATTATGTAGACAAGTAATAATATTATTATATGTATGTATGTACCTACGTTATTAGGTATATATTTTGATGAAAATATTATGTAGACAAGTAATAATATTATTATATGTATGTATGTACCTACGTTATTAGGTATATATTTTGATGAAAATATTATGTAGACAAGTAATAATATTATTATATGTATGTATGTACCTACGTTATTAGGTATATATTTTGATGAAAATATTATGTAGACAAGTAATAATATTATTATATGTATGTATGTACCTACGTTATTAGGTATATATTTTGATGAAAATATTATGTAGACAAGTAATAATATTATTATATGTATGTATGTACCTACGTTATTAGGTATATATTTTGATGAAAATATTATGTAGACAAGTAATAATATTATTATATGTATGTATGTACCTACGTTATTAGGTATATATTTTGATGAAAATATTATGTAGACAAGTAATAATATTATTATATGTATGTATGTACCTACGTTATTAGGTATATATTTTGATGAAAATATTATGTAGACAAGTAATAATATTATTATATGTATGTATGTACCTACGTTATTAGGTATATATTTTGATGAAAATATTATGTAGACAAGTAATAATATTATTATATGTATGTATGTACCTACGTTATTAGGTATATATTTTGATGAAAATATTATGTAGACAAGTAATAATATTATTATATGTATGTATGTACCTACGTTATTAGGTATATATTTTGATGAAAATTTTATTTCATTTTGCAATTTTATTTTAATATAGGTATTTTATAGTTATGTAAATACATACTTAAAGGTACTATAAGAGTATTTTTGTTGTTCTAATGCATACCTGCACACCTACATACATAAAACTGGTTATAATACTCCACATTGTGGTCAGTATTATGTCGTGATGGTATGAATGAATGAAAGTGTATGTATTTATTTACTGATCACACTTCTGTTGAGATAGATCGCGATCTTGGATTGAGTGAAAATAATAATTCTAAAATTCCCTGTCATAGAATATTTGAATGTACCTATTACACTAAGGTACATTATTATTGTGAAGTTTAATTAATACACGCTGCTCATATTAAATTTATTAGGTACCGTCGTCCTATGACTACTGACTAGGTACCTACCTATTGGTATTTGAAAAGACTGAAAGTATAACTGCATGTATGATAAAAGTAGAGAACGAATGGCTAGAACAAGTTGAGGAATATTTATATATGGGGAGTATGTTTGAACGGAATGGAAGACCCGATAAAGATATTGAAAGAAGAGTTATGGCAGGGAATAGAATAAACGGAGCACTTAGACCAGTAATGTCCGACCCAAGCATCTCAAAGGAAGCCAAAATTGCAGTACACAATGCAATTGTGGTGCCTACTTTGACGTATGCAAGTGAAACATGGACCTGGCAAAGAACACATGAAAGTAGAATAAATGCTGTAGAAATGAGATCACTAAGAAGAGTATGTAATAGAACGATATATGATAGAATAAAAAATGAGGACATAAGGAGAGAATGCAAGTTAAAGAAGGGTATTATATGTAAAATGAAAGTGAATGCTTTAAGGTGGTTTGGACATATAGAAAGAATGAACGATGAACGACTGACCAAAAAAATATACATGGGTTCAAGAGATGGAGTGAATAGCAGAGGTCGCCCCAGAAAGGGATGGCATGACCATGTGAATGATATTTTGAAAGAAGGAAACATAAAAAGTTTGAACAATCGACGAGCATGTATGAGACGATGCATGGATGTAAAGGAAGCCAGAAATGTGTGCAAAAATAGAGAAGTATGGCGCTCGGTTCTCTCTGCTTACCCCGTAAGGGACATGGCGTGATGGTATGTATGTATGTATGTATGTATGTATTTTCGTTAATTTTTATTTATTGGTTTGAATATTTTTTATTCATTCTGAATTAATCATAACAATTAAACAGTTCAAAATTACGAAAACAATTTTCTTGATACGTTGGCATATTGCTTCACATTTACCTTCTCGGGCAACGCCGGGTATAAAAGCTAGTTTTCAATATTTTCTGAAATTTTAGGCATTGTGCATTGAGCGGATCAGAACACACACACACAGACACAATGAATGTTTTACTCCGAATTCTGAGTAAATCTATGTATACCTATTGTGATGGTTTCCACCCTAACTAAACTAAATATCGTCCTAAACTATTTTTCTGTGGATCCATAACCTCCTAAACTAGCTAGCTAAACTACCTATTAAAATCTAACGTCTATTTCCTAATACCTTAGCTAATTTCCCTAACTAGTTTATTCTCTACCTGCAAGGTATGTAAATCTAGAATTTGTTACATCTATTTGACTATTCATTATTGAATGATTTTATCATGAAATCAAAAGTCGTATCTTATTTTATTTCGCTTATTTTATATGTTTTCAATGGACTTTTGGCCAATGATCGTCTAGTGATTATTATTATTATTCACGTTAAAAAGGACCCTCTACGTTGTGTTTTTATTTACGAGTTATAAACAGACGAATATTTATAATAAAATTTATATATTATATTAATAATTAATAAATTAATAGACTCCACGACTGTTGAAAGATAGTTAATCTTTACATACAAAATGATAACTACAGAATTATTAAATTCGTATAATGTAATGATAAAACTTCGATTCTCAACCCAAATTATGGAACTTAATTGTTACACAATTTGATCGATATATGTATATTAATATACCTACAGTCTTAATAAATTTTACTTTATAATAAAAATGAATCTTTAACAAATCCACTCTCCTATATTTCTACATATATATATATATATATATATATATATATATATATATATATATATATATATATATATATATATATATATATATATATATATATATATATATATATATATATATATATATATATATATATATATATATATATATATATATATATATATATATATATATATATATATATATATATATATATATATATATATATATATATATATATATATATATATATATATATATATATATATATATATATATATATATATATATATATATATATATATATATATATATATATATATATATATATATATATATATATATATATATATATATATATATATATATATATATATATATATATATATATATATATATATATATATATATATATATATATATATATATATATATTGTTCGGTAAATGTGGCAACACTTCCAACCTTTTCCGATCCCTGAAATATTGTTACCTACATAGGAACGAAAACTATCGTCATTACTCTCTCGTCGTGGGTGAACGCATTGCACTGTGACAGAAAGTTATATAGTCGACACAAGAGAAAATATACATATTTTCTACCTTTTCGCATCAATCATCGAAACTACGCGCCGTGCGCTATTTTGAATTCCTGAACCGTGTTCAGAGGAAGTTTTAAAGTGTAAAACAGTGTTGTGTTATAGAGGTTAGTGTGGTGCCCTCCGTGAAGACACTACACAAGACGAAGGAAGAAGGCTGCCAAGGTAGGTGCAATATTTTCCCTTCTCTCTATACGCACCATCCTTTGGTCCTTTCGATCCGGATTGTCCATCCTATGGTCCATTCCGAGCCTATTATCTTAAATTCCAGCCACATCGGACGTCATCAAATCGTATTTGTATGACAAAACACACGTAAATTGTGTTATTTCGTTATATTTGTAATATTTCAACATAGTATTATACATAATATTATTCTGAAATATCAATTTATTATTTGAAGACAATAGCAAACAATAACCTCGTTTTGGTCGGTGTACTACATAATTATGTAGGTAAAATTATATTTATTTTTTTGTGGCTATTCTTATAATTATTTTATTGTGAAACGGCAATAGTTGCTTAGTTCAGAGCAGTGTGAATTATTTTCTATGGTCAAATATCTGTAACTAACTTCACGTTGTTTACTACTGAACTGACAGCCGTACAGTATAATATTATCTAGGTACCTATATCTCGATCTTATGTTGACAAATAACAATAATAAGTGTATATTATATTATTATATTGTATGTATAGTGTAAAGTATTATTTACTCCTTGTGTAGAGTTATATTATCTGTGTTTAAAATGACGAACAAAACAGTTAAGTGTTCACTTGCAGTTTTAAATTTAAAGTGTTTATTCGATTTCGCTATACAGGCGAAATTAAACCCCTTGGAATCGAACATAATAAAATTTAAAGTGCGTTATTCTGACTTAGAGAATATCAAATCCGAATTTTATGAGAATCATATTCTCATAGAAGCCGCGGCAAAGTCTGATTTCGATTCTGAGACACATAGTGATAGGTATAATCAGTTTATCGAAAACTATTATGAAATCAAAAAAATATATTTTGAATTATGTATGTAGTGATAAGCAAGTATCAAAAAATAATGAAAGCAGTAGAATTCAAAATATCAGTCTGCCACATATACCGTTGCCTACCTATAATGGTTCATATGTAGATTTCAAGAATTTTATCTCGATATTCAATACATTGATTCACTCGAATAATCAGTTAAATGGCATTCAAAAAATGCATTATCTGTCCTCTTGCTTGAAGGATGATGCCTCACGTGTGATAAAACACTTATCCTTAAGCGAAGAAAACTATGATCTGGCTCTAATAGACAAGTAATAATATTATTATATGTATGTATGTACCTACGTTATTAGGTATATATTTTGATGAAAATATTATGTAGACAAGTAATAATATTATTATATGTATGTATGTACCTACGTTATTAGGTATATATTTTGATGAAAATATTATGTAGACAAGTAATAATATTATTATATGTATGTATGTACCTACGTTATTAGGTATATATTTTGATGAAAATATTATGTAGACAAGTAATAATATTATTATATGTATGTATGTACCTACGTTATTAGGTATATATTTTGATGAAAATATTATGTAGACAAGTAATAATATTATTATATGTATGTATGTACCTACGTTATTAGGTATATATTTTGATGAAAATATTATGTAGACAAGTAATAATATTATTATATGTATGTATGTACCTACGTTATTAGGTATATATTTTGATGAAAATATTATGTAGACAAGTAATAATATTATTATATGTATGTATGTACCTACGTTATTAGGTATATATTTTGATGAAAATATTATGTAGACAAGTAATAATATTATTATATGTATGTATGTACCTACGTTATTAGGTATATATTTTGATGAAAATATTATGTAGACAAGTAATAATATTATTATATGTATGTATGTACCTACGTTATTAGGTATATATTTTGATGAAAATATTATGTAGACAAGTAATAATATTATTATATGTATGTATGTACCTACGTTATTAGGTATATATTTTGATGAAAATATTATGTAGACAAGTAATAATATTATTATATGTATGTATGTACCTACGTTATTAGGTATATATTTTTTTATTTTATTTCATTTTGCAATTTTATTTTAATATAGGTATTTTATAGTTATGTAAATACATACTTAAAGGTACTATAAGAGTATTTTTGTTGTTCTAATGCATACCTGCACACCTACATACATAAAACTGGTTATAATACTCCACATTGTGGTCAGTATTATGTCGTGATGGTATGAATGAATGAAAGTGTATGTATTTATTTACTGATCACACTTCTGTTGAGATAGATCGCGATCTTGGATTGAGTGAAAATAATAATTCTAAAATTCCCTGTCATAGAATATTTGAATGTACCTATTACACTAAGGTACATTATTATTGTGAAGTTTAATTAATACACGCTGCTCATATTAAATTTATTAGGTACCGTCGTCCTATGACTACTGACTAGGTACCTACCTATTGGTATTTGAAAAGACTGAAAGTATAACTGCATGTATGATAAAAGTAGAGAACGAATGGCTAGAACAAGTTGAGGAATATTTATATATGGGGAGTATGTTTGAACGGAATGGAAGACCCGATAAAGATATTGAAAGAAGAGTTATGGCAGGGAATAGAATAAACGGAGCACTTAGACCAGTAATGTCCGACCCAAGCATCTCAAAGGAAGCCAAAATTGCAGTACACAATGCAATTGTGGTGCCTACTTTGACGTATGCAAGTGAAACATGGACCTGGCAAAGAACACATGAAAGTAGAATAAATGCTGTAGAAATGAGATCACTAAGAAGAGTATGTAATAGAACGATATATGATAGAATAAAAAATGAGGACATAAGGAGAGAATGCAAGTTAAAGAAGGGTATTATATGTAAAATGAAAGTGAATGCTTTAAGGTGGTTTGGACATATAGAAAGAATGAACGATGAACGACTGACCAAAAAAATATACATGGGTTCAAGAGATGGAGTGAATAGCAGAGGTCGCCCCAGAAAGGGATGGCATGACCATGTGAATGATATTTTGAAAGAAGGAAACATAAAAAGTTTGAACAATCGACGAGCATGTATGAGACGATGCATGGATGTAAAGGAAGCCAGAAATGTGTGCAAAAATAGAGAAGTATGGCGCTCGGTTCTCTCTGCTTACCCCGTAAGGGACATGGCGTGATGGTATGTATGTATGTATGTATGTATGTATTTTCGTTAATTTTTATTTATTGGTTTGAATATTTTTTATTCATTCTGAATTAATCATAACAATTAAACAGTTCAAAATTACGAAAACAATTTTCTTGATACGTTGGCATATTGCTTCACATTTACCTTCTCGGGCAACGCCGGGTATAAAAGCTAGTTTTCAATATTTTCTGAAATTTTAGGCATTGTGCATTGAGCGGATCAGAACACACACACACAGACACAATGAATGTTTTACTCCGAATTCTGAGTAAATCTATGTATACCTATTGTGATGGTTTCCACCCTAACTAAACTAAATATCGTCCTAAACTATTTTTCTGTGGATCCATAACCTCCTAAACTAGCTAGCTAAACTACCTATTAAAATCTAACGTCTATTTCCTAATACCTTAGCTAATTTCCCTAACTAGTTTATTCTCTACCTGCAAGGTATGTAAATCTAGAATTTGTTACATCTATTTGACTATTCATTATTGAATGATTTTATCATGAAATCAAAAGTCGTATCTTATTTTATTTCGCTTATTTTATATGTTTTCAATGGACTTTTGGCCAATGATCGTCTAGTGATTATTATTATTATTCACGTTAAAAAGGACCCTCTACGTTGTGTTTTTATTTACGAGTTATAAACAGACGAATATTTATAATAAAATTTATATATTATATTAATAATTAATAAATTAATAGACTCCACGACTGTTGAAAGATAGTTAATCTTTACATACAAAATGATAACTACAGAATTATTAAATTCGTATAATGTAATGATAAAACTTCGATTCTCAACCCAAATTATGGAACTTAATTGTTACACAATTTGATCGATATATGTATATTAATATACCTACAGACTTAATAAATTTTACTTTATAATAAAAATGAATCTTTAACAAATCCACTCTCCTATATTTCTACATATATATATATATATATATATATATATATATATATATATATATATATATATATATATATATATATATATATATATATATATATATATATATATATATATATATATATATATATATATATATATATATATATATATATATATATATATATATATATATATATATATATATATATATATATATATATATATATATATATATATATATATATATATATATATATATATATATATATATATATATATATATATATATATATATATATATATATATATATATATATATATATATATATATATATATATATATATATATATATATTGTTCGGTAAATGTGGCAACACTTCCAACCTTTTCCGATCCCTGAAATATTGTTACCTACATAGGAACGAAAACTATCGTCATTACTCTCTCGTCGTGGGTGAACGCATTGCACTGTGACAGAAAGTTATATAGTCGACACAAGAGAAAATATACATATTTTCTACCTTTTCGCATCAATCATCGAAACTACGCGCCGTGCGCTATTTTGAATTCCTGAACCGTGTTCAGAGGAAGTTTTAAAGTGTAAAACAGTGTTGTGTTATAGAGGTTAGTGTGGTGCCCTCCGTGAAGACACTACACAAGACGAAGGAAGAAGGCTGCCAAGGTAGGTGCAATATTTTCCCTTCTCTCTATACGCACCATCCTTTGGTCCTTTCGATCCGGATTGTCCATCCTATGGTCCATTCCGAGCCTATTATCTTAAATTCCAGCCACATCGGACGTCATCAAATCGTATTTGTATGACAAAACACACGTAAATTGTGTTATTTCGTTATATTTGTAATATTTCAACATAGTATTATACATAATATTATTCTGAAATATCAATTTATTATTTGAAGACAATAGCAAACAATAACCTCGTTTTGGTCGGTGTACTACATAATTATGTAGGTAAAATTATATTTATTTTTTTGTGGCTATTCTTATAATTATTTTATTGTGAAACGGCAATAGTTGCTTAGTTCAGAGCAGTGTGAATTATTTTCTATGGTCAAATATCTGTAACTAACTTCACGTTGTTTACTACTGAACTGACAGCCGTACAGTATAATATTATCTAGGTACCTATATCTCGATCTTATGTTGACAAATAACAATAATAAGTGTATATTATATTATTATATTGTATGTATAGTGTAAAGTATTATTTACTCCTTGTGTAGAGTTATATTATCTGTGTTTAAAATGACGAACAAAACAGTTAAGTGTTCACTTGCAGTTTTAAATTTAAAGTGTTTATTCGATTTCGCTATACAGGCGAAATTAAACCCCTCGGAATCGAACATAATAAAATTTAAAGTGCGTTATTCTGACTTAGAGAATATCAAATCCGAATTTTATGAGAATCATATTCTCATAGAAGCCGCGGCAAAGTCTGATTTCGATTCTGAGACACATAGTGATAGGTATAATCAGTTTATCGAAAACTATTATGAAATCAAAAAAATATATTTTGAATTATGTATGTAGTGATAAGCAAGTATCAAAAAATAATGAAAGCAGTAGAATTCAAAATATCAGTCTGCCACATATACCGTTGCCTACCTATAATGGTTCATATGTAGATTTCAACAATTTTATCTCGATATTCAATACATTGATTCACTCGAATAATCAGTTAAATGGCATTCAAAAAATGCATTATCTGTCCTCTTGCTTGAAGGATGATGCCTCACGTGTGATAAAACACTTATCCTTAAGCGAAGAAAACTATGATCTGGCATATAAACTTATTAATGAACGTTTTAATAATGTGAGGTTAATTGCAGATAATCATTTATCGAATTTGCTCGCCGTTAAGCCTGTGGAAAATGTATCACAGTTGCGTAATTTTCTAAATATTGTCAAGGAAAATTCGCAGGCGTTAATTTCTTTGAATATCAATGTTAATGAGTGGGACTTTATTTTGGTTCATATATTAATAAGAAAATTGTATTCTGATTTACGCTGCCGATTTGAACTAACATTGCCGAAAAATGAGATGCCAAAATTTCCCAAACTGTTGCAACTTTTGGAAGATCAATGTCATGTCTTAGATGTTACTTCTGTGCAATTTTCAAAGGGAAAAACACTCAAGAGTACATTCCATTCTGTGCTACCTTCTAATAACATTAAATGTCATTTCTGCAAGAGTCAAGCGCATGCAATTTTCGCATGCGAACAATTTAAAAGGCAGGACGTTAAAACACGTCGTGATTTTGTAAAGGAAAATCGACTGTGTTTCTCTTGTATGAAAAATCACGATATTAAAAATTGCAAGAGTTCCGGAAAATGTAAATTGTGTCAGTCACATAAACATAATACTTTGCTACATTTCGAAAACAAACAAATTGTTCAAACAGTTTCAGATCAAAACAAGTTAATTACATCTGCCGAAATTCATTCAGGCACAATTTCTCAAACGAAGCAAGTCATACTTGCTACAGCTCGCATACCTATTAAAGATTCATTTGGGAACTTTCATCTTGTACGGTGTCTGCTAGATAGTGGGTCAATGTCCTCCTTCATAACGGAGAGTTGCATTCAGCGTCTATCATTAAAGCGCAATAAAATTCAGGTTCCAGTGACGTCACTGGGAGGAAATATTACTCAGGTTCGCGGTTCAGTTTTTCTTACTATGAAACAACGCAGTGGTGAATTAATTTCTACTACGGCCCTAGTACTAAATCGCCTAACCAATAATACTAGGGGCTCCGCCCCTGGCCGCTTCGCGGCCCAACCCCGGTTTGGCGCTACGCGCCATTTTTTTTGGCGCTACGCGCCTTTATTTGTGCGCTGCGCGCATTTCTTTAGGCGCTACGCGCCATTTGTTTTACGCCACGCAAACCGAGGACGGGCCGCGAAGCGGCCAGGGGCGGAGCCCCTAGTTTTATATTACAATGAGTAGAAATTATACGCAAAAAAAGGGAAAACGTAAAATGAGGGTATGTTAAAACCGGGGTTGGAGTTGAATAATGAAACTTGTGAACTCAAATTGTAGGATACTTGTATTACATATACATACCATGTCTCTAACAAAGAGAACATAACGCCACAAATATGTTCACCTTATATCTCTTTCAAAAAATTAGGTTGATAAATGAAATATAGAAATTTTATCAAATATTTTCTATTTTTAAACAACTTTACTGTCTTCCATATCGGTATGTTTTTGAGTATAATATGGTATATTTTTTCTAGCAATTGTTGAACACATTACCTACTTATTTAGTTTTACCTAGTTAAAAGAACTCTTATTTTATTTTATTTATTTTATTTTATTGATTTTATAGAACCAACAGTTAAAAGACTAAAAAGATATTTTTACAACTCTTAAAAGATATTTTTATATCTGAATACATTTTTAATGTATGTACCTATGTAAATATATTATGTACTGATGGTTCTGTACACCAATAAAATAAAACAATGTTTATTAGGTGATATTTCAAAAATCCGTCTGTTCTATTAGTATTATCAGAAAGAACAGACAAAGAAAACTGATAAACTTCAAAAATATAATTTTAGTGAGAAAAAAACATATCATAATATTTCCTTGTAAACAATGCTTCTTGTGTAAATATCATTCGATTCATTAATTTTCTTTTGTTCTGCACTTTCAAAAATCTGAACATGTAATGCACTCTGAGAAGAAACTCTAGAACAACCTACATATAATTGACCATGTGTGATGACAGGTTCGGGAAGGAAAAAACCAACGCGTTGAAATGTCTGTCCCTGTGATTTATTTATTGTAATAGCAAAAGCTAATTTAACTGTAAACTGTTTACGACACATATTAAATGGAATTGACACATCAGAAGAGGTATTTAGACAAATTCTAGGAATAAAGTGTGGAGTCCCTTGCTTTTCTCCAGTTATGACTTCTATATGAATATTATTTTATTTCAAAAATCCGTCTGTTCTATTAGTATTATCAGAAAGAACAGACAAAGAAAACTGATAAACTTCAACAATATAATTTTAGTGAGAAAAAAACAGATCATAATATTTCCTTGTAAACAATGTTTCCTGTCCATGCAACAGTTAATTTTTTTTCCTATTCCTCGCAGATAATGAAAAAGTGTTTTATACAAAAAAGTTTTTCTAAATAAATAAATTTGAATATGGCATCAGTAAAAATGTACATACTTATTTGTCAAAATGTTGTTCAAAGCATACATATGAGAGTACAAAATGTGTATAAATCAATTTAAAATCTCTTTAAATACAATATTTTCTGTATAACATCCATTTGAAATAATTCCTTGTTTTGAACCTTCTATAATTTGTACTTTTAATGCAGATTGTGAGCGTACCCTGGAACACCCGACATATAATTGTCCATGAGTAAATACTGGTTCTGGCAGTAGAAGTCCAACGCGATCAAAAGTTTGTCCTTGTGACTTATTCAAGGTCATACAATATGCTAATTTAATAGGAAACTGTTTTCTACACATATTAAAAGGTATTGTTTTATCAGATGTTGTATTTAAACAAATGCGAGGAATGAAATGTATCGTTCCCTGTTTTTCACCTGTTACAATTTCTGCTTGTATAATATTAGTACTCATATGTTTTACAACCATTCTTGTTCCATTACAAAGGCCATCTCCGATAGATAAATTTCTGAGAAGGATTATGATTGCTCCAATTTTAAGATTTAAAGAGTGTAACGGAAAACCATTTGGATTTATACTGTTTAAAAATTCTACTGGATAATTAACTTGCTCATTTACATCTAATTGACCATTGTCATTAATAATATAGTCTAAAGAATGGTATGTATGCATTGTACCTTGTAGCCTTCCCAGTACATCTTCATTAACCATTCGAGCATGATCATTTTTAGGGCATAATATTGCTCGTTTACACATTATTGGTACATCTGAAACTGAATGACTTTCATTGTATATGCTTTGAATAACATTTTGACAAACACTATCATTTGGGATAAGCACCGATGACTCTTGCTTTCCTGCAACAGAAGGAAGCTGTCCATTACCTAAATCTAAAAGCCACTGTGAAAATATGCTTTCCCCTTCTAAAGCTCTTATATTGGTTTTTAAATGGAAGGTAATAAATTTTCTCCAATGTTTACTATTTTTAATGGACATTGCAACTAATTGACCTCGAGAGGCTCTACGACAAACTGGAAGAATCTGTCTAAAATCTCCACCTAAAACAATAACTTTATTACCAAAAATATAATCATTACCCATTATATCGCGAATAGTACGTTCAATAATATCTAAGGCTACTACGGGAGCCATCGGTGCTTCATCCCAAATGATAACGTCAGCATCTTTTATAATTTTACGGTTCTTTGAGGTAATTCTGCAAGTAGTATTATCCTGTAAATCAAGAGGTAAATTAAAAGCTGTGTGACACGTCACTCCACCTGGAAGTAAAATAGCTGCAATTCCTGTCCAAGCAACGGATAAAACTTTCTTTCCTCTTCCTCTTAAAGTATGTATAAGAGTCTTGTATAGGAAAGTTTTACCTGTTCCACCAGGACCATCGATGAAAAAACATCTATTTCCATCACGTTCATCTGAAAATACTTTGGAAGAAATAACTTCGAATGCATTGCGTTGTTCATCATTAAGCTTATTCGCCATTTCAGCACCTAAAGAAAACTCTAACATAAAATTTAAATCTTCAATTTCATGAAAATCACTGCTGCTATCTGGTTCCGGCAACCCTTGTAAACTGCAAGAAGAATTTTCTTTCATTAGTGCGTTTTGTATGTACAGAAGTGAACAATTAACAGCAACTTCTTCTATAGCTCCTCGCTGGACAAAATCTTCAGACATTAAACTCTTGAAATCATTCCACAGCTCCAATGGATCTGTTGGGAGACAATGAATCATTAATAATACAAATAAATCTCGAAGAGCTCTAGGCATCATATATGATGACGCTTCTGCCATGCAATTATGCCATTCCCTGTTGTCGTGGATTAGTCCTAGTTCTCGAGCTGCATCACGAAATGTGGGCAGTAAATTACCACCTACAGTCCGCAATGATTCATATGATGTAGCGCCAGTCACCTGTAAAAGAATAAGCCTTAGATGATATAATTCTACGTTTCTGGGAGAAACTGATGCAAGGCGCCCAATAATCTTATCGCCACTACGTTGTCTCTTAGTCCATTTCTTATTAACTGAAAACACATAAAAATTTGGTATATCTTGATACTTGATTGTGCGTGCATCGGTGTCTTCTAGGTTAAGTTGGAACCACGCAGTTAAAGTTGTGTTTCTTGAGGTTGCTGCTCTAAGAGCTTCTTCTTCTCGTCCTTCTGAAAAATATATAGGCTGACCATTAGGCAAATGTACTGACAAAAGCAAAATAGCATGAGAATGACCATATATTGGATTTTCCATGATTCTCCATGCAGCTTCTGGTGCGCTTACATATCGACAGTTAATATACTCACATATTTCATCATATACCAGAGTCTCATTGCGTTCAATATTTTGATGTATTTGTATCCGGGCACAATCAAACCCTTTTGATATATATTTATGAATATACTTAATACTAAGAACCGAAGAACAAATTTCTACATTAATGTGAGCATTATATTTTTGACTAAGATAAGGATTATATGGAACGACAAAACGATTATCAATACGTATTCCTCGAACAATATGATTACCAGAAATAAACGAAGTGATTCACAAACTATGTATGCATGAATTATATATTGTTGGAAAAGCTTGCCAGCAAAATGTATTGGATTGAAGACCTCCCTACGTACTGCTATTTTACTCGAATAAAATTGCATAGTTGTTACAGATTGACGACGATTTGTTTGAAAATTTGGATGATGCTGAATACCAGTCGTCCATCCATACTCGCCTGAGGGAAATAACAATGGAAAAACCATGGGGTCCAGATGTTTTGATAACATATTTATGCGCTGGAGGCCTTCAATATTTCTTGGGTGAACAGCTACATCTACATCAAATGGTATCTGACCTTCATGATCTGCGACATATACAATGGCAACGTCACTATTGTGAGATGGAGCATTATACCTTCTTTGATCATCTGCTTCTGACCGTGTGAATAGGAGTCTAACATCTCTCATTGGGCCGCCATTAATTGCAACTCGAGCTTCTTCTTCTTCTACAGCTTCTTTTAACCTTTTATACTGGAGAGCATACGGACTTACACGACGAATGACATTATCAATCGTAAACATAATATTTTGTTGACACCTTGCATTTGATGGGTGTCTCATACGTACCCTTACAGCTTCATCGGCATCATAAACATACAGCTGTGCATAAGATGGAGTTTCTCCGTCAATCTGCATACTTCTTGAAGTTCTATGATATACTTCACCTGAAATTTTCAAACAGTATGGTCCGGTACCAGGTACGTCTGCAATCTGAGCGCCAAAGGATGCAAAAGCATTAGCACTATTGTATTGACGAATAAATTCTCTAAAATTTTTGGATTCATTGCAGCTTCCTAACAATAATGCTTTCAATTCTTCCGGATATGTTGACAGTACTTGAGGTGACACTTTGCCACTGTGGCAACAACTATGTAATAGTTTGCCCTTTTCAGCATTAAAATGAACCGCTCTGCAATTCTCCACTGTACACAGCTTGTCCATGCGACCCATATCATGCTGATCTGGAAGAAAATTATGAGGTGTATTAATAATTGCACACTTAAAATAAGTGACAGAATTTCTTCTGCCTGCATTCATACTTCTATCTCGCTGCTCTTGCATAACATTTTCCACTCTTCGCCTAGAATTCCTACGATCTCGCTGTTCTTGTGTTATATTTTCCACACGCTCCCTCGTATTCCTACGTTCTCGTTGTTCTTGCGTCATATTTTCCACTCTTCGTCTAGCATTCCTACGATTTCGCTGTTCTTGTGTCATATTTTCCACACGTTCTCTTGCATTCCTACGATCTCGTTGTTCTTGCGTTATATTTTCCACTCTTCGTCTAGCATTTCGACGATCTCGTAGCTCTTGTGTCACTCTTCGCCTAGCTGTTCGCTGTTCTGTCATATCTCGCTCATCCAGATCTAGCTGTTCCGTCATATCTCGCTCATCCATCTCTTGATTGTTTTGATTGTAAGTATCCATGGAGTTTCGGTAAAAACCTGCAACAAACAAAATAACACCAAATAATTAGATAATGATGTTAAAAATAAATATTTTGAACGATCAAAGTTAAAATATGACTTTTAAACTCACGTCAAAGCCATAGATTAGATTGTTTTAACGCGTTCCATAGAGAGTTCGTACAGAATGGTGCCATAATTTAAATACGTATTCCGCAGATTTATTAATAACGTTTGATAAAATTGATGTTTAAAATTCCTTTTTGAACAATAATATTGTCAATTGATATTTAAAATACATTTTAAACGATAATTTTGTACTTTTTCGATTCAATTTATTTTTTATATTGGAGAAATATTTAGAATGCGTAAAATAAAATTGGGTAAAATTATTTTACTGGCAATACGCGCACATGCTAAGCGGCCACGACCACGTACAGATTGTGGAGGGAGACGTATTCAATATAATAGATACCATCAGCCCGTGTCCCTCAAAGGGTTTTTAATGCATATAAAAATTTATCCCTTGCTGATGAATATTTTTATGAACCTGCTCAAATAGACGTTCTATTGGGAGCAGATTTGTATGCAAGTCTTTTGGATGGCTCGTCAGTTCATTTCTCAGAAGGCATACCCACGGCATTAGGAACCATCTTTGGCTATGTTATTAGTGGTCCATATGATGATTCATCTCATCGCACGTTGAGCAATAATCTTGCGATACATTCCTTCCACTCAGAAACTTCGTTAGATAAATTAATTGAAAATTTTTGGCACTCAGAAAATCTTCCTGAGGTAATGCCTTGCAACCCAGAAGATGATCAATGTGAGGAGTTTTTCATGAAAACTCTTCAAAGAATACCTAACGGTAGGTTCATGGCTAGACTGCCATTTAAGAAAATTCACCCTCAACTGGGAAATTCTTACAACGCCGCGCTGCGTAGGTTTTTAAATTTGGAAAAACGATTTTCTCAAAATGAAAACCTAAAATTCGAATATACAAATTTTATGAATGAGTATTTATCATTGGGTCATATGACTCTTTATAAGGGTGTGACTCAACCTGGTAAGCATTATTATATACCTCATCATGCCGTTTTTAAAACAACAAATCAGTCAAAAAAAATTAGGGTAGTATTTGATGCGAGTGCACAGACATCTACTTCAGTTTCTCTCAACGACTGTCTGTATGCTGGCCCCAAATTACACCGCGATATTGCAGACATCATACTTAACTTTCGTATTCATCCAATAGCTTTAATTTGCGATATTAAAATGATGTTCCGTTAGATTCTGATTGATCCCAAGGATCAGCCATATCAGTTGATTCTTTGGAGAGACTCTCCTTCAGATCCTAT